>JANJEY010000007.1:11396002-11429539 GCA_024703695.1 Erythroxylum cataractarum | reverse complement strand
TTACCCACGAGCTATAAGCTCACCCCCCTTCATTCCCATCCACAGGTGATGAGAAGAAGATCGGGTGAAAGAAAATGTGAGATTTCGTTTGTAGGTGTTTCTATTGAATTATTGTTAAGTTTAGAATGTGGTTGAGAAATTGAGAATTATTGTGCATCGTGTACTTTGGGTTATGATTAGTGGTAATTGTTTATGGCTTGGAATGCCATTAGTGTAATGTAAACGATTAATTCATGATATGTATGGATTATGAAATTGTATAAGAACTTGTGTATGGTTATGATAGACGAGAATGATTGGGTTGTATAAGGATTTGATTTATAAAATTGTGTATGAAATGTAATTGCATTATGAGATTGGGTATTGATTTGAGGATTGTGTATTTGAGCTGAATTATAGAAGTGAGTTTAAATCCTATGTGTGAAGGTTTTGGGTTAGTTAGAATGCATCGGTTATGCTGTCAAAATTTTTAGTAAAATGGGTCCAAAAGAAAATGAGGATTGGGATTGATATGAGTAAATAAGGAAATGATTATGAATTGAGAAATTGATTAAGGATAATTTCCAAGGAAAGAGAAATTGTATGGATTTGCATAAGTTGAATAAAAATGGTTATAAGAAAAAGAAAAGAAAATTTATACCAGATTTCGGATAGTTTGAATCTAAGGTTTCCAACGCGATCATGTTTCTCTACTCTTTGTTCTCGGATGTTAGAAATTGGTTTCGATTCGATTTGATCCATTCTTCGCTTTCGCTTATGATTTGTTGCTTCCGCTATATATTCCTTTCTTTTGACTTTGCTTTTGTTTCGTATTCATTTTTCATTTCATTTTCGGTTGAGATCCGGTCTCCGGATCGGGTCCCAACAGTTGTGGTATCAAGGCAAAAGTGATAGTGTTAAGTTTAAGTAGTTGGGTTTCGGACCCAACATATGGACCAGCAGAAGTTCAAGAACTAAGAAGAATTCATATAGAAGAAGAGGCCTAGAAATGTTGATAAGATAAACTTCATATAACTCCTAGCTAAAAAGAATCCTTGATTGAAAGGGAACATCAGGCACGTAAATTGTATCAACACTTCTTTATGTTAAAAACTCTGAACTCCCTACTTATTATAGAAGTTGAAAGATATGCTCCATTTGAATCTCAAATTCCTACTGCTCCTCTAGATTTTACGTACTTTTCTGTAAATGCCCTTTGTTCTCAACCATTTATTACCTTAGACTTCTTGCAATCTTTGTCCTCTCAATTAACTCTAGACTTTCTTTCTTTTCTTACTTGTAAATTCCTTTAAAACCTAGTGAACTCTCCCTTTATTATTGATATGTTAGGCCTTTAAAGCTTTTCAAAAATTTCCAAATGAACGATTTCAACAAATTCTTTCAGTTTCTTTTCTTACTGTGTCTTTTATTCAAATATTTTATTAGAATTTTAAACTTTATTCTTAATGTAGGATGTAAAACTTAAAATAGTCCCTATTCTTACTAAGCCTCTCGCATCTTTTATTATATTAAGGTTAAAAAATTTGAACCTTAAACCCTTTTCTAAACTTTCCTTTAATTCTGATTTCAAAACCTCCTTTTTACAGCATTCAAGGGAGAATTCCATATCATGATTATAAGGAGGGATTACCTTTTACTATTAGAGTCCTTTCATTTGCTGGCTCTCCTCAGTCGTCTCTTATGTATCTAGGAGAGGTAAGTAAATTAAAATTCCCATTTAAATTTCCTTTGTTATCTAGGTTTTGTTAAGTCAGTTTGTCTTTTACCTATTAAACAATAAACTAAGTCAAGAATTACTTCCTTTCTCTAGAGTATTAGCCTCTAGTAGACTTTTTTCTTTAGGTTTTATTTTTCTATGATTCCTTTACATAAATCTAGAAAGGTTTTTGTCCAATCTTCCTCTCCAAAGGCTCAATTTAAGTGTATGGTGAAGGATGATGATCGTGAGTTAATATAAAGAGCTTTTAACAAGTTAAAAGTTTTAAGTTTAAAAAGAAAGAAGAGTCATCCGAAGCTCTCCTCTCTTCATCATCTCTTCAAGCTTCTTCATCTTCTCCTCTTCTTCACTTTGTGCTCTCCAAGAATAAGGTAAGAGCTAGCACTCTCTTCTTTATTCTAGCTATTTTAGGGTCAAAGGGTTTGATTAGGTTAGGTTTTCCGACCTCTGCGTGGATACCGTTAGAGACGGTCTCTTTTGGTCGTTGTGGTTTGAGAATTATGTTACCTCTTTGTATAGACACATAGATCCTGGACTTCGGGAACGTCCTGGAATAATTTTTTTGTTTTTTCCGCACCGTGTGTATGTGATGCACGCACCGGGATTTTCCTACAGGGTGGTGGTGGTATATAAGGCCTCTCTTCTTCTTTCTCTTTTTTGTATCTCCTTGCCTTTCCCCTTTTCTTGGCTATCCTTTTGGACATTTGATTCCTCCATCTGCTTGCCACTTCGAAATGTAATAAGTTTGAGTTTTTCCCTTGGTTTGGCCTCAGTATTGCTTGGTAGGCTACCTGCACTTCTAAAAGATAAAGAATTAGCAAGTTGACCTACTTGTACCTCTAAGTATGGATGGATGAGGCAAGGTTCTTCACAATCTGATCAATCTTTGCCTCCATCCTCTTTTTACTTTCCTCCTGACTTGAAAACATACTCTTTTGGTTCTCTTATTGATTTCCAATTTGGACCCCAAGACATCTCTTAGCTTGTCCATTTTGGTCTCCAAAGATCCAAGTCGATCTTACTAAAATCTAGGAGGTCCTTGTAGTCTTGCTTGGCCACCTGTATTGTTAGTACTCCAAGAGAAATTTGGGTGGTTTTTCCACCCCAGGTTATAAGTATTAGAGTACAAATTGTTACCTCGCTGTGGTTAGCCTAAGTAATTTACCTGTTCTTTGCTATTAGCTCCCAACAAGAAGCATTCTACTATGCAATGGTTGTCTTGCCCATATAACTCATACTGTGATTGTATAACTTTGGTTGTAGATTATGATGCTCCTTATATGTTGCTCAACTGCTTGTTAAGGGCTGTGATCTACACCTATAAAGCGATAATGCAGTCAATTGGGATCGTACCTTTTTGCTCCTTTTTCCCTTGACTACTCCTCTCAGTTGACCACATACAACTATTACTTGACAACTCTTCCAAAAGATCATGATATAGTTTTTCTCATCAAAGATCCTCCAGCAACTACATCAATGGTTCCTCTTATGCTTTGATTTGCACCATTGTAGAATGTTTACAAAAGGAACTCCCTCGAAAGGTTGTGGTAGGGGTAGCTTCTTTGTAATTCTTTAAACCTTTATCAAGATTCATATAAAGACTTCCCATCACTTTGTTGAAGATTTATGATTTCCTTTATGATTCTTGTTGTCTTGGTCAAGGGGAAGTATTTAACAAGGAATGCTTAGGCTAGCTGTTTCCAAGTAATGATTTGCCCCGAACTAAGTGAGTTATACCATACCTTTTTCGGATCTCTCAAAGTGAAAGAAAACAACTGCAATCTCACAGCATCGTCAGACATCCCATTAAATCTGAAGGTGTCACAAATCTCCAAAAAATTTGCAAGATGAGTGTTGGGATCTTTGTTGGATAACCCATAAAATTGCACATTACTCTTAAGTATGTTAAGGAGTGTTAGCTTGATCTCGAAATTATTAGCTTGAATTGGTAGCCTTGTAACTCCTTAAGGCCTGAAACCTGGCCTCATAAAGTCCATCAATGTCCTCTCAGCTCCTCCTAGTTCTCCTTCTTCTGCTATATTTCTTTGTATATTTTCTTGACGCTTCATTCTTCTCAACTCTCATGTTCCTTGTGTTCATACACCTACAAATACACAAGGAAAAGTATCAAAAACTCTTATATAAAAGTAACTCAAACCAAACAAGATGATAAACAAACAATCCTCAACAACGACGCCAAAACTTATTGATCGCAAAGCAAACTACTAGTGACTTTAAACATGTGCAACTTTAAACTTAATGCTCAATCATGAAAATTTTAAAATTTAGCAATATGACTTATAACATACATTCCCTTAAATTCACAATTATACCCAATTTCCCCTAAAGATAATTTTTTCTATCCTAAAACACTTTAAACAAAATTTAGTTAATTAAAACCTATAATAATATGAAAGCAAAAACGAGGTAATATCTAAATGGAAATAAAACTAAAACTAACTCATGGATTGCCTCCCATGTATCACTTATTTACTATCGTTAACTTGATGTACCTTTTTTGCTCACAATGGCTTATATGAATTGTTTTGTAGCCTTACTATAGGTTTTATAACCTTTAGGTGGGCTACCTTCTAATGCTTTTCACCACTCTTCTCCTTTGGTTTATTCCCTTGAATGTGTAAAAGTTTTTATGGATCCTTATATGTAAAGCTTGTAAAAAAATTTGACATGACTCTTTAGCCTTGATAGCATCTAAAAATTTAAGAGAATTAATTTTGACATTAGAGATTCTAAATGTAACCTCTCCATCATTACTCTTAAAGTTAACTTGCCTTCGTAAACATCTATAAGTGACTTAGCAGTTGCTAGGAATTTTCGTCTAAGGAAAAGGGATATTTTTTAATCTTCTTCTATGTCCAAAATGACAAAGTCAACTGGGAATGTGAACTTATCAACCTTAATAGGTATATCTTTTATTATTCCCCTAGGATGTTTTTAATGATCTAGCAACCATTTGAGCTTATATCCTTGTCAATTTAAGTTCTCCAATTCTCATTTTCACAAATGTCAGGCATCATATTTATGCTAGCATCTAAGTCTGCTAAAGCCTTATCGACCTTTAACCACCAACAGTACAAATAATATAGAGATTCCCTGGGTCAGTTTGTTTTTCTACTATGTTGTTGTTTTTGTTAGAGATCTCCTCATTTAGGCTTCAATATCCAACTTCTTTAAGTCCTCCTTGTTTAATGTTGTCTCTTTCAATCATTATATACTGTTTGGTTTCTATAAAAGAGGTTCAACAAGAGACAATTCCTTATTCAACTGTTCTAAAAGATCAGGGAACCTTATCTAACTCTTCCTCTAATGATTTCCTCTTTGCTCCAATAGGATATGGAAGTGGAGGTCAATACTCCTTGACTCTCTTTATATAAAATCAACTTTCATTCGGGTGACTTTAATTAATCACTTCCTTCTCTTCTCCTTAGAGCTTCTTCTCAATGGTCTTAGTGATTGTCATTATTCTTTTTATGGGAATTATCTCTACTGTGCTCAATAAACTCCCCTTCGGTCTTTCCACCACTGCCTTTATTAATTGGTTAATTCTAACCTCCAAGTTTCCTATAGATGCATCTATTTGCCAATGCTTTTTCTTGTATTCTTGAATGAATTCCATAATCAAATTATCCATACTATGTTTCTTTAACTGTGATGGTTGTGATTGGAATCCAGGTGGAGGGTTATTTCATTGTTGTCCTTGATTACTTTCAAAAAAATTAAGGTGATTCCTTCAACCAAGATTGTAAGTATTACTATAAGGATTAATTTGGGGTCTTGGGGTCTTAAAGTGTTCCCCAAATAATCCACATGTTTAGGCTGAAGTTATTGACATTCTTGCCCTTAGTCATCAAGCTCGCACACTTCACATTGCATTACCCTTCCTTGTGGAGTCATAATCAGTCTATCTTTCTTCTTTCTTAAGGCCTCCACTTGACTCACCAACTATGTCACTGTATCCACCTCATAAACTCCTATTGGCCTAGTAATTCGTCCTCTAGTTAAGCACCAATGATAGCTATTCATGGCCATGTCTTTTATCAGCTCTTACGCCACTTCAGTTGTTTTATTATTCGACATCCCTTCAGTTGTTGCATCTATCGACTAACACGTACTTTGACTTATTCCATTATGGAGAGTTTAGATTTACATCTAAAGTGGTAGCCCATAATGAGGGCATTGTCTGGGCAACTCCTTGAATATCTCCTATATGTTGTATAGTGATTCACCTTCAACTTGGGGTTATGACTAGATTTCACTCCTCAGCTTCACAATTGTTGAAAGGGGAAAGTACTTTAGTAAAAAATTCTCCACCATTTGATCCCCTGTAGTAAGTGACGAACGTGGCATAGGATTTAGCCACTACTTAGCCTTTCCTCTTAGGGAGAATGGACGTCATCATTTGCTCCATTGATTTTAAAAGTATTGGAGATTTTAAAAAGTTAGAGATATGAAAATTGGGGTCTATATCCCGAAGTCCATCGAATTAGATTGACTGTTGCACTATCTGGATGATGCTCAACTTGAAATCAAAATTATTCACTTAAATAGTTAGTCTCATTATGCTGGACTCCACACCAGATAGGTTTGGTCTAATATAGTCGGACATCGTACGTGTTTGGTCTATAATGTTGTAATATTCTTCCATATCCACATGACCTTCCAAGCCTTTTATCTGACGGTCTGGTTTAAACTCTTGTAGATTGTTCCTATAAAGATTCCTCTGCATTGTCCTCTCTATTTCAGGATCCGTTTCTATTAAGCCCTCAGATATTCTCTGAGTAATATACAAACCAGGAATCTAATTCTAAAACTAAACAAATTAAACAAATAAAATAACGTAAAATAAAAACAAGAATAAAACAAAATAACAGACACTAAAGTAATGACTAGATTAACAAAAATATCGTTATCCTAATATTAATGTCCCTGACAATGGCATCTAAAACTTGATTTTCTTTTCTTATATGTCTTAATTGCATATTAACCACAAGTGTATAGTGTAGTTATAGCTAGTTTCTATAAGTACGGGTTGATCCTACAAAAATGATGAATACTAGTAGTTACTATTATACTACTATCTAGTATATGAGTTTGGTTTTGATTTTTAATTAAAGAAAATTAAACCTAAACAAATAAAATAAAATAGGTACCAATATTGAATAGAGAAATAAGAAATCACTTAGGAAATTACTTATATTGAGAATTAATGCCTAGGTTTCAAATCTTCCTAAAAACTATTAACTAATTGATCTTTTATCATGCAATTGTTTTATTGACTATTGGATCGTGAAAATTCTTATGATATGCTAATATCTTTCAAGTCTAATAACAAATAATCTCAAGATTATCAACTGAATTTAGGTTAAAGTTTATAAAATTGTTTTATTAAATTGTGAATTTTTTTATTAGATGACTATAATCCGGATGATTTATGTCATTCTATCTCTAAGATTGAAATCACCTCTTTCCAATTACGGTAGATTTATTCATATAAGGATTTCTTAATCTCTATGTTATGAAATCAAATTATGATATAATATTGTGGATCTATTAGAACATATATTAAATACGTAATTAAATCACAATAAATCAATACAAAAATTGCATTAAATAAAAGTATCAAAATATTAAGGCATAAATATAGGGTTCATCTTACCTAGACATTAAAGAAATTTAGTTACACATGATAGAAAATAAAATGAAAAAAAATAAAGATGAATAGAGAGTGAAGGATTCATAATTCTAAATCTCCCTATTATCTCCTACTAAACGAGGAAAAGTCAAACCTTCTCCAACAAATCTTCAAAATCTCCTAAAATCGACCTCCATTCTCTTAGAATTGCCCTCTAGGGAAGTTGAAATCTTGCAATGATCGAATAGAAAGCACATTGACATTGTGTATTATTTTATTTGCGTTGGGATTTCTGAGCGCGATGTTATGGTAGAAAAGACTTATATCGAAGACAATCTAGGGGAATAAAAAACTGATTGAGCATATGTAAAACCAAAGCTTGATCAAGCCTAATCAAGTGTGATTAAATATAATTTTTATTTTTAAAATTAAAAATGATTTCGTTTCATTTTATAATTTTAAACTTCAAGTCTCGGCCCAAAATTTAAACAAAATTTAAGCCCAATTCAAAGTTTGGTCCACTCAAGTTTGACTTGGCCGGGTCCGGCTTGACTAATTTTGCCAAGCTGTAATTGGAGAACCATTTCTTGAATTTTCAAGCATATTCTTTTCTGCCTACTAGTGGATGCCAATCGCTTTCTAGGTCTTTTTGGCTCTCAACTGGCTTAATTCGTTTTCTAAAGCGACAAAACACTACTTTGTTGCCTGCTCTCTTAAATGCCTCTGCACTGTAAGCTGATGTCAAGCTTCGTCATCCTCAGAAAGGGAAAGAAAACCCTGAACTTGATTTAAATAGAAAATGAAAGGAGTACAAAATTAACCAATATAAAAGGAAGACCATCTGAAGATATCAGAAAAAATGTGTGTACATATATATATACTTGTCATCAAACTAAACCCTGTGAAATGCAAGAAACAATAAATAGATAGGCGTAAATAAGGCAAGATTGAAGAAGACTTGCGAGGTATGTATATGCTGGAAAATGACTGAAAGGAGTATATTTCTGAATAGCCAGATGACGTAGGTGTAGCCGTGCACGACAAAAATCTTGTGCTCAATATGATATTTGGTTGGAAGTTTGGAGTAATTTGGTGGAATAAGGTATCATCAACTTGCAACGTTAAAAGTCAGGTGCTTTTAATATTGAGTGTTAAATTAACCAAAGTGTCAGCGAAGGCCGTCGTCTTCTTTAGCATATTCTTATTTGTAAAAGCACAAAAGACCGGATATTCTGAAGAGTTGGATATTCTGATCTCTTTCAAGAACACAACCATGGGGAAATTGGAAATATTCTGTTAAACAAAAAGGATCATCCTCTGAAATCACCTACTTTTCCATCTCAATTAATCAAACCGTTCAGGTGCGATATGTTACAGTCAAATCCCATGCTAATTGTTATCCTAGTAGTCACAGGATAGGATCTTCTGTTTAATTTTATAATGTTTTATTTTATCTCATAAATTTCAGCTATTTATTTATGCGGATTTCATGTTTATTTATAAGAGACCCACATAAAATTCATATAAATAAATGACTGAGATTTATAAGATAGAATAAGACAATATAAAATTAAACAGAAGATCTAGACTCCTTAGTTACCGTGTCCTAAAACGCCACCTTTCTTCTCTTTACCGTTACTCTAACATCAAAAAACCGGTACGTACGATAACTAAACAAACCAATCGTCGCTAATGAAATAACTTGTCTTCCCTCCTCTCGCTACTTGTTTTTGTTTATTGACACAACCACCACCACCACCACCTTCTAGTGGACGTAAAAGGACATGCCAACACGGCTTTCCGTTGAGTATATTGGGATTTTTGGGACTGTTTTGGGATGTCAGCAGCAGCGGAGCCACTCATCGAGGCCACCACGCATTCAGACTCTTTGTTTCTCCACCAATCCTACTCTTTCAGGCACTTCCCAGAACCTGATTGGATTTTCGATGAGTTGCCACAAGCCTACGTTGTTTCGGTTTCAAGACCAGATACCGGAGATATTAGCCCCATTCTTCTCTCTTACACCATTGAGTTGCAATACAAACAGGTAAAAATTACCTTGCATCGTCCTATTTCTGTATAGAGAGTGATTAATAAACATATGTTGAAAGGAAGATAGAAACAGAACATGACAAGAACAAGAAAACTTCAGGTGAACAATCAATGCACTTGAATTTGTTCTGTCAGTTTTTTTCTTCTTGAAATTTAAGGTGATTGTTCTGTTACATATTCCGAGTGTGTACAACGATCATACTTGTTCCAAGTATTTGTGTACAACGATCATACTTGTTCAAGGGAGATGACGAATTCCCTGTCTCAGACATCAGCTGTTATATATCTATTTAAAGCTCTCTGTTTCCCTGTAAAAATTTCTAATCCTTAGTGAATAATGACTTTTTTTTTTTCAATTTAACAGTTCAAGTGGCTCTTAAACAAGAAAGCTTCCCAAGTTCTGTATTTACACTTTGCTTTGAAAAAAAGAGCAATTATAGAGGAATTGCATGAGAAACAAGAGCAGGTATTCCAGAATGCAAGATGCATTTCCTACTTTATAACGTATATGTGCCTCTTTGTTTCCCCAGCTTCACTTAATTCATGTTGCTGGTAATCTTTCAAGTTATAAACATGATTGGTTTACTGGTTTTTTACTTTCTGATTTCTGTATTACTTGTCATTGAAAGGTTAGAGAATGGCTTCATAGTCTAGGAATAGTCGATCATTTGCCAGTGGTGCAAGATGGTGATGAACCTGATGATGGTGCTCTTCCTGTAAATCAAGAAGATAGTGTTAGGAACAGGTGAAGGCATATGATTCAAAACTAAACCCTATTAGGTTCCTTGTAAAAATTCAAAAGCAATTTATTACTCTAATTTTAGCTCTAAGGAAGAGTTCTGCTTTCCAGATGTATTCCTACCAAGGCTGCTCTACCGATTCTTCGTCCATCACTAGGAGGCCAACAGGCTATTTCCGAGAGGTCAAAGGTGGCAATGCAGAATTACTTGAATCATTTCCTAGGAAATCTGGATATTGTAAATTCTCGAGAGGTGAGCAGAGAATTCAATTACATTGATAATTGGTAGTTCCTATTTTGTGTTGAGTAATCTCAGATGTTTTTGAACAGGTGCAGCGAGTTTCTTATATAGATGACAATTCATATCTAGGATTCAATTGTTTATGAGATGCTGCAAATCGTCTTGTTTGTTCTTTCTTTTGAGTTGTATGTGATCAGAACAAACTGGCAATTATATACTTTAAAATTAGTTTTAATCCTCTAAGAAAACTCACCTCGCAACTGTATATTAGGAGATCTTAATCTCCACATACAAGCTCATATGTAATGACATAATCTCGTAGAGAATAAAAGTTGATACAGAGAAAAACTCCTAATACAAACAGGATCTAGAAATTACTCATAGAGAGTTTTGTACAAAATATTCCTTACTGCTTATGTTTTTATCCTTATGATAACTATCTGAGATTGGAATGCAGGTGTGCAAATTCTTGGAGGTCTCTACGTTGTCTTTCTCAAGAGAATATGGTCCAAAGATGAAGGAGGGCTACATAATGGTGAAGCATCTATCGAAAGTCTCCAGGCAAGATGATAGCGTAGGTTGTTTTCCATGCCAGTGGTTTGGTTTCTGCATTAACAATTGGGAAAAGGTAGTTACATGTTTGATTTCTGAATTCGGTACAATTATATCCAATGGATACTCATTTTATATGCATTTATGCTATCAAATAAGTTCCTAATGCTTCGTTGGACATGTCTCTAGTTGACCTTCTGGTCAGGATGTTTGTTTATTCAAATTCTGATTAGTATTTTTTGGCAGCACCCAAGTATGTGCATTTGTACTTCTTATGAATTAATGACTAACTGTAAATCAAACTTTCACATTATTTTCAATCGTCAAGCAGGTGTGGGCTGTTCTTAAACCTGGGTTCTTGGCCTTGCTCGAAGATCCTTTTGAGACCAAACCCTTAGATGTTATATTCTTTGATGTCTTACCAACATCAAATGGCAGTAAAGCGCCCAAAATATGTTTAGCAAACCAGTTGAAAGAGCGCAGCTTCTTGCATTATTCTTTTGAGGTCAGGTACCTTATTATATGAATGACGTATTGAATATTAATATTGGCTCCACTGCCTGATTGAGAGTTACCAACATGTAAACTGGCAACAGATTTTATCTGGATGTCGGAACATAGAAGTAAGAACCTCAAGTAGTGGTAAAGTGAAAGAATGGGTTGCTTCCATAAATGATGCTGCGTTAAGGCCTCCTGAGGGTTGGTGCCATCCTCACCAGTTTGGCTCCTTCGCCCCTCAAAGGGGTTTAACAGAAGATGGGAGTCAAGCTCAGTGGTTCGTAGATGGACTAGCAGCTTTTGATGCAATTGCTTCTGCAATAGAGGATGCAAAATCAGAGGTTCATTTCTAACTTAGAGCAAGCCATTTCAGTGAGAGCATGGTTATTCTTGTAATACTCACCCTTTCAATGCCTACACTTCAGATATTTATTACTGGTTGGTGGCTTTGCCCTGAGCTTTACCTAAGACGCCCTTTCCGAGATCATTGCATCTCCCGGCTTGATAATTTGCTAGAAGCTAAAGCTAAACAAGGTGTCCAGGTGCATATGGTTTATAACTTTCGTCACTCTTATTTGTCAACTTGTTATGATGTGCAGATCTCTTGATAATATGCACCAATCATTGAGCAAGCTGTTTTGAAAGCATTCTTTGACTCCTACTTGGGTTCTGATTTACCAGCTATAAGTTCCCATTCCACGACTTTGCAGATATATATTCTTCTTTACAAAGAGGTTTCCGTTGCTTTGAAAATTAACAGTATGTACAGCAAAAAAATACTCCATAACATTCATGAGAATATAAGGGTGTTGCGTTATCCGAACCATTTTTCGACAGGAATATACTTATGGTATGTATTAAGTTGGACATCAGTTTTCTCTTATGTATTGTTCATTGTTTTTTTGTTGATGTAGCCCATCCTTTATTTTCAGGTCCCATCATGAAAAGGTTGTGATAGTTGATCATCTGATTTGCTTTATCGGAGGATTAGATTTATGCTTTGGTCGTTTTGATACGATTGAACACATAATTGGAGATTGCCCTGCCAACGTATGGCCAGGGAAAGATTACTATAACCCGAGGTATTTTCTTCATTTATCAGATAATTGGAGATTTATGCATTCCATTGCCAATGACTTCCTAAGAAGTGTGAAGATCTTATGTGCATTTCTGGTATAAAACGTTGACATTTTTGTTATGGCTAGAGAATCTGAACCAAATTCGTGGGAAGATGCAATGGAAGACGAATTGGATCGTAGAAAATATCCGCGAATGCCATGGCATGATGTCCATTGTGCTCTCTGGGGTCCACCTTGTAGTGATATTGCAAGGCACTTTGTTCAACGCTGGAACCATGCGAAGGTCGATCTTCAACCTGTCTCTTCTGTTCTCACATCTTTCAACCCATTTGATTCTGATGTGAGTATGTGACTGAGTGCTTTTTTCAGCTAAGCAAAGCCCCCGGTGAGAAGACAATTCCATTGCTCATGCCTCACCATCATATGGTGCTCCCTCATTATCTGGGAAGAAGTAGAGAAATAGACATTGAAAAAGATGAAGAAAACAAGCAAGGCATTAGCAGACAAGATTCTTTCTCTTCACTGTCCCCATTGCAAGATATACCACTCCTTTTGCCTCATGAAGCTGACACACCTGTTGCTTATAGTGTATACAACAAGTTAACAGACAATAATGTTCTTAATCAGCCAACAGGGTTCCCTGGGAGGTTTTCGTTTGTCAGTCCGAAGCTTCATATTTTGGTTCCGAGTACACCAGCAAAAGCTCCTAATGATGAACTTGATTCTGTGGATATTGCAAGTAATATGCAGTCAGATGACTGGTCAGAAGCGTCAGAGAAAGATGACCATGCTGGTTCTGCAGAGGAGTATGGGCAAGTTGGGCCACGTGTTTCATGTCATTGTCAGGTCAGAAAATTTTTCCTATTCCTTAGGATTGCATCTGTTTTATTTAGTTTAATTAGGATCCTACTTCTCTACATAATAGCGTCTTTCCTTTACAATTTGGTAGCATAATCGATGCAACTGGCCTAGCATATCATACCAATCATAGATTGATCAGGGTAAGATGAATGCTGACCAACTAACCATTTGTCTCTTAACTTCGACTTTGTGAAATGTGATCCGTAGGTTATCAGAAGTGTCAGTCAATGGTCTGCTGGTGTGAATCAACCAGAGGAAAGCATTCATAACGCTTACTGTTCTCTCATTGAGAAAGCAGAACATTTTGTATATATAGAGGTAACTCCATGAAGAGAAATTCTTCATCTTTTCGATTTCTCTTGTTGATATGTATCAAATGGCAACCTATGTAAATGTTGAATTGGTTAGTCATGATCCCATGAGATGCCAACTTGTCTGTCTAATCTAAAAGATTAATTTATATCTGTTCCATAATAGAAGGATAATATTGTAGCTAATACTTCCACTTAATTGACTGCTTGTTTCAGAATCAGTTTTTTATATCAGGTCTTCATGAAGATGAGGTTATACAGAACCGTGTCTTGGAAGCGTTGTACAGGCGCATCTTGCTTGCCCGTAAGGAACAGAAATGCTTTCGAGCTGTAGTTGTTATACCACTGTTACCAGGCTTCCAGGTTCATCTCTTGGTTTTGATTCTAAAATTCCACATCTAAACAAAGTTTACGTAGCTTCTCTAAATTTTGTTATCCCAGGGAGGTGTTGATGATGGTGGGGCAGCAACCGTAAGAGCCATTATGCATTGGCAGTATCGGACCATTTCTAGAGAAAAGACTTCGATACTGTATAATCTCAACTCATTGCTTGGCCCCAAAACACAAGACTACATTTCCTTTTATGGCCTAAGGACACACGGTAGGCTTTTTGAGGGTGGTCCTGTAGCAACAAGTCAGGTACCCAATCAGTTCATTTATGGTTTCTGCCTATTTTCACACAGAAAGGGTTCTACGACTGAGATCATATAATTATTTGTTTCATAATTAATCTGCACCAGATTCCCCATAGTCTTCTCATAGTGATTATGAATCTCTCAGCTCTTCTTGCATGATCCTCCAGATGTTAATGTTTTCACAAGTCCTCAACCCATGCTCCAAAGAAAAGCTTTAACATGGTAGAAAAAACATATAACCCCAAAGAAAAGATTTAAAGTAAAGTGTAATCCATAACAGTGAACTCGTTTATGAACCTCTCAGCTCCCCTCGCATCAGCATCCAATACTTGAGGTCTGCCTAGTCCTCATCCTACGCCCCAAAGAAAAGCAGAGGTAAGAACAAATATTGGCCCCAAAGAAACCTAGCTCTGAACTCTAGATATAGTCCCCGACCTCTATCATTTTGTCATCCAGACTGGTACTTTATTTTCTTCCAAGATCGGAGTATGTTAACTGGTATAATTCCACTGATAACCAAGCTATTTCTCTTTGATAGTTGAGCAACATATTTTTGGAATTCTAATGTTATTCTTTCAATTTCCAAAAAGAAAACATATTCTTGGAATCATGAGGGCTGTTATCTACTTTATTCTTGATTGAGCAATTGCACTTATTTTTATTTTGTTGCAAGTGGTTGAAATATGGGATTTAACTTTCAGGTTTATGTGCATAGCAAGGTTATGATTGTAGATGATCGTGTTGCCATAATTGGATCATCTAATATCAACGATAGGAGTTTGCTTGGTTCCAGAGATTCGGAGGTACTACTATTACATTTTGTTATCCTCGTGCTTACCTTCTTTGATTTATCATGTTGCATGAGATGAAGTATTCATTTGAGTCATCATGTTTCATTGTACCAATTATATTTCTTGGTTCAGATTGGAGTAGTTATTGAAGATAAGGAGTTTATTGACTCGTCTATGAATGGAGAACCCTGGAAAGCTGGAAAATTTACATTTAGCCTGCGAGCAGCACTGTGGTCAGAGCATCTTGGTCTAAAAGCAGGAGAGGTTTGTAAAAACTAAGTTGATCGATATGAATAAATTCATTGTTCTTTCATGCAGAAATAGTGTCTAAGTAAAGATACTAATGTTTTGGCTTTGTTTATCAAATAGCTAACCAGATATCAAAGTTTCTATTCCTTATTGCTTGTATACAAATTTCCAATCATTGACTGACAATACATAAACCCAGGTTGATCGAATCAAAGACCCTGTTGTGGAGACAACTTATACAGATTTATGGTTGGCAACTGCTAAGGTGAGATGTTGGAAAGTATTCCTGTTACTTTCCACTGGCTTGATGTTTTCAACTTATTCATGCCTTCAAGTACCATCCTTTCCTAACAAAACATAGGATCTTTCTTCCGGAAGAGTTTGCATCAGTATAAACTATCCCAATGCGTTACTAAAAAAGATACCATTTTGAGGGGAAGAAAGAAAAAAGATGCTTTGCATCCGATTGACAAGATTCACTTACCATATTGTTGTTAATGGAAAGTTGTTACTCCCATTACACGAAACCAATTGCTTAAAGATATTGTGACAAAGTTTTCACTTGTACAGTAACCTTGCTTGCTGCTAAGCTCTTGACAAATGAATATATCTAGATCAGTTGAAAATGTGTTGGAATGAATAGAATATATATATATATATATATTTGGCTTTACACGTTTTCTTTCTTTCTGGAGAGCTAATAACTCTTTGCTGTCAGGAAAATTCAATGATTTATCATGATGTTTTCGCTTGTCTTCCCAATGATCTTATACACTCGAGGTAGAGTTCAAACATGAACATTTTATATTCTTCTTCATTTGAAACTCTCTAAGACGCATTCTCTTCTGTTCCCACCAAGCAGGTCTGCTCTCCGACAAAGCATGCACTCCTGGAAAGAGAAACTTGGTCATACTACCATTGATTTAGGAATTGTGCCGAACAAGTTAATAACTTATGAAGATGGAGAAGCTAAGGAGATAGACCCCATGGGGAGACTGAAATCAGTAAGGGGTCATCTTGTTTCATTTCCCTTGGATTTTATGTGTCAAGAAGATTTAAGACCGCAATTCAATGAGAGTGAGTTCTACGCATCTGCGAAAGTATTCCACTGAATTACAGCCTTTTCCATAGACGAAATGTACAGAAGCTTTATGTTCTCTGCACTATGGTTTAGCTGATGCCATAAGTAGTGGCGGCTAGGACAGAAGACGCGGGGAGACAACAAGAAGCATAACCACTAACACTAACATAAGAAAGGTTAAACCAAATAAGGCGGCCACAGTGGCTGAGATAATATGTTCTCTGCAAAGCACACGATTGGTTGAGAAAAAATAAGTGCATACGTATTTCAACCTTAGCTTATGGCTGTGGTGATTCTTACCCTTTAGTTTCACTTTTATTTGTTATGTTTGTGATTTTCTATTTTTGTTTCTTAATTTTCATTTGTATTCTTTCAAACAAAAACATAAATTTATTTAGTTATTAATATTAAAGTAGTTATAGATAAATTAACTTTATAAACTAATTAAGTTCGTTTTATTTTAAATAGATAATTAAATGAGTAAAGATTTATTAAAAATTTTATGTAGGAATTAATATTGATTTCCTAATATATTTTAATTATTAAAATTAAAAATACATTAGTTTTGAATGTAGGACTTTTTAGTGTTTTTTTAAAGACCCAGGCCAAGTTTGGATCAAGTTTAAGCCACAGGGTGAGCTTAGAACGAAATTTCAATCTTAATAAAAAACATCTAAAGCTCATTTATATTTTTGATAATTTACAAAGTTAAATAAATACATTTTTATTTCTATGCTAAAATGATTAAAAACTACAATATAGGTTTTCCAATTTGATCAATTTAATATTCTAGGAGTCACTTGATTTTACTTCTATTTTTGAATTTTTCATTATAGTTTTTAGTTTTTATTTTTAGTTAAGTGCATTTTGTACAAAAATAAAGAAGATAACTATAATTAATTTTAATGTAATTATATTTTTAGTTCAGAACTATACTATTTGATCCTTTTATTAAGCAAAAAATTGTATTAAAAAAAAAGACATCACAAGAGGATTGTACCATGAATCCGTTGATTCTATATGACTTATCACTACCCTTTTTTATGGTGTATTCAAACATGAGATCAAGAGTGGTTTCTTAATTCACAAAAGTTCATATATTTTATGCCAAGGCTAAAACCAGGGTTAAAGCATCGTACTTGCCCAACCTCCACCCTTGTGTAGGTGAAACTAATCAATTACTTGGTCAAGTTAACACATATGTGTAAACTTTACTGAGGAATTGTTGCCCCTCTTAACCTCCCAAATTCTTTAAACATTGCTATTGTAATAAGTTTTTTAGATAAAAAAAATTATAAATTAATATTTGTTTTCTATTTTATTAATTTACTCTTATTGAATCAATTTTTATTAAAAAAATCTTATACTTTAGTCAATTTTACAATACTAACTAAAATTATAAAAGATAACATTAAAATGCTCCAAATTTCAAAATTTAACAAAAATAAACTGATGTTAAGTTTGTCATCAATGTAAATGACATGACAAGCCACATTATTTTTAATATTTTTGCAACCTAATTGTCACATATTGTATTTATGTCATATATAAATTTTATTATTTAATAAATTAAAATTCTTAAAAACTCTAAAATAATTATACAGTCAAATATATGAAGGAGTGTGTAATTATTTTAAGTTTTTTATATTAAATATATCTTACACAAATACAATATGTGTAGCACTCAATTTCTTTAAATTGAGTGATTGCACAGAAATTTAATTATATTGGTGCAATATAACTCCTCAGTTTGATGTTATCTAAAAACTGGTGCACACGTATTCCATGATTTATAGTATAGATTGTCTAATGCAAACTGGAACTCAATGTGTTAAAAAAGTATATTTATTTTAGATTTCTTTTTGTTAATATGTTGATTTGTTGGTTAGATGTGGCGCATATCAATTACATTGACATATTGATGACAAGTAAAAAAGAAGTAAGTCATTTTAACATTTTTATCATATCACAAATTGAGGTTTTTAACAGGGTGAACTTGCTGAGCAAGTGGGGAAGGGTGGTGGAAGAAGACGCAAATGGCTGATATGTCATCCATCGCCATGCCCTTCCTCTTGCGTTTCCATGCAAGCGCAGCACACTCCGCCAAGCGCTTAGCTGCTTTTGCCCTGTTTGGCGTTGAAGAAACAATTTGAACAGCTTCTTGATTGGAGATCACATCCCATACCTATACAAAAGCAAGTGATTTGTATCATCACAGTCCTTTGTATCTATGTTACCCTTGGCTTAAATTCCAGATATCACATATGAGAAAGTACATAACTATTATGCATACCCCATCAGTAGCTAATATGACGAATTCATCTCTGCTGGTTATGTGCCTTTGCATAACTTCTGGCACCGAAGTTACTCCATAATCCTTTACACAGTAATCTCCAAAGGCTCTAGACATTGCCAGCCCAGGTGATTCCTCATCTGGTAGCCAAACTCTATGTACCCCTGGCTCATCAGCCAGACAGAAAACTCGGCCCTTGCATTGAAGTATCCGTTCAGCTTCCCCTGCATATGGGTTGTGTATTATTATTACCCTAAGAACCACCTGGTTTTCAGTATTTAAACAGGGTGAGGGAAGGAGTGGGAAGCAACTAACCAGGTAAATTGGGCTTCATATCCTCAGTAAGCTGAACAGGCACCAAGCTTCCATCATCCAAAGTCGTAGCTAAAACAGCCCTCGAATCACCAACATTTGCCACAAAGATGATTCCGCCCTAGGAAATAATACATCAATGTCATCCATGAGAACACAACAATCGCAAAAATTGTATAGCACTCTGCTCTTGATTATAATATAATATGCTTCCTTCTGTCTGTCATATGTTAAGTGTTACAGAAGCAAAACGAATGGAAATCCTCTAACCTGTCGAACAATTGTCAGGGCAGTTGTTCCACTGTCAAAAGAATCAATCTTACGGGACTCCTCTAGCTCCTGATCAACGGCAGCACAAGTCTTTGCATATGAACTTTTCCATACATTGAATCTTTGATGTTTTTTATCTGTTTCCAGGTCCATCTCTGGATCAAGTGCAGCTTGAGCAAGTGCCTCCTGCCAATTACACAACAGAGACGAAGGCATTGATTCTCGTACCTTCTTCGCCACATAATGGCCCCATGGACCATGTCCGTCAAATATGCCGCAAAACATCATATCTTCTTGACATCCAAACTCCTTCATCCATTTTATTGAAAGAAAGAACCATCATTCACATTGTAAAACACACAGAAAGAAGAAAACATCAAGCATTCAAACTCAAAAGGATTGAGTGAATGTGTATGTAGAAACTAAGAGGAAGCTTAGTTTAGCTTGTTCTCCTTAGCCATTAAACAATTGAAATAAGCAGACAATCATCTTCCAACCACACCAATTTATAGTGCTTACCTCCCACACAATGCAGCAATCTTGGTTCACACCTTTTTCACCTCTTTTTGAAAAAACTGAGGCTAAATTTCTTGAACCAGAAAGGTTCACAAAGCCAGAAGATCGCAATAACAAGTCATTTTTCTTTGCTTCTTTCGCCATTGCTTCCACTGCCTCCCTTCCATCACAACTGTCCTTATACTTCCCTTTCCTTAAAGACAACAATCCACTGAACATGGAGGATATGCGTCCCATTGGGTAATGTTCACTTCAATGGCTACCAAACCCACCGAGATATGGAGTGTTTCTATGCTTTTGTAGATTCAAAAGCCTGAAAGTTCCAACGTAAAAATAAACAATACATAAGAACCACAATTCCAAAAACAAAAAACTATACAGGATTCTCAAGAAAAGAAGCCTTTTGCAGGCTCTTTAGAACTACAATTTCCTGAGTGCCAAAAGTTGTTTTAAGATTGGATTTCACACGGGAAACGGAAGGAAAGGACTTTGTCTGAGTCAGAAAGTTGAAATCCCAATTTAATAACAGTCTGCAAGTCCGTGAATCTGAGAGACATCACAGTGAAAATCCAATCTGACATGGATTTCCAAAATCCCATCTGAAATTTTATAGATGAGCAACAATGAAGTAACCATAGCCAACTCATTGTACTTTACTTTTTTAATTTGTTTACGGAAAAATTACACCCAACGTGGTAGAATCACCAACCCTTTGGCTCAGTTGAGCTCAGACTATCAATGAAAAGTTCAACTCTTCGTTTTTTTTTTTTCTTTTTGATGTTTTTAGCCCATTTCACCTATAAATCAAATAAAGGTTTGACCCTTTCTTCTACATTGTTAGGAACTGAAGACACGAAATGGAGTAGTGTCAGTTTACAGAAAACGAAACCATCGTTTCCATCTGAATTCTAATTTATGAGCACAATCTGTTTTAGGAACAAAACGTTATCCTGCTCTGTTCTATTATTACCTGTGAAATATACCATCGGAAAGAATATGGTTGAAAGCTCTGTTTCAAGAATTTACATCGTTAAGAAACAACAATCTGCTTCGGTACAAGTAATAACTAGTTGCACAAAGAGAAACTTTGAGAAAGTTCAGTTAGGAAAACTTTCCCAGAAACCCAACAAATCAATTATAAAAGTTTTGCCAGAAAGGGTAAAGAGCAGCTCAGATGATGGTTTCCTATACATATCTATATATAACAAGCTAAGAAAGCAACATCAAAAGCGTAGAAAAAGAAAAACCTTTATCCAATTCATAGCTTGTTGAAAAGAACAAGAAAGGTAAGCTATTTAACGAAAGAAGATGACACGACACCTTGGAGGAAAATAAATCAGAGTTGGGGAATCTGATGGAAGAAGCTTGAAGAGAGAGAGAAGCAGCCATAGTGCGTGTAACAAGGAGAAAGGAAACGAGAAATGTTGTTGTGTGGCTGTGGCTGCGTTGCCAGCATTTTACCAAAAGGCTTTTTCTGTTGACAGTCACTGTTTCTTTCTTGTGTATTATATACATTATTCAAAGATAGCTGTTCATTAAGCTAACTGACAAATAAAAGTAAGCAAACACGTGGTGAATTTTAATTTGAATCTATAACAAATAAATTAAGCCTGATTTGCTTGAATGAACAATCTCAATGTCAATGACAGGGATGATCAATTATTTTTATCATAATTGTACTTTCCTGAAAAGACTTGGGTGTTTAATCAAAACATTTTTTTTTAATACGTGAAGTGTTCTAAGCAGATTTTAATTATGAGAAAGTATTTTTAAACTATTTACATCTCGATTAATTCTCATTTGAGTTAAATAAATTCTTTACAGAAAGTAAAGCTTTGACTTCACATTTTAAACGGTTGCACATATAAGAGATATTCGAATTCATGATCTCATTTAAACCAAAATAGTCTTTTACTAACTCACCTGCAAATTGAGTTAATCAAAACTATTTTTCAACGGTTCATCTCATAAACATGAGGAGACAGATAAGGAGGGCTTTTGTACAGAAGCAGAACTGCCCTCTGTCTAGTATGTTCAGGAACCTTTTACATTCTTTGGGCTGAAGGGTAGTGGGGGATGAGGTGGTGGTCCATACCCACCAGCAGCCTCAGTCTCCCTGTTCACAGAGACAGAAAGGCAAAGACTTTGAGGACTCAAGACCCACGTGCTAATGTTTACCCACAGAGATCTGTAGATTTGGAGACGTGGCCGGTAACGTTTCACCTTGCTGATGACATTGGCATCTCTCTTTCTCTGGGTTAACCTGTTTTTTATTTATAGGTAAACTAAAGATTGAACTTGCAGGCAAACTAAGTCAACCCAACTTGCATTAGTTAGCCCGATTTACTCAATTTCATTAGGGCTCCACACAAGTAAGTTTAAGACGACTTTTGGCATGTACCATATCAGATTCTTTATATACTAGTATATGATTGGATAAGTTTGTACCGGTAAAGCTTTTGTTAACAAAATTTTTATGAGCAGAAATTTTTTTAAAGGAACTTTTTTTAAAAAAATTAGTTGACTTTTAGCTGTAATTTTAAAAAGAACTGTTTTGAAAGAGCTTCATATAATAAACTGGTTGGCAATATAAAAATAAAAAGTACATTTAATTTTAACTATATTTTATTTTGTAATAAAAATTATTTATGCATATAAATATTATTTAAAATATATTAAATAATATGTAAAGTACAATATATTAATTATTATATAATTTTAAACCATATAAAACATAAATAAAAATATATTTAACCAATTTTTTTATATGGATTATAATATAAGTAAAACTAATATTTAAAATAAATAATAAATCATATAAAAATTTAAAATAATATTATATAAATCTCAAAATAAATATAAAGATGTATTTGTGGGTATTATGAGAATTATGTGTAAAAAATAAAGATAAAAGTAACTAAAAATAAGTTCATTAATTGATTTAAAAAATCTACCTAAAAAGTACTTTTTAAAAAAACTTCAAATTTAAGTTTCTCATAAAGTTGTATTTTAACTTTCAAAAAAATCATTTTTACGACAAAAGTACTTTTAAATTTTATACCTAAACACTCAGTTTTTTTTTTAAATAATTTTTGTGATAAAAAAAGTACTTATTTATTCTTCAAAAATTGAACTAAACAGTCTCTAAAGTCTATTCAGGTAAATCTGAGTTTAATCACATAAATTTTTTTGCTTCAGTTAATTTTTTTAATTATATTTTATTAAATCTTATCTATATATTTATATGATTATGTGAGCTCCACGTAATTCCGTAGATAAAATTTAGTAAAAGAAACATAAGAACTATAGGTCGTTTTGCACCAATGACAACACGTCGCGCTTTTGATCTTCAAACATAATCACATAACCAAACCAACCACAAGTGGGGCCCGCGTTTAACGGTTGGACCAAACCGTGCATGCCCTCCACGTGTGACAGATGCTTCACTCTTCTCTCACAAGTGTCCATAACGACAAATTCGGTAGTCTTTATCCTCACTCAAGAGTCATATAGTCTCCATACTACCACGTCATTGCTGTAGATCACCGTCCAATAGGGCTTCACTGTGAGGTAAGGAAAATCACTGACATGAGCGCAATAGAAATATCGGGAAGAGGTGAATTTATAAATTTCGAGGGAAAATATGAAGGGTATCCTGGTAAATTCATATGTTATCTCCGAATCGGCATTAAATATGATAACAGAGGATACAGGGATGTCCATAACTAAACAGTATTCGACTTGGACAGTGTTGCTTGCGTTTCAAGCGAAATAGCTCACGCCCTTCATGTCTACCAGTTTCTAGTTGGTTCGGTTTCCCAAAGGGTCATCTTTTTGTAATGTTTTGAGTCTTTTTGTCGGGAAAGATTTGATCTTTTTTGGAGTTTGATTAATGGGTGAGGTCTGAAAGTGTTGGAAATTGTGGAAGAGAACATAAAAGGAATGCGGAAATCGTTCAAGGACTCTCTCAAGGCTCTTGAAGCTGATATTCAGTTTGCCAATACCCTGTAATTTACTGTCTTTTGGCTCTAGCTTCGTCATGTTTGTTTCTTTTTCTCTGTTATGTCTCCTCTTGGTTGTCTGAGTTCGTCTTTTCTCTACTTTTTCTATGAGTTCTACTCTTGTTTGGGTTCGAATTAATTTCTAGGTACTGAGATCTAAGTGGGGTGATGTGGGTATTTGTTTTTGTTAGGACTCAAAGATGTAGTCTTCTCTTTTTGGTTTGTCTATTAAGGCATTCGACTCAAATCACTTTGTGGATTGCTTGATGATTGGTCGAGGTGTAAAATTCGATAAAGGTATCTTTGTCAGACATCGAGCCAAGGTCTGCTTGATCCGGGTGTCGGTGAAGATGATTCGTGCAAGTTTAACTCAAGATTTTGTTGTATCCAGATTGTTTTGGTCTTTTCCTGGCTGTGTACTGGGAGAGAGGGATGATTTTGTAAGAGTGCGAAGATGGGGGCTGTAGAAACCATGCTATCTACTAAGCAACCTTGGACTTGTGTCCTTTCTCTTTTTGTCTTTTTTCTGTTCAGAGTTTCTGTCATTTCCTGCAGATGAATGAAGGACTTGGTAGCTGTGATCATTCCTGAGTTTACTCTTCTGTTACTGTGGTCTTGGTCGTAAGCGATCCATGAAAGCTCTTTTTATCTTACATATCAGCATTAGACTGTGGTAGATTTTATTTTTGCGAGGAACTCAATTACAGTTAGTAATTTGAGAAAATTGCAGAACCCACCAATAAGTAAGACAACAAATGAACCAAAACCATGTTTGCCTTTTCACTGACATGTCACCTATGACATAGATCCCATGTGGTCTAGCAGAATATTCTATGAAGATGAGAACTGGTGTAATTAGATTCTGTTCATGATATCTTTCTCTGCAATTTCTTATTGTATAATAGTCACTTTGGTTGTGATAATAACGTACTTTTTACATGTTCTGACACAGGGCTTCCGACTATCCTACTGAATACGATGGTGGCTGCCTCCAGATGAGATTGTCCTACAGTCCTGCAGCTCATTTTTTCCTCTTTCTTGTTCAGTGGACTGATTGTCACCTTGCTGGTGCCTTGGGATTCCTAAGGATTCTTATATATAAGGTAATCTGTTTAAGTGGCAAATATTTAACCTGATCCTAATATAAATACTTATGAATTCTCAAAATGCACCACAGGCCTATGAAAATGGAAAGACCACCATGTCCATTCTTGAGAGAAGAGCTAGCTTGAGAGAGTTCTATGGTGAGTAAGTTTGGGTATTGTTTGGTCAGCGATCTAGTTCTCAACTCTTTTGAAACCCTCTTGGCAGGTGTAATATTTCCCTCATTAATGCAACTCCAAAGAGGAATTACTGATGTGGAAGACAGGAAACAGAGGGAAATTTGTTCGAAGTTCAGAAAGAAATTTGACATGGACAAAGGAAAACTCTCTGAAATTGATATGGAAAGAGAAGAAGAGTGTGGGATTTGCTTGGAGATTAACACCAAGGTCGTATTGCCAAAATGCACTCATTCTATGTGCATGAAATGCTATCGCAGTTGGTAAGCTAATCTTGCAGCACATGTAATTCATACTTTGCTAGATCTTTAGCCTGTGACCATCTTACTCTTTGTCACTAAATCTAATTGCGTTAAGAATTTCATCTCTTCATACATTCATAACAGCTAATAGTTTCAAGCTTGTTCAAAGTTAAACAAGTCGAAGAGTGCTCCATTTCTGCTTGAATTTTAGTTGTCAATTGGAAAACATTGAAACGTTTTGAAATGTCATCAGGCTTGCAAGGTCTCAATCTTGCCCTTTCTGTCGAGACAGTCTGAAAAGAGTCAACTCCGGTGACTTGTGGTTATACACCTGCAACAATGAGATTGATGACCTGCCTTCAATCACTAGGGAAAACCTGAAGAGATTGTTCATGTACATTGATAAGTTACCTCTCTTGGTTCCTAGTCCAATGCTTGTTACTCAGGATCCCAGGTCCCTTCAAGGATAGATTGACAAGGTTCCAGATTTTGGTATATAGAATTTGCTTGATTGTGTACATAAATTATAGTTCCCTCTGGTTCAGGAGTTCATTTTAGGAATTGCCAATACACGTGGGTTTTACTGATAGCTTTGGATCAAAGGTCTAATCTGGACCTAAACTACAACTTTTGTCATCTTTGTTATCATTTATGATCTAAAATGTTGAAAAAAAAAAATACTTATTATAGGTTGAATAGGATGCAAAATGGTATTATTAGATAATATGTGAAGTTAAATTTCAGGGATTAATAAAAACTAATTCTATTTAGGGTTTAATATGTTAATACTATAAATAAAATATGTTTACAGAGGTTTAAGGAGTGGTTAAGCTTGAACCAATTTCAAGAAAGTTAGATTAGATTTATGGGAAAATTCATAGATATATAAGAAAATTGCTTAATGAATATAAAGAAATTAAAATTAAATTCATTCGTTAGTAAGTGATAAGTTGTTCTTAAAATGATAGAAAAAGAAATTGTGTTATTGTCAAAATTTTAATGTTAATAAACATGCTCTTATTTAAAATTATGGACCATTTCATAATTTTATACAAGCTTAAATAGAAATAAACATTTTTAATGTTAATGAATATGATTTAATATATATAATTCTTAATTAAAATTATGAATTTTTTATAATTTTACAAATCTTAAATTTATGTTTAAATACCAACTTATCCTTATAATTTTACTCCAATTTATAAAATTAGACACAATAAATTTATAAAGGGAAAAAAAAGATTTTGTGTCCATAATTTATAATTTATAGAATTAGTCAAAATCTAAGAGATCTCACATGCAGAAATTGTAAAAGGGTTGAAATATGTGACAAAGGAAGCTGCTAATATGCAAAAGCACACAACTAATAATTGAAAATAGAGTCCACAGAGAAGTTGATAGTTCATGTTCCTGTATAAATGAGACTAACCAAAGTCATCATCAGGAAGAGACAACAAGTTTTCTGCTGCTCATCAATATATTATGTTTTTCTCTTCCCTGCTTCAGAGATCACCACCTTCTATACAATCCAAAATCAGGAAAACCATCCAACTTCAATCATCATCTTCTTCATCATCATCATCATCTTCTTCCTCTTCTTCTTCCTCTTCCTCCTCTTCTTGTTCATCTTCCACCACTTCCTTCTCTTCCTCCTGCTCCACTTCCTAGCAGAAGATGAACCAAAACATTAGAGTATAGAATTCGACATGAAGATAATAAAGCAAAGGTATAACATATTAAAAAATGTCATCTTTTAAAATTTTTCTAATTTAGTTTTAAAACTTTTTAAAGTTATCAATTTAGTGACTAATTTTTAAATCAGGTCAAAGGATTATTTTTTATGATGCGTTATGCTTAATAAATACCACGTGAATATCCATCTATTAATTACATCAGCAAAAACTAACGTTTTGAACTGAATTGTAAAAGTTTAAAAGGTCAGTCACTCAATTAAAACTTTTAAAAGCTTAGACATTGAATTGGAAAAATCTCAAAAGGATGAATACTTTAATACTGATTATCTCTAAAGCAAATGTTGGATAACTATAGAGACAATAGAACAATAAGATCATTAGTATACACAACAGTAAAAGCCTTCCTGAGAAGTGGGATCAGAACATTAAAAACTTTTAACAAAACCAGTCAAGAACTACTATGAGAAGTATTTCAAGTATAACTGTTATGTACTAGGTTCAAACAGCCAGATTCTAACCAGAAACAAGAGCTTGTTTGTTATTACTGGTTCTTGATTTATGTAATGAAACATACCAGTGGAAATTGCAACAGAATGGCGCTATAGTATACTTATAATCTCAGCTACTTGTTTGGAAACACTCAAAAAAGGAAGACTATTGGTTAATCACTTGTACTCTAGTCCAGTTGATTCTATTGAGTTCAATAAGTAAAAATGAGTACCTGTTTCTTGTTGTAGGCATTCATGAGCTTCCCGTACTCAGCCTTCCTCTTTGCAGCTTTAGCTTCATATGGAGCCTTCTCCTGCGGAATCAAATCGCAGAATTCGAGTTATCGGAAAAGGACCACAGAGCTGGACAAATATAAGCCAATACCCACCAACTCGTTCCTATGACCTCTTTAGAAACATATGTTGGAGGTAAACACTCATTTCCAACATCAACAGTTGGCTAAAAAGAAGCTTCAAGGATTAGATCTAGATCAGCTGCTAAACAGATTGCCGGTACCCATAAAATCATTCTTACTTGCAAGTTTAGATTGTAAGTTCCAAACACCTTCCATTTAACAACTTTATAAAGATTAAAACTTACATCAGGTGACATTGACTTCCATTTCTGTCCTCCAGCTTTCCCAACCTTCAGTTATCAAACACAGAGATTAAGCTAAACTAAACCAATCTCGTATCTGACACAACATTCTAAATCGAGACTGCCACTAGGACAAGTCTAGAATACTGCTTACTGCTGCAACAGATGACACATTTGGGTTTTCCTTCTTGAATGTCTGCCTAAATTCCTCCCTGAAAATTTTATATGGCATGAACATATAGATATTCTACAATACCAGTAACAACAGACAACTGACTACCATGACCAATATCAAATAGAGAGGTACATACAGGAAGACAAAGAAGGCACTAGGAGGCCGCTTTGGTTTGTTGGGATCTTTCTTGGCCTTTTTATCCTTGTTAGTCTTTCTCTTGGCACTCTTATTGATCGCAGCCACAGCCTTCCTTTTTCCGATCTTTCTGAAAAGAATAAAGGTACTGTAATCTGAAGGTGGCTGCACCCTCAATTCAACTTTATAAGATTAGACATGATAGAGTTTACTCAAAGGGATAGAGAATCCATAGTTGAGTTTACTCGCTTCCGAGGTATCGATTCGTTTCATATTCTATTCCTTTTTAATGGCAATAGCAACAAAACCAATTTCTTTGTTCAAGAATACCTTTTTGAAAGGATCAACTCAGCTCATAACCAGACTTGGCACTCATGTAAACCAAAGAACAATGAACTAACCTGTCATCAGCAGGCTTCAAAACTTCACCTGAAACCTTCAATGTCCCCTTGCCCTTGGCTGTCTTCATTGTTTGATTGAGGATCCCTAGTCAAGAAATTTAGATAAAATGAGAAATTTTCTGCATCACTTCCACGTGTAAAGTCTTAACCCAAAATGAACAGAACATGAGCTTAGAACTTGTAGCCAGGACTCCGATCATAAAAGTCAACGCAAAGCAGAATACTAAGTACTAAGTCACAAAATCCCTTATCAGGCCAAACGCAAAAAGCAATTTTGAAAGGGACAAAAAGAGCAACAGTTCGATATAAGTGTACAACACTTAGCTTACCAGTAGTTCACACTGTCCACAGATTCTATAGGTAACATTTTCAGTAAGTGAACACATAAACATGAAAGTTCACAAAGAGCTTAACTATATATTCATAAGACTGAAAGCATCGAACCAGGACACCAACGGAGTCAGAGAGACAGATTTCGG
The DNA here is from genome assembly GCA_024703695.1 of Erythroxylum cataractarum. Classification (NCBI taxonomy): domain Eukaryota; kingdom Viridiplantae; phylum Streptophyta; class Magnoliopsida; order Malpighiales; family Erythroxylaceae; genus Erythroxylum; species Erythroxylum cataractarum. The sequence goes on along the minus strand of JANJEY010000007.1, from coordinate 11,400,196 downwards.
CACACGGGTCAAGTGAAAAGACTCTGAACACCAACTCACTACACGTTCTATGAAGAATTTGGACTCGACACCGATTGAAAAGAAAAAGAACTAGACTTTCGTGGGAAATCAAGCAAACAGCTCAAGAACAAAGAAAACAGCGATCTCTCAAATAACCAACCACGCTACATAGCACAAAAGAGGAAACAAAACCAACAAAGAAGAAGCCATCGAAGAACAAAACAAAACAGAGCACTCTGGAACCAGTAAATGGAAAAAAAAATCAAGAAGAACTCATCAAACCCAAAACTTTCAGCTACAAAACGAAACAAAATCAGTAAACAGGAAAAATTTTAGATAATCAAATCTTAGAAAATAAAGGGGTACCTCCGAAAACTGCGATCCCTTGTATAAGAAACAGAGTAGAGCGAAACAGGGGAATCAGCACAAAAGGGATAGAGGGAAACAGAGAGAATATTGAAGAACAAAAGCGGAAATGGGTATGACCGAACCTAGAGGGACACAAATCCGGTAAAAGTGACCGTCTCGGCCGGTAAAATTTAGGTCATTTGAAGCCTATCGACAAGTTACAACTTACAAGATTAATAAAATATATTATTATACTTTTTTATTTTTTTTAGGGGACTTTTTTAGAATTAATAATTATTATTAATTTTACTGAAAACAGTCCTCAATTATATAAGAAATAAAGTGATATACTATTAGACATTTTTAAATTCTGCTTTAATGTAAAATTTTAGATTGGGTGTGATAAATTATTATTAATGTGTGTGTATATATATATATATATATATATATATTCCTTCTTACTTATTATATTATTTGAGTATTTATCCTTTAAATTATATAGAACAAACACTAATCTATTTAAGGTTCATTTAATTTTATTATTTTTAATTATTATTAATATATTTTAATTATTAATAATAAAATAATATATAAATTTTGATGTAAATGAATTTTTAGATTTTTATATATAATTTTATTTAGTAAATTTATTAAAAATATTTATTTGTATATTATAAAACTATTACATTTAGAATTAAACATTTAATTTCAAAATAGTTGCTCACTTGATAAAAAATATTTTGAAATTGGGAAACTTGTGTTTTAAAATATTTTAAGTTTAAAATATATGTATTAAGTAATTATTAAAATTAAAATATTTTTCAAATTTTAAATGAATAATGTTTTTAATTTATATTATTTACATTATTTATTTAATTATTAAAAAATTCAAATTAAACAAAATTTTGACTGAAAATAGTAAATCACAAAGATAAATAAAACCAACCATACTTCTTTGTTTCTTTTTATTTTTACTATTTATTTAACTTTTGTTAATGGTAATTAAATTAAAAATTAGGATTAAAAGGTAATTTTTGAAAATTAGATTTTTTGTTTTGTATTTTTATTATATTCAATTAAATCTTATTTACATATTTATGTAGATTTCATATAAGTATACTGACGAGATTTAATGAAATAATTTTGAAACAAAAAAAACTGGAATAGAACACTTGTCAAGTTAATATTTGGGGTGCCGTTAATAATTGCCTATAAGTTATGTCATACACTCAATGACAAGAAAGATATTTGTGTCCGATCGCACAATCTGACACGTGGCTTAGTTTTTGGCATTTATCATTTTCTTTTGACCAATGAGAGTGAGGCTTTGACCATTCAATTATGGGCTTTAGTTCATACGAAACATTGGGCCTTAAGAAAGAAAAGATAATTTGTGCCGTTAAGTAGATACGACACGGCCCGAGCTCTACCGGCCCGAGGCAGTCTTGCTTGAGCTAGAACTAGCCAAAAAAATTTAAAAAAATTATGATCTCAGGTCGGACAGCTCAAGCCCAAGCTTAAACTTAGGTCAAGATTCGATTATTTAGAAAAGTTGGACTTGAGATTCGATCAACTTGGATTGACCTGTTAGCTTCATAGTAGGTTTGTTTTTAATTTTTTCAAGTTAAACTCAAATAAATATTTTTTTTTTAAGTTTTTAAAAATTAAAAATAAACATAAAAAATATAATTTCAAATTACGCGTATTAAAATAGCCCAAGCCCGATTAACTTCGGACCCGACCGGCCCATTATTTGCTAAACCTAGTACCCTGACCCCACTTAGGGACCTTATCCTTTACTACATGAACAAATCTAGTGAAAGAACGTCACCTTCCAACCACATAAAAATCTCTCCATTGACATGGCCCCACATTCAGATAAGGCGGAGATAAGGCCGATGGTTTTCCATCCGTCAGATAGATACGCCACTTGATCCAAAGGACAGCATTGGCCTCCATGGATAAACCATCGGGCTTCCATTAAATCTACACCAAGTGAAGCTCTTCACCGGTCGTATTCACCACTTTCTATATTCTACTCTTTGACATCCAACTCTTCGCTGCACTCCGACCTCAATCACTGCAATTACCATGGCAACGACCGCCTCCGCCTCCGCCGCTGCCGCCACATCCTCCTTCACGGGCACGCGACTCCCTGACGTGTACTCCAACTCCGGTAGGGTTCAAGCTCGGTTCGGTTTCGGTCGCAAAAAGGCAGCCCCAAAGAGATCCTTCAAACAAACCTCCGACCGCCCACTGTGGTACCCTGGAGCTAAAGCACCGGAGTGGCTCGATGGTAGCTTGGTCGGTGATTATGGGTTCGACCCATTTGGGTTGGGGAAGCCAGCTGAGTACTTACAGTTCGAAATCGACTCTTTGGACCAGAACTTGGCCAAGAACTCGGCCGGAGACATTATCGGGACTCGAACTGAGTCTTTTGACGTGAAGTCAACTCCGTTCCAACCTTACAGTGAAGTTTTTGGGTTGCAAAGGTTTAGGGAGTGCGAGCTCATTCATGGGAGATGGGCTATGTTGGCTACTCTCGGTGCTCTCACCGTCGAATGGCTCACCGGAGTCACCTGGCAAGACGCCGGAAAAGTAAGCTAGAGCTCGATATCGAATTTTAAGATTCTTCTTATAACTTAGTTGTAACTCATTATCTGTGTTTCAGGTAGAGCTCATTGAGGGTTCCTCGTACCTTGGACAACCTCTGCCATTTTCGATCACCACACTGATATGGATCGAGGTTTTGGTGATCGGATACATTGAGTTTCAAAGAAACTCAGAGCTAGACCCAGAAAAGAGGCTGTACCCAGGAGGCAAGTACTTTGATCCACTAGGGTTAGCTTCTGATCCAGAGAAGAAGGCAACTCTTCAACTTGCAGAGATCAAGCATGCTCGTCTTGCCATGGTTGCTTTCCTTGGCTTCGCCGTTCAAGCTGCTGTCACCGGAAAAGGACCTCTCAACAACTGGGCCACTCACTTGAGCGATCCTCTTCACACCACCATTATCGATACCTTCAGCTCTTAATTGAATATACTGATCTTTTAACCCTAAAGAGTGGCTCTGAGAATGCTTTTTCTGGGACATGCGATGTCTTATGTTGTAAAGATCGTATGATTTGAACATGTTAATGTTACATTCAGCTACTACATATTACCTCTTTAATCCACTACTCTCTGGCAGCTGAACGCATTCTTTTAAGGTTGGCCAAACCATCCGGCTCGGCCCGGCTCGGTTCGCACTAAAGTTAACAAATTCTATTCGAGCTGAGTAAGATCCGAACTTGATCTAAACTTGAATTTTTTAAAATAATATTTTTTAATTTTTATTTTGATTAAATATATTTATTAATTTTTTAAATAATATTTTTATTTTTATTTTTTTGAAATTTGAGTTATATTTAAATTTTAAAAAATTAATTCAAATTAAAATTCTAGCTAAAATAATAATTTTTTAAATAAAACAATAACATTTTATTCAATAATTTAAAATTTTATCATCAAAATAATGTAATTCTAAGCAACAATATATTCGTGAAGAACCTTGAATGATTTTTTGATTATTCGGTTTTCAATGGTTAAGAGTTTTTAATAATATTTTTTAAAAAATTCATACAAGTTACATTAAAAATGTGAAGATAATCGCCAACAAAATTGTTCTTGTAATTAAGGATGGTAATGGCCCGGTCAGCCCAAGTTTGAGCCCTTGCAGCTGGGATCTAGCACTATAGGCTTGATCTCGAATTGCCCGACCCTAATTTTTTAACAAAATTAAAAATATAAAAATGATGTTATTTTGTTTATAATAATTGGGCCTCAAATTGCTAGGCCTAAGTAATCAGG
>JANJEY010000007.1:11325532-11339029 GCA_024703695.1 Erythroxylum cataractarum | reverse complement strand
ATATTTGCAACGAGCGGGGTGGAAGAGGAAAGTTCAAATGACATTTTACCAATAACGATAAACTGACAGGACTCGGGCCAGCAAGAAACAAAGACAGGCTACCTTAAAAAGAAAAAAGCTATATTCAAACCAAATGGAAGGCAGCTCGAAAAGAGAAGAGAAGGAAATGAGGTGGATAGGAGGTTAGCGAGGCACCTAATAAAGGGAATACAATCAAAGGAAGTGGCTGGAACACCCATGGGGGTTAGGTTCATAGAGAAGGTAGAGAAAGATAACCATTAGAGAGAGAATACAACAGTCCAAGACATGCTAAAACATGGTATTGTTTCTCTTTCTCAACTTATTGCATTATCTTCAATATTTGAATCTCAACCCTTTTTCTCCATTAATTAAATAAGTTATGACCACCAAAATTTGTTTTAAATAATTTGTAAGATGTTCTATAACAAAATTCAAGAGGGCGGTTGGTCCACATAGGAGAATTGTAATAAGAATAGGAATAAATATAATGAGGAATGAAAATAAATATAATCATTATAATTATGATGGTTAGTTAAGAGAAATGAATGATTACCTTTTTCATTGATAATGGTTGGTTTGTTAAAAATATTAAAAAATAAAATTTGTTAAAATTTTGATAAACAAAAATTTATAAAATTTTTTATTTACATCAAAATTTAATATATTTTAATTAATTATATTTAATTGCTAAAAGAGAAAATATAATTAATTAATTATATTCTAATTAATTATATTTTAATTAAATATATTTAATTAAAATATAATTAAAAAAGAAAAAAAAATATGTCATAGGTGTGACAAAGGATATCACGTCGGTGACATTTTCTACGGACTAGGAATAAAACCCATTCCTCTAATATATCAGGGTATGGACAATTTCTGAAAAATCATATATCTCTTATAGTCATAATATAAAACTAACCACTTGTATTCATTCCATATCTATTGATCGATTCCCAATTCCAATAACTAAACACCCCCTCGATGCATTTTTACATTGACTATGATATGTTTTATTATATTTTTATTTATATGCATTAATTTATAAATTATATTAATATCAAATAAGTTAATAAGTGTATTAGCAACTCAAAATTAAACGAGGAAGGCAACGTGGTTAATTATGAGGACTTCTTGTGCAAAGTGAACCTAAAATTTTAATACTTAAAAAATAATTTTCCGCAACTAAATAGATTAATATGAAAGTAGGCGACGACTAGGGATTGAAGCATCTAGCGAGTTTGTGATTTGTGATTTTGTCAAGTGGAAACAAGTCAAACAACAAGTTGGTTACAAATGAGTCGTGTTCGTGACTACGGAAGAGTGGGCCCCTAACATAATGCCAAAATTTTCCACTTGAGTGGAGGCCCAAGCGCGTAGGTGAATAAGACCGCAAATACCGTCTCCTGATATTTTGAATTTTGAATAAAAGAAGAGCTAAATCAGGTATTTGAATAGATAGTATTATTTTTAGGGAACCATGACTTAGCATGGTATGCATATAAATTCAATTACATTAGCTACTACAAAAGTACAAATAGATATGATTCTGCTCGACTAGTTTGCTCGAACTCTTTTATGTATATAGCTGTTTAAAATTTAAAGTCAGAGTTTACTTATAGTAAAATATATATGATTTTGCTCGATCAGTTTACTCGAACTCTTTTATGCATACAACGGTTTAAAATTTGAAGTTAGAATTTACCTCTCATAAAATAACTACCTAACTCAAACAAAAATTAGTTTAAATATGAATAATTTAAAAAAGTCATTCTTATAATTGAGATCTTGCCCTGAATAAAAAAAAAGTAAAAAAAAAAATCTCCTACTACTTACTAGTCCAATACCGTGCCATTCGTCTGACTGGAACCAAACATATCGCGAGCTGCGATTATAACGACATGAAATATTGCTACTTGCAACTGGGAAGAGTGAAAAGTGAAAGCGACAGTAGCAACCACCGAATGGACTTGTGTAGCGCATCTTCGTTACATTTGAATCTGTGGTTTGGAATCCGTGACGCAATCCTCGCGTTTCCTATCAACGATAAATTGATAAGCACTGGGTACATGCAGACGTACGTATCCAATGGCAAGGGACTTATCAGTGATAGGGCCAGTTGAACAAGCAAGAACCCCTGTACAACGCATCGAAGATAGCGAGACCAGGTCTCTTATTCTCTCTCCTTTTTATCCTCTCCTTCTCTCTGAAACCCTAACCTAATACTCATTGGATTTGGAGCTTAGGACAATTGAGCTCAGATTCGGGGCCCAGCTCTGCTGATTTAAGCTAGATTTTGTTTTGCTTGTATTAGAAAACACTCCTTTTCTGTTTAGGATCGCTGGTGTTTCGTTATTGAAGAGTTGTAGATATGTCATCGCTGAGCAGAGAATTGGTGTTCCTCATACTTCAGTTCCTCGAAGAAGAGAAATTCAAGGAGTCTGTTCACAAGTAACTTCTTTTAACTCTTCAATTTTTTTTCCTTGGTATTTATTTACGTTTTGTACGTATGTCCTCTTGTTCATGCATGTGGGGTTGTAGTTGTGTTTGTATTTATTGCTTTTCATCGGTAAGTGGCTGAGCTGCAAATGTGTTTTGTTATAGTAATTTCAATTTGTTGAAGTCAAGCGCTTGTTTGGTTTAGTCGGCTGGTGGTTTTCGCTGTTTGTCAAAGCTGATAACTGTATATGGTGAGAGTTTGCGAGTTGTATCGTTGTTTAGATTGTGGAGGGATAGTAGACAAGATGGAAGTTACGAAGATGAGGAATGAGTTGTGGAAATGTACTTTAGGTTGTTACGTTTCTCCGATGTGGAAACATGACTTGTTCTGCAAGCAGTTTGTGCGGGCTTGAGTAATGAAGATTGTTTGTAGCGTTTCAATTAGAATCGGAATTGGGATTTCCTGACTTTTGTGGCTATATTTTGATAAATGCGACAGCTTCAATTAATACAGCTAGAGACGCATTCATGGTGCCAGATCAGAGAGGGATTTCAACTATTACGCCCATATGTCAAAATATAAAACCTTTGCACATGTTTCGATTATGTTTATTTGAACAGGGACTTTTTCTTTGTTGTGTTTGAAATATAAGAAGTCAAGAAATTGAAAGTTTTCTGTTTTAGGTAAACATGTTTTAAGACGATGAAAACATTGCCCAAATCAAAATGTTCTTTTTCCACAGACTTGAGAAAGAATCAGGATTCTTCTTCAATACGAAGTATTTTGAGGAGAAAGTTCAGGCTGGAGAGTGGGACGAAGTTGAAAAGTACTTGTCAGGGTTCACCAAAGTTGATGACAATAGATATTCCATGAAGATATTCTTTGAAATCAGAAAGCAGAAATATCTTGAAGCACTTGATAGGTATATGGTTGATATTGTTGGTATCTGTGGATACATATCACGGTTGATTATAGCTAAAAGAATATTTGATTTTGTCGGTTATGTGATGTCAGGCAAGATAAAGCAAAAGGGGTTGAAATTTTAGTCACTGATTTGAAAGTGTTCTCCACATTTAATGAAGAATTGTACAAAGAGATCACCCAGCTTCTAACTCTTGGAAATTTCAGGTAATTTTCATTTGCACTTCAATCATATTGATTTTATTTGAAAGTTTGGATGGATAACATGCTATTGAACGATTTAGTTTCTATCAAAGTATCTATCATGATAATTTAAATTCATTAATTGCTCAATTGTTTGTAAATCAGAATATTTTGGTCAACTAGCTTATTCCAATGTTTTGGTGTTGGAAAACATTCAACAAAAGCCAATCTGAAAAATCTTCTTGTTTGAGATTATGTAAAATTATAAAATTCTTACCTTTCTTGATGGAGCAATGAAAGAAAATGTACCAGATATGGAGAATAGTTCGTGGCAATGCTTGCTTGTCATGGAACTTTTTAAAATTTTGAATAGTGAAAATGATTTGATATGACTTTTGATCTGAATGCAGGGAAAACGAGCAGCTTTCCAAGTATGGTGATACTAAAACAGCTCGTAGCATAATGCTGGTAGAACTGAAAAAGCTTATTGAAGCAAATCCTCTTTTCCGTGATAAGCTTGTATTTCCTACTCTGAGATCATCTAGATTGAGGACTTTGATAAATCAAAGGTAACATTTATGCTTTATAGGATGAAGAATGAATTATGATTTTGAGTTGATGTGTTTGGTATAAGGGTGAACACAATTTTTACAGTGTTCCATGTGTTACGAGTGCCAGGAAGATGTGTCATTGGAAAATGATCTCTTTATTGAACCAAACATGAGTTCATTTGTTAACTTATTATTTAGCTATTATTTGGAGGGCTTTTCCTATAAGTGCTTTTTTTTTTCAGCATCGTTCCATTTTTGGTTCATTTAATGAGTTACTGAAGAATAGCAGTGATAATTATTTTTTATTTTTGCTAAGATACTGTAATAACTGTCTTGGTATTGTTCCCTTGATTCATCCCCCAGGATTTCTCTCTCTAGATATACTTTGTGGTTACCGTTGAAAGTATAAGGCATAATTCTCTGGTTTCTTACAGCCTGAACTGGCAGCATCAGCTGTGCAAGAACCCCAGGCCAAACCCAGATATCAAGACTTTATTCACAGATCATACTTGTACACCTCCAAATGGCCCTCTTGCTCCTGCTCCTGTCAATCTTCCTGTTGCTGCTGTTGCCAAGCCTGCCACTTATACATCTCTTGGGGTTCATGGTGTATGATATCCTATTTCCTTCATTTCAAGTGCATATTAATTTATGCAACTGAAGTTTGACTGTATAATGTTTTACTTTTTGATTTTTATGTACAGCCATTTCCTCCAGCTGCTGCAGCAGCCAATGCTGGTGCATTAGCTGGTTGGATGGCAAATGTATCTGCTTCTTCCCCTGTGCAAGCTGCTGTTGTTACTGCATCAACCATACCTGTTCCACAAAATCAAGGTTAGTGATGTAATGGTTCTTGTCAGCCATTAATTGCTGTGCACGTTGATGGAACCAAAATAATTTAAATGACACATTTTACTTAATTATTTCTTGCTTTGGAGGAATTATGGAGGATATGTAGTTTGGAACACGAACCTTTTTGACTAAAGTTGTGATTGTTTCCTGTTTCTTGGAGTATTCTTGAATGATTCATAAACCCTGGAGCATTTTTTTTTTTTGGAAAATAAACCTGTCGCATATTGCATTGTCCAAAAAGGAAATATTGTTATACGGTAAAGTTTGTTTCTTACAAAATTTTAACTTTTCTAGTTTCAGTCCTAAAACGACCCGTAACACCATCAACAGCTCCAAACATCGCTGATTTTCAAGCTCCTGATCATGAGCAGCTAATGAAACGTCTACGGCCTGCTCAATCTATTGAAGAGGTCATTTTAAATTTGTGTGCCATTGATGTAATTCTAGGGTTTTTCATTGTACCTTTTGTTGCATCTATAGAGTTCCCTGTTTGCAATTTTCTCCTATGACACTTAGATTTGCACCTCTTTGTCTTCAGGTTACTTATCCAAGTTCCCGCCAGCAGCATCCTTGGTCTCTCGAAGATCTACCACGGACAGTTGCCTTCACCATGCATCAAGGCTCAACGGTCATGAGCATGGATTTTCATCCTTCTCATCACACATTGCTTCTTGGTATGGTGTTAATCTTCTTATTGAGATTCTTTGTTTTTGGGATCAATGCTGTGTTATGTTTAGTTGGAATACATTTTGTCTTCCTCCTCGGCCTCCCTAACAATTGTTGTGTGTTGAATAGTTGGTGCTGCTAATGGTGAGGTTACATTATGGGAACTTGGGGTGCGGGAGAGGTTGGCCTCTAAGCCCTTCAAAGTTTGGGACGTGACAACTTGTTCGCTACAATTTCAGGTTATATTTACTGCTATATATGTTTCCTTTGAATTTGTTTCTTCCTGCTTGACCTTGTGGTGAGTGTATGAACTGGGACAATATGCTTGATTAAACTGTTAATTTAACAGCCACATCAACAATTGTTGATTATTTCAAGCCATTAAATTATCAAGGTGTTAAATATGGAATCTCTTGCAGGCCTCTTATGTCAAGGATGCACCAATTTCTGTCAACCGTGTTACTTGGAGTTCAACTGGAAATTTTGTTGGTATGTAGAGTTTTTAAATAGTGACATCATACGTGAGCTATTATGTCTTAGTTCTTTTTCCTTTTTCTTAATGCAGGGGTTTCATTTAATAAACATTTGATCCACTTGTATGCTTATACTGGGTCAAATGACTTGCGCCAGCATTTGGAGGTGTGTTGACATCCTACTAGTTGTTTGAAGAAATAAGATATGTTAATGTTCTTTTATTATTTACCTTCTCTTTTCATCACAGATTGATGCCCATGTTGGTGGCGTTAATGACTTGGCTTTTGCTCACCCTAACAAGCAACTATGTGTCATAACTTGTGGAGATGACAAACTAATAAAGGTAGGAGATAAAAACCATTATTATAAGATTTATTGAGGAAGATTCTAGTATAATGTAATGAGGCCATTGGAACAGGTGTGGGATTTAACTGGACAGAGGCTGTTTAATTTTGAAGGTCACGAGGCACCAGTTTATTCTATTTGCCCACACCACAAAGAGAGCATCCAGGTACCTTACATAATAACATAGTAGTTTGTTTGTTTTTTTGTGCACACCTTTCTAGTCTGAGACAAGAAATGAGACTTAAACCTAATGTTTGCTTGTCAATCATGTCTGTCTGCTTTGTGTAAACAATGCTTTATCCTCTCAAATAACTTATTGCTTTGGAATACTGATGTACTTTAAGTATCACTTTGTGAACTTCTCTACATCAAAAAGTACTGCAAATAGGCCTCAATTCTGTCATGGTAGATTTCTGTTGTATGCTACTCTGCACTGTTATTGACTATGTTGGTTGTGAGGTTGCAGTTCATTTTCTCAACTGCAGTGGATGGTAAAATAAAAGCTTGGCTGTATGATAATATGGGTCCAAGAGTTGACTATAATGCTCCAGGCCGTTGGTGCACTACAATGCATTACAGTGCTGATGGTAGTAGGTATGATCGAAAAACTTAAATGATGGACCTAAAACAACTTGTGTTTTCTCAAACTCCAATTTTTTCTTTTGGCTCTTCAGTGCCATTTGATTTATTTCCTTAATCTAATTGCTCATTATCTTTGGTTCCTTTATTTTCTTTTTTTTTTTTAAATTTTCATAGGTTGTTCTCTTGTGGGACAAGCAAAGATGGGGAATCTTTTCTAGTTGAATGGAATGAAAGTGAAGGAGCAATAAAGAGGCATTATTCTGGGTTTAGAAAGAAATCAACAGGTGGTGTTGTGCAATTTGAAACCACTCAAAACCACTTTTTGGCTGCAGGTGAAGATAGTCAGATAAAGTTTTGGCATATGGACAACATTAATGTGCTAACAAGCACAGAAGCAGATGGTGGATTACCAGTAAGTTCGTATGTTTGCCATGGAGCAATTTGTTTTGAACTTCTGTAGCTAATCATTCAAATTACTATCAGAGTCTTCCACGCTTGAGATTCAACAAGGAAGGGAATCTTCTGGCTGTTAGCACAGACAATGGATTCAAGATACTCGCAAATGCTACTGGCATGAGATCATTAAAAACAGTGGAAACTTCTTATGAAGCATTTAAATCTCCTATTGAAGCTGCTGCTATGAAGGTTAGTTTGATTTGTTTTTGGCTCATTTGTTGTTTCTTTTAGAAAGTATCTACCTTTAGCTCATTTCGTGTTTCTTTTAAAAACATCTCTACCTTCTAAGGCCTATTGGCGTCTCTCTTCATTGCAGGCTTCTGCTTCGGGTGTCACAACTATCAGTCCAATCAATTGTAAAGTGGAAAGGAGCTCTCCTGTCAGACCATCACCAATTCTTGTACGTCAAAATATAAAATCTAGGTTTTAACTTATCTACTTTTTCTGGTGAGTTGTAGTCCCGAGCTTGTTTCGTTGCTATATACCATTTTATGTATTGAGGTATCCTTAAATTTCAATTAGTGATTAAGGTTTGTTATGTGTCTGATTCTCTGTAGTCATTATTTCTAGCCACAAAGGCTTGTGTTTAATTTCGTTTTTGGAACCTGTATGGGTGGATTGAGTACACTTAGTCATCTAATTAACATAGTTTTGCATATTCTAGCTCCCTCTGTTATTGTTTTACAAGTTAGCTTAGTTCAGTAATTTAATTCATCAATTTTAAATTGCTTAACCCTGTTCTTTCCAATGTTCTTATTTAAGAATGGAGTTGATACCATAAATAGAAGCTTGGAAAAACCAAGAACTGTGGATGATACAATTGATAAATCAAAACCGTGGCAGTTGGCTGAAATTGTGGATCCTGGTGAATGTCGTTTAGTCACCTTGCCAGAAAGCACTGTCACTTCTACCAAGGTGTCTGCAAATTGCACCTGATTTTGAAACTACTGCTCAATTTTCTACCACTGCATGTTTCAACTTCTGTTTTTCCTTTCCCTGCATGCAGGTTGTTCGACTTCTGTATACAAATTCTGGTGTTGGAGTTTTGGCACTAGGGACGAATGGGATACAGAAGTTATGGAAGTGGGCTCGTAATGAACAAAATCCGTCTGGAAAGGTATTGTATGGTTTAGGGTTTAATGTATGGTTTTCTTCTGTTGCCTACAGTTCTTGTGATGTTTGCTTAATGAATTGTCTCTACATCTTTCTCTGTGCTTGGTTTCATTAAACTGTTGGATATATTGGGTGCTGTTTGTAGGCCACTGCAAGCACTGTTCCACAACACTGGCAACCCAACAATGGTCTTCTTATGACTAATGATTTGTCAGGTGTTAACCTTGACGAAGCAGTCCCTTGTATAGCGCTTTCAAAAAATGACTCGTATGTAATGTCAGCCTCAGGTGGAAAGGTTTCTCTTTTTAATATGATGACCTTCAAGGTACATGCCCAGCTGAAGCAACACATTTCAGTTTTCGTGTTTCTGGTTTTTGCTTATATTGAATGTATTGCTTGGTATGCAGGTAATGACAACATTCATGTCTCCTCCCCCAGCTTCAACTTTTCTAGCATTCCACCCTCAGGATAATAACATTATAGCCATTGGAATGGAGGATTCGACCATACATATATACAATGTTCGAGTTGATGAGGTGTTCACTTTCTTGAAGTTTGTACCGAGTTATTTGTTTTCGGGTTTTTTTTTTTTCCACTCTAGCAACTGGCCCTGGTGTTTCTGGTTTGTCTGTTTCAGGTAAAATCAAAATTGAAGGGTCATCAAAAACGGATAACTGGTTTGGCCTTTTCAACCAATCTTAATATTTTGGTTTCGTCGGGCGCTGATGCACAAGTAAGTCGAAGGCACTAGATGCTTTATCTTTGATCTGTTTCACGCATGCTGTTGCAACTAATCCAGACTTGAATTGTGCAATAATTTGATTGGGTTAATATCATTACTTACATGAGCCTTGAAATTGAAATGCTTGTTTTTACGATGTTGATTTCTTCCTTTCGTTTGTAGATTTGCATGTGGAGCATTGATACATGGGAGAAAAGGAAATCAATTCCAATCCAAATTCCAGCAGGCAAGGCACCAACTGGTGACACTCGGGTGCAGTTTCATGCTGATCAGACTCGTTTACTAGTTATTCACGAGACCCAGTTGGCTATATATGATGCTTCAAAGATGGAACGTGTTAGGCAGGTGGGAGGACAGATGAGTGATCTACATTTTTATAGTTGTCAATGCAACTGACATGTTTATTTATTCTTTTGCCTGTTTCAGTGGGTCCCGCAAGATTTTTTGTCTGCACCTCTATCTTATGCGGCATACTCGTGTAACAGCCAGTTAATTTATGCTACATTTTGTGATGGTAATCTTGCGGTGTTTGATGCTGATAGCCTGAAATTACGTTGTCGCATTGCTTCATCAGCATATATGTCGCAGTCCCAGTCCCAGTCGGTCTTGAATGGGTATGCCGTCTTCAGGTTTCATTACGTCCAAATTTTGTTCATCCCTTGTTTATATTAACATTTTTAAGCTGCACACATTTTAATACATTTGGCCGCGTACTCAATTGCATGATCCATTTCAACCAATCTGCCCTAAAATTCTGCCCTAATGTTTAATGTTACCTTGATATTTCTCAATTTTTTGTGGGCTGGTTTTATTGTAGAAGCCAACCTGTGTACCCACTTGTGGTTGCTGCACACCCGTCGGAGCCTAACCAATTTGCTATCGGCTTGACGGATGGGTCTGTTAAAGTGATGGAACCTACAGAGTCGGATGGAAAATGGGGATCAAGCCCGCCCGCAGATAATGGATTGGTGAGTGGTAGGACCACGTCATCATCTACCACAAGCAACCACACACCGGATCAGTTGCCGAGATGAGAGACCTTTGTATGCAGCCGAGCCGTTGAAGTTACACCTGTAAATTTCCAACATAGGGTTTTTACTTCTTTTAGTCATCGTATGCTCTTGTCGAAGGTAAGGACATTCACCGTCGGAACACAATTTCTTGTATACTAACTTTAGTTAGCAAACATTCTTGTATACTAATTGTCTAGTTAGTGGTAGCTCTTGATTTGCTTCTTAATTTCCTCGACTGTTATACCGTGTTTTTAATTGTGGATATCTTTGTCCTTGCAATAAACTCTGTTTCTGATAGTGGAGTGAGCCTTTGTTTACTAAGTTAATAGGTAGACGTGGTGAAAGATGACTATATTTTCATGTATAGATTACGGCTTTGGATTTGTTTGTAAGGCATTTCTTGAGCCAAAAATCCGGCCACTGGGAGAAAATAGCTATCGGGGTTTCTAGATCAAAAGTTGGTAGTGCTTTTGATACATTCACTACTTTCAATTTCCTTATTTAAACGATTCGAAGATACATGAGAAGTATGAACGCTCTATGATTCCCAGGAGGATAATAACATTCCTATTATTATTGAGAATAGGAATGCTCTTATCATGGGAGTCATACGGTGTTCACACTTCTCTTGGATCTGATAAGTTTTATTGGAATTATGATAAATTGAGTGTTTAGGCTTAGGGATGTCTTTAAGTGCTATAAGCATCCACTTGATTTTTTGTGGTTTTAAAAGTTTTAACTGATTGACTGTATGAAACGATCGATAGAAATATTTGATAAACGACTAATTAGGTTGGTAGATTTAATCTTATAAGTTGAAAAAGAAAACGCTCGAGTAAAGGATCATTTCACTCAACTGCTTGAAAATGTAACATATAAAAGTCAATTATACTTTCTATTTTGCTCTTAAAACAGAACTGTCACGTCCGTGATAGGAATTCTCACACTTGAGTCTTTTTTATTTTTTATCATTTTAATTTTAATTATACTATTATTAGTTGAATAAAAAGTTAAATTAAATTTTAATATTAATTATGCTAATATTAATTTTATAAAAAATTAAAATGATAAAAATAAAAAAGAAACCAAAATTTTTAAAATTGATTTTAATTTTTTAATAAAATTTTAAGATTTATTATAAAAAATTAAAATGATAAAAATAAAAAAGAAACCAAAATTTTTAAAATTGATTTTAAATTTTTAATAAAATTTTAAGATTTATTAATTTATTAAAATTGTTTAATTAATTTATAAATTATCAAAATTAATTAAATTAAATAAAACGTAATTAATTTCATTATTATTATTGTATCAGCCGGCATGCCATATTAATGCAATATTAAATATCTTGTATATTTATGATAAAGTTTTTTTTTTGACCGATAATGCTTATGAAACGCAAATAAATTATAAAATATATTATATAAGTAAAATAATTTGTTTTGATTTCAACAACTTATTTTAATTTCTCAAAATTAAAATTTTAACAAATATATATTACTTTGGAATTATTTATCAATGAAAATATTTGTTCTTTATTAAAATAAAGTATTTTTAGTAACATATAATTTCTTAAATACTACTATTTGACTAAATTTCAACATCAACTTATATGATAAAATATGATTTTAAATAAATATGGATAATAAAGCTTCAATTAATACGATAACAGTATAAGAATTTGTTATAAAATATAATTCTAAATCAAAAGATATTGGTTATCTCACTTGAATGCTTTTTAATTTGATAAATTAAATTATATCTTAAAGATTGGAGATAAGGTAAGAAATTTAAATTTTAAAAATTGATTAATTTATTAAAATTATTTAATTAATTTATAAATTATATAAAATTAAATTTAAAAATTGATGATGATGATGATGATGATTATTATTATTATATGTTCTA
This sequence comes from Erythroxylum cataractarum, assembly GCA_024703695.1. Taxonomy (NCBI): domain Eukaryota; kingdom Viridiplantae; phylum Streptophyta; class Magnoliopsida; order Malpighiales; family Erythroxylaceae; genus Erythroxylum; species Erythroxylum cataractarum. Next base: position 11,326,762 of record JANJEY010000007.1, on the reverse strand, counting down.
TGCTTTTATTAGATTTATAAACTTAGTTTTGTGTAAAATTAAATATCTAAAATCTAAAATCTTATGAAAATATTTAAAAAAACTAAAATATAATACTCATCTCCTTATAGTTTTTTTAAAATCATATACTTATAAGTCATTTATATATAAACAGCTAATTTTATCAAATATTCTTAACAAATAGTAGATATTATTCGCTTGTCAAATCAATTGATATAATTTGTTATTAGGTAACAATTAATGTAATTAGTTGATTGTTAAACAAGATGCTTTAAATTCGTTACTTTAAGACTAAGGAATGACCCACAACCTTCCTTAAAAGTTGGTCTCTCCAGGATCAATATGAAACTCAACAGATTAACAAGAACTGAAAAATTTGGATGTCAAAATTGTTTCTTATGTATAATAAAAACGTTTGCTTTATTTTATAATGTAAAAAAGATGTTTTTAATTATTATCGTTTATATCAAAATATAAGTTAAAATTTTCTTACACTACAAAGAAATCGTTAAATAGCGACAGAAATATACCGACAGAACGTATATCGTATGTGAATTGCAACGAGACACCTTGATTCGTCGGTGAATGAAAGAAAATTTGCGACGGTCAAGAAATCCGTTGCCAAAGTTGGAGGAAAAATTTCGCGTTGACTTATAGCGACGGAAATATGTCGATGAATACAGTCCCGTCTGTAAATAGGGACAAACTTTAAAATTCGATTGGCAAACTTGTCGGCTAGAAATGGTTCACCCACGAAAATAAGCCGTCGGTATATTGCAATCGTCGGGAAACTAGGTTAGGAAGCTTAATTCTGCGACGGTATTTTTTAATTATACCGACGGATAATTCCGTCGCCAAAATTAAATTAAATCCGCCTGCGGCCGTCCCTCCTCTCTCCTCTCCCCGACGTTGCTCTTCTCTTTCTCTCCTCTCCTCCGGTGAAGCTCGTCCTCCGTGTACGTCCGACCAGCTGCTGCGTCTCCGGCCATCACAACGTCCGTCTTCTCCGGCGACCACAATGTGCGTCTCTCATCTGTTGGATCTGAAGGTAAGTAAGGCGTGGGTTGGGGTTTTTTTGATGTGTTTTTGGAGTGATTTAATGCATTTCATTTGTTAATTTAGGTTTGATTGGTCTTGTGTGAATGTTTTGCATGTTTATAATGGAAAGAATTAAAGGATTTGTGTGTAGATAGGGTTGAGATGGTTTTGCCCTCAAGGTGTTCGATGAAA
>JANJEY010000007.1:11213853-11227371 GCA_024703695.1 Erythroxylum cataractarum | reverse complement strand
TCTGGAAAGTTGTAGAGGATTGTTGTAGCTTTCTAATGAGGTATTTTATGCGAATTTTGGATGTAAGGATTGTTAGATATAAATTTGTAAAGTTTTGTTAGGGTTTAGGTTAAATGTTGATTTCATAAACCTTAACAGGACAGCCACATTCATGAGAAGATTCGACCTAGTTTGAATTGGAATTTGCTGTAAGGTCTTTCTTGAGAATTGTAGTATATTGTCTGATCTTTTTATTGCTATATGGTATGAAAATTTTTGCCAAGGGGATATGGAATTATGAATTTTGATAGATTGGGTTTCTGTTGAGAATAAATTGGGTAAGCTGAACCTTTGTTTGAGAATTTGATTTGGTTAGAGATGAAATTAGCTTCCAGGTTGTTCATGAAAGGTGTAGAATTTGTTTTGCTCTTTTTAGTGATATAAAATTTGAAATTTTTGGTTAAGGGGGGTGAAAAGTTATGATTTTTGTGAAAGTGCTGCACTGTCATAGTAAGTGTGTGATTAGGCAGTGTCTTTCAGTGCATTTTTGACACCCTTAGAGATGTTATTAAATTTTAAGTTCTTCAGGAAACTTGTAGGATTTTTCATGATCTTTCCAACGAGACCAAATTTGTGAATTTTGGATGTGTGTGTTAAAAGTTGTGTAGTGTGGATGAAAGGATGGTTAACGTGCAAAAAATTGTTTAAAAAAGAAAAAAAAGGTCACATACGCATTACATATGCATTTGATTAAATGTTCTTGATTGAGTGAAAGGTAAATTGCCTTGTGTTCATGTGAATGACCATGTGATATTTTTGAATGAGCTATATTGTTATAATTGTGTTATACTTGACAATGGATGAATTGGGTGAACCATCGATGATAGTTCCTCACTGAGTTTGCAAACTCACCTAAAATTGCAAATTATTTTCTAGGACTGAGAGAGTAGACTCCTAGCGCCAGAGAGACTTTTCCTGCCGTGTAGATCGTGTTGGCAAGAGAAGTCATGGCTCACAGGTCGGTCAGCTGGGATCTTTTGGGGATGACCTAGTTAGGCTTTTTGTGTTAGATTTCTTTTGGAGTAATGTACAGACAGTGAAAAACTGACAAGTATGTAAATTACTGCTTTTGATGATATGAAATGAGAAAAATTTATGGTTTTAAAAATTAGTGATTTTCATATTAATGCTGTATAATTATTGATGCCATATGAGGTTCAATAGTGAATGTTCGTAGTGCACCCTTATCGTAGGTTATGTATCGGAATGACCTACGGGCATCCCAGTGTATACCCTATGGTAAGGGGGTGCTACATTTGCGTTTCTCGGATGTCGGAATTCGGTTTTCAGTGTGATTGATACGTTCCGTTCCTTCGATTATGTTTTGATTTGTTTCCGATTATGATTTCTGAGCCTTTCAATTTTCTGTGGCTTATTAAGAATTCGATTCGTTTTTTATTCTTTCGTCTTTGATTCGATTTGATTTCTTTAACTTTCGCTTTCGATTCTGCTTTTGATTGGTTTTCATTCGTTTCCGCCGCTTTGTTTTCGATATGTGTTTTCGTTTTTTTTCAGTTGGGGTCCGGTTCCCAAATCGAGTCCCAACATAACATGGCCTCAACCTGATTTTTTAAGCCCGAATGAGCCTCAAGTCGGGCTTGGGCCTAGGTTGCCCAAGTTTAGCCTAGCCTGAGGCCTAACAACCAATGAAAAAAAAAGATGTCATTTTGAAAGTTTTTTTAAAAATATAATAAGTCGGGCAGGTCATTCCTAGTATCTCCATACTTTAATTTATGAGATCAATTACTTTCATTACAAGAAAGAAACATAATGTGTGCTAGTTTCACTATTTTATCAATATCCCGTCTTGATGAAACTAAAACTAGGAACATTTAAAAATAATATATAAATACGAACTGAATCTTATAATTATGATCTCATCATAATTTCATTTACATAGTAACTATTGTAGGAATTTTACATTTAGTATTAAAACATCAAATGTAATTAACTTAATACATAAAGATAAATAATGTCTTTTATTAATTAAACAATAATATCATACATCAAATTGCACACGATTGGTTGTAAGGGCATAAACTAACATGTTCAGCATACTAGTATGCCAATTACTTATTTACATGCTAAAACATTAAGGAAAAGAAATCTATAAGAAAGGAAAAAACAAAAAAAAAACAAATCCCAAAATATGCAAGACATCCGAAAGAAAACTGTTGCAATGATTCCTAGAACAAACAATTCAACCAAACCAAATTCTCCCAACTACAACGAGTGGATCATCAATTTATTATATATAGGTAAAGAAAAAGAACAATTAAAAAGCTTAGAGACATTCAGAATAAGTAAAAAGAGATAAAGAAAATATCCAGATGAGCCCAAAAGGAAAAGAGTTTTGAAGAACCGAAAAATAAAAACTCACAGTTGGCGAGGAGGAAAACTCATTATTAGATCCAGCATTGACAAAAGCATGAGTTTATAAGCTCTCCATTTTGGCAAATGCTATGATTATATAGAAAGTTTCTACCTTTCTCAGTCTAGTAACAATAAACCATAGAGAGAGATTTTGTTTTTTGATTGGAGCAAAAATAAGAGTGACAGGTGCAGGTGTTGGAAGACTAGAGTTATTTTTTCCTCTCTTTTTTCACATAAAAGGAAAAATGCAATTTTTTAAATAAGGAAAAAGGAAAATGAAATTGATGTGATGGATTGGTACAGAGATATGAGTTTCGTACCTTACTAGCCAGAAGGTACTGTGCTGGCCAAAAAAATGGTAAAAAATTAATGTATTTAATACCAATGGTCTCTACCAGTTAATACCGAACTTTGCATCTAATATCGGTGGATATTTGAAATATCGGTCAATACAAATTTTTAAATATATAGGTACTAAATTGCAATAAAATAAAAACAAAAACAAAACAAGCCAGTCCACACTATTTTCGTCTCTATCTCCTCTATGCCTATTTTCAACATTCTCCTTCCCTCCACCATCACTGATCACCCACTGCCACTATGTCACTGCACCACCGCTCGCATCCATCCATTGCCATCATACCACTCCACGCTCTAGCATGGAACCTGCCAATGAAAGAGATAAAGGTCGAGCTTCATGAGAGAGATCAAAGAAGGCTAAGAGATTGCGAGACCCTCATCTGAAAGTGAATAAGGAAAAGCCAAGAATTTTGAGATGAGAGATGAGAGGAAAAAGTTTGAAAGTTTTTTGTAGTGTTGTGACTTCTCCCAAAAACAAAATGTAATGCATTGTTTTGTAACTATGCTATGATGCTACCTACTACAAAGGTCACCTTTAGGACTTGAACTTTCATCGAAGTTGATCCCCAACACCCCTTTGCACGGAAGTCTCTCTTAGTTTTGCTTAAACAAAACTCAGCCTTCAATGACCCTCGAAGTGTTTACCTCGCATAATTGAAGAAACTATGCTACGAAAGCAATAAGAAACAAAGGCAACAAGGAAACAAAGAGATACGATAAAACCAACCTTTATATACTTTCCCTCAAAAGAATATATGGAATGCTTTCTCTGATTGAATGAGAAGAGCAAACCTCAAATGAGCTATATATAGGCCTTCAAAGTTAAAAGTCAAGTTATATTCAGAATCCCACTCAATCTGAACTGCCTAAGATTGTGCTAAGATCACATCTATCCCTATCAGATTACATCACATGAACCAATTAGATGACACCCCATCTAAATAGGACTCTAACTGATAAGATAAGATAATAGAAAAATAGAGTTTACATTCGACTAGGAAACTGGCATCCTTATCCTCGACGACCTTTACTATCTTCAGATGTTTAATTCCACTACAACTCTAATTCCCAATCGTCACCACATCATCCAAGATCTACCCACGATCTCTATCCGTTAATGATGTAGTATGATCTCGCCGAAGCTCACATAGCATACTAGCCTGATCTAATGCTTCCCACATCAAGTCCGCTAGTCGTGATCCATTCATCCAAGCTGGGCCAAGTCCTTAGCCTGGATTAAGTTAATCTTCACAAGGTCCAAGACTCTACCAAAATTCACTTCAAGTATGATCTCACTCACTCATGTTGAGCATATCTAACCCACTAAATGTGAATTGGTCTAACTAAATATACCAATTTTGTAAAATTCTTTTAATGTTAAAAGTATCAATCAATTTATATTACAAACATTAATTTATGAATATCATATTACACTCAATTTCTTTTTTTATTGTACGTATCAAAATTAAAGTATTTTTTATTATGTTTTAAATTATTTAATGATTTTAAATTAAGTAATAATTTATTTATAAATTTAATTTATGACCAATTAATTTTTTTTGTTTAAAGAATGAGAATACGCCTCATTTATTTTAAGAACATTTAACAATGGAGTTCTAACATTTAATAAGGTCTTTTTGGTTTCAATTAAATCTTTAATTCGAGATTGATTTAATAAAAATATATAAATTATTGTTATCTTAAATTTCTATTATTATAATTTTTAGAGATAGGATTGATGTAAAATTATAAATTATATAATACAATACATTAAAAGACTATTTTGTAATTTTAAAAAAAAATTAAGGACGATTTTATAAATTTTAAAAATTATCTGAAATGATACCCGGTATTGATCTATACTAATATAGTACTGTACCAAAACTTAATTTGGTATCAATGCCAATATGATATCCATAACATTGAATTGGTGACATAAAATAATGTCTTTTTTTTTAATAAAATCTCTCGTGAAATACATGCATGTAACTGATGCCCTGCCCTGCAGGAGGTAAAGAAATTTCTGCCTTGTCATTACACTCATGATATGGCAAAATAAAAGGGAAGGCATTGTTGGCGATAACAAGCAATGGATTCAATCTCTACATAAAAATTAGCCTCAGAGAGAAGAATGGATGATATATAATCTGCTTCAGACCAGTAATGAACTTTTCCTTTCCTTTAGCATTTCTCTTCTCTTTCACAATATAAATTACAAAGCTCTATAAACCGCAAGAATATGATCAAGATAAGGTGAACTCGCTTATAACTACTATAGAACACGGCTAACTGAAACTTCCCACATCTCTTTTTTTCTTAAACTACAATGCATGTAATGTAGTTCACAAAAAGGTCATTGATTCATTCCCTGCAAGTATTCTCACTTTGCAGGCCCAGTTTTCTTCTTTCCATCAGCAGACACAAGTGGTTTTGCAGGCCTGTTTGTTGCTGAACTGACCCCATTAGGGACTTTCCTTGATGGAGAAGGAATTAGTGATGGAATCAAGCTCCTGCCACAAAATCAGAACCAGTACAGGAAATAAATAGGTACAAAGCAATTTATGTTAGAACCAGATGTTGGAAGCTTAAGATTTAAACAAGGTCATCAGAGGGAAAGTATAAGCTGTCAGCATTCACACTTACCTAGTTTCTGTGCCTTTTGATGGCTTGGGATTACTCTTCTTAGTTTTAGGCCCAGGCAATTTTGGAATTCTGCTCGTTGTTGGAAGATTAGATTGCCACAATATGTCAGTCTCGGAAGAATCACTGGTTGCAGCCTCAAGATCATCAGAGTCGTCAGTTGAGCCCATTTCATACCGAGTTCTATGTGCTTCAGTATCCCGACAGTTTCTTTTGTCCATTGGAGTTTTAATGTAGGGTTGTTCAGGGTAAATTTTTGAAGGTCCTCGGTTGTGTTTCTGGTAAAAGGCTTCAGGCAATTCTCTGCTGTCTACCTCCCAATGCTCCATGGGGTTCTCATCTTTACTTGTAGCATCATGCTTGTTCACCATGATCTTATCCACCCAATGACTAGAGACTGATTCTTTATCATCCTCCTTCCCATTCTGTGCAGGACTGCCTACAGGTGGCCAAGACGGAGAATTGCGGCGTAAATCATGTGGATCAAAGCTTCGTCTCCTTGGAAGAGATGAAGGCTTTTTACCAAACTGCAGATCAACATATCTTTGTAAAATTTGGCCATGATTTTACAAGTTAAATCATCCAATACATTGTTATGTGGTACAAAATAAGCATAAAAACAACATAACAATAGAAAACCTACAGATAATTTTCCACATGAATGAAAAAAAAATTCTGTGAACTAGAGAATGACAGTGCCTGCAAGTTTGTTTATACGCCAATGACATAAAAAATTAATTTCACAACTATAGGATGCACATATTTACTGCTAAGAAATTGGCAGGCATAATAGGAAATCCAAAGTTTTGTATCCAAGAATATATTGTGCAGAACAAGCCCTACATTTAGGTGATACAGCAGCAACAGAACCTAATATTTCTCTTGTTCATGCTTTCTCCACATTGACATTCATTAAGACATTGTGTGTGTATTAAAAAACATGAATATATATCTCTACATGTATTTGATATTGGGCTGCAAGGGAACTGAGGAACAGAAAGTTTTACTTCAAGCCCTGATGGTGACTTCAACAACAGTGCTAAATGGTCCATTGGGAAGAACAGCATTTTGATTGTTCAGAAAAACAAAAGCCCAAGTATTTCTGAGATGATCCAAGTGACATGTGCTCACACGAATTGAGCTTGTATGTAAACTCAAATTACCAAGCCATACATGGTTAAGTACACAAGCTAAAAACTGTATTGCTATCAGCTGAGATCTTTACCTCCATGCTACTGGCATCTTCTATAAAATGCCTATGACCTTTTGAGAAATTTCCTGCACCATGCCAACTATGTTGAGAAGGAGAAGACCCACCAGATGTCATTTTTGTTCTTTCAGGTGTGCTGGATCGAGAATTCTGTGACTGATCGGTATCTCCATCCTTCCTAGCTAAGGCTGCCTTTAGAATAGTAATCTGGAAACAAAGAAAAAGTATATATAGGGATACAACATCACATGGCAATGGCAATTGCAATGGGCAGGATTGACAGAAGCAGTAGTAATAACCTGCTCTTTTAGCTCCTTAACCTCAGTGCTATCTCTATTTACTTTAGCAGCACCAAGTTCAACACTAGCAACTCGTTCAGCAAATTTCAATGTGCTTAGTGTTTCTCCAACAGCTTCTATCTCAGGACTTATATGCACAAACATGAGTGCCTTTGCCTGACCACCTGAAGGTTATAAAAGTAGAAAAATGAATCAGAATGCACTGAACTGGAAAAAGGAAACATAACCGTTTTGGGTAATCTTACAATTCTTACCAAGTGAATCTTGGAGTAGTTGTGTGAGTTTACTGTTCCTGTAGGGAACATGTGAACCTTTTTGAGCTAGAGCAGAGATTACATCTCCCAAAGCAGAGAGAGACTTGTTGATATGTTGTGCTTCCTTTAATCTATCCCCAGTTACCTCCGATTTGTCAACTCTTTCACTTCCTGCGAGGTCAACCAAATGCATGGAACCACGAAGCACACACCCAGAAGTGAGATCTCTTCCTTCAACATGAACCGTCAGGCAACTGAAAATATATGCAATGGCACAAGTTACAGTAAAATCACTAGACTGAACTATTAACAGCAGCAACACTCACCTGTGAGACCGGCTGCTCCTGTCATTCATTGCTGTGGAGCTCACTGCACGGTTCTTTTGTCCGAGGCTCATCAAATTTATGACATCAGATGTTGATGATACAGGAATAATGGAAGCATCTGGGACATTGATACCATTTTGGGAACTATTTCGAATTTCTAATGTATATAGGAGTTAAGAACACAAGAACCAAGAAGAGGTTCCTTAAGCAGCATGCAATGTAAGAAAAAGATAACAAAGGATATCTTCTGTTAAGACCATCAGCATCCAAGAGATCCCTGACTTGCTCATTGTAAACCTCCAGCATTTGGACAGATATATTGTAGCAAACGACATCCTTTCTTTGATTTGATAGAAGAAATAGATCAGCCAATGCCCTGTAGTTTACACCTAACCCTTCCTCTGTGAGTTCCTTAGGGCCAGTCTAGATTGATAATCAGAAAAGTAGACCAAAATTAACAATCTATGAAGAACTTACAACTAAAAGCTAGAGAACCGAAACAAAGGAAAGAACAACAATCTATTAAACTTGTTAGATTATATGGTTGTGATATTCTCATTCATCTTACCATGGTATAAGTTTTGCCAGACCCTGTTTGGCCATAAGCAAATATACAAACATTGTAACCATCAAGGACAGACCTAATCAGAGGCTGTGTGTCTGAGAATACCTCCTCTGCAGGAAAAATAACAAATATAACTGTTTAAGAAAAACTTTGACAAGGAGGACACAAAAGAAATGTGCCTCACTGACCTTGTGTTGCTGAAGGGCCAAAAGCTCTGTTGAAGCTAAAAGATTTCCTTCCTTCTTTCCCGTATTTTGTTGGGGTAATTATGGTTATGTTTCCTTCATCTATGTGATCCACTGTACTTAAACGGTTTGGTTGCCCAGGTAAGAAGGGTCTCACTCGGCAATATACCCTAATATTTCCTGATGAAATTTGTTGGACGGCCATTAAAATGTGGATTAAGAGATGTATAGTGCACACTAATGAAAAAAGATACGAAACATAAATTTAAACTTTTACACAAGATACCTCTCAAGTCCTGCACCTGGTTGTACAGCTTGCGATTTTCTTCTAGGACCTTTTTGTATCCAGATGCAGCATGAGCCAGACCATTCAAATGCTTACCTAGTACAACAAAATAGTAATTACTACTTACATTGTTCATTCCTCTTTTCTATGAAAACACACAGAAAACTAAATTATACCCAGACTGTACAACTCCTCCTGATACTTCATTTGTAAAAATTGCATGCCCTCCTTTGTTATATGAAGAGTATGTTTCAATGCCTGCAGGTCCATTGCCCATAGTTAGTCAAAGTGCAGAGTGTGAAGCGTTCTTTTTCACCTCTATAAAATGCCATTACCTGAATATTCATCCACTGTTGTTCAACCAACATCTGATGGTTGGATAACTTGCCTTCTAATTCCTCATGAGCAAAAACCTCTGAAGAACAATGTTCCTCCAAGTTGATGCTTCCTGATGTTTCTTCTTGTTCTTGTCCTTCTGTTTCGTCCTTCTGAATTATGGCATTTGTTAAGGCAAAATCACCAACAGCTTTAAGGAAATACGAAGCATACTAAAGCACAACTGATTTGCATGCCAAGCATAGTCCAATTTATGTACATATACTACATTGCTATATCTTCTTCAAGCAAAACACATACCTTTTTGTCACAAGAAGATGATCTTGAAAGAGGCATGTCACTTTTAGATATCTGGGCACCAATTGCAGTTGTCCTCAGCTGTCATTCCCAAAAATAATTGAGCATAATGAGAGAAAATTTTATGTTGAGAATTAGATAATCGATCTATGTCGAATGCCCAATTCGAGTAAATAGCACTTGAAAGTGAAAAGGATGTCTTCTTAGTCATAATGCATGCATACAAAAAGACTAGCCCTGGTAGTGCAAGAAAAAGGACATTATAACAGATGCTTACCGTTTCACTGTGGCATGCCAATCGATGCTCAAACTCCTCTTTCACTTTATTTAGCATAGCTTCCACAATCTGTTATCAACAAAGAGTAATGGTTTACCAGATTATCAATTAATATGTCAGACAAATCTCATGTCAGACAGGAATTCTTTGCCTGATATGTAGAAGTAATTGTTCTGACAAGTAAAACAGAAGACCAAATGGTTTCCCTCAAATTTGTCAATCTGGCACATAAAATAACTAATGTAACTAGTATACCAGCAACAAGCACTCTTACACTTGGGATTTCTTCTTGTTTCTTATTGGAAAGGATTGAACGAACGAGCAAATTGAGTGAATGACCAGTGCCCTGCAATAGTGGTAAACCAAAGATTTTTGTCATTACTTACTCATTTAAAACAGAATGAAAGATACAGAGAGACAGGAGAGCTCACTGACAGCTTCACTGGGCTCTTGTCGACCAAGATCATCATACCGACACTGATCAGCGCTAGGCACACTATCCAGTGACGAGGAACGTGGAAAGTTCATAAATGGTTCTGAACTTTTTCTCATAAATAGTTTTCCAGATCCACAAGGTGAAGCCTTATAGTTTCCACTATATTTCCAGGTCCCAACTCCGCCACTTTGTTTCCATTCACTATATGATTTAAGGGCTAAAACACAACTCACAATCCTTGCAGATTTTCCTCCCTGAAATATCAAGGCATTCAAATCAATTTTGATTTTTGAAACACAAACAACTCGTGCAATGAAATGGAAATATTTACATGGAACATTTTCACTTCCAGTGCACTGGAGTTTATAGTCTCACCTGTTCCAGATCAGAGGCTTCGAAGGTTGGAATCCCCATTTCCTCCACAGCTACAAGGAAGTTTCTCACATTTTCAAAGTACTGATATGCAGATAGAGCTGCTCCATCAGGTATAATAACAGAATCTGAAGGTCCTTCCACTACCTACAAATATTTGGCGCCAAATTTCATTAATACAAGGTATAATTACCATTACTAACAACAGCTAACAAAATTAAGGTCAACCATACCTTTGATACTGAACCAGGATGAACCTTGTTAAGGACGTTACACAAAATTATCCCGCTTCGCAATCCAAGCCTAAATTCTTCTTCTGAGGGCTCAGCCGGCAAATCTTTACCTCCAACAACTCCAATTGTCTTGCGAAGCCATCTAGCTGCTTCATTCCTTCTACAGGCTGCAGAACCATGTTGAAAATATCAATACGCATATCTTTTCCCGCATCTTATTCCAATATTCAACATTCCACTGAGCACATGAACAAAGTATATTTGGATCCAACCACTTTTCAGACACAAGCAACAAACATAATACATATATTTGTTAAAATAAAAGTTTATCTTTTTTAGACTAAGTGTTGGAGATATCTGTAATGCAAGAGCAACTAGGATTCCAGAGCTTAAGAAAATATTTTTTCTCAACATTGCTAAAATTTAAAGGCGACACAAAATGCCAATATTATGGGGGAAAAGATGTATGGAAGACGAATGCATGTTCACACAATCCATGAAACTTTTTTGTTTCCCAGACATCAAATTCAAATGCTTTACTGTGAGTCAGCCACTCATGAATCAATCAATCACGGAATCCAATGGAGATAAGCCACCTTAAACCACCAAAGACACTTTAAGCAGAGGAAATTTCGATCGAGAACAGAAGAGAATGGTTTCTCAAAGCCACCATCAGCAAGCAAGCATAAGAAGAGGCAAAAAAGAAAAAATGGCACATAGACGCGGAAAGAATAAAGGAGAGAGAGAAGAAAAGATTGATCATACAAGCTTCGTCAGCTTTTCTTGAAGCCATAGCATTGGTTAACTGAGTCCCATGTTGTTTAAGGACGTCTTCCACAAGAGAAACAACTGAAAAGTTACAAACTTGTGCCTCTTCTGTTGCCATTTTCCGAAACCAAACCAAAATCAACAGCAATCTTTCAAGAACCCCAATTCAAAATTTTCCCATTTAACCAAAAAGATTCAATCTTTCACCAAGCAAAGAAAATGTATAGCTTTATATGTACGTGTCAACACTTTTGTTTAGCTTTCATTTGTATTCTGTACGTTAGACAACAAGGAATATGTAGTTGCTGAGAAATTTGATCACGTATAAAGGAGGGAGGAAGATTGAATTCTACGGAGATATCTTCTCACTTTCTCTCTCTTTCTCAATATTTCTGTGTCTAATATTGAAGAGAAAAGCTAGCGAGCACGCCGAAGCTGCGCTTTTGTGGGGGAGAGATTAAAGGGCCTCTTTAAAATATTTTTCTCTGTTTACTAAAAAGAAGAAAAATAAAACCCACAAGAATTGAAAGAAAACGTTCGAAAGGTCTATATTAAGAGAAACAACTTTCTAAGTAGGATCCTTATCTATATTCTGTACCATCAAAGTTTTGTATTGAGGGCTAAGCCTTTAGTAAACTCTAGTAACGCAATATTCTTCTTAATCACTTATATTCATTTTTTCTTGAGTCTTTATATTTTTTTAAATGTTTTTTTAAGTCCAATCTTCTTATGTCTTCTTATTAAGACAATAACATATCTCCTCTTAATAAATTTAAATCACCTAAGCTTTATCTCTTTTAATTTATTATTAATATAAGTCACCCTCAACTTATCTTTAAATTCTTGACTTTATCTCTTCATATAATGTTGTATATATAATGATAGAATTTTATCATAATTATGGACTAGCATAATTGAAATTATTTTGTACAAATTCAGATTAATTAGATGTCAATTGTAATTCTCTCATTAACGTGTCATTGGACCTGTATTCATGGGCTTGCTATGATGGGTAGGCTTGACCCATGTATTATAAAGCACAGGAGGCCCTATTGCTAGCCGACTTTAAAATACAGTCGTTCCATTGAGAACTGTACGTGTATATGTGTTTTTGCTGATTAAAGATTCGGAATAGCAGTAGTAAATTCTCTGCATCTCTATCGCGTCGCTTTACGGAACATAACAATAGATTCAATGTTTTCTCAATTTTCAGGTATTTATCAATCGAATTATTGAATGTAGTATATTGCAATTATAGGGTTAATTACTTGTGTAGATTAATCATGAAATTAATCTTGAATTTCGGTTTAAATTTTCTTTCAATTGGCATCAGAGCCAATTAACCCAAATTGTGACTGCTGATTGTTGTGCAATTTTTGTGTAATTTTTCGGTATATTATTTTATGAAATTTGGGGTTTTCGTTTTTTGATAATTGTGTTTTTCTTAAATCGATTTTTTGTGGTTATTGATTAGTTTTGGTTTGACGTCAAAGCATGTAGTAAGTTGTTCGATTTGTTGTTGTCTATAGTAAACCTCAAGAACGAAAGCACCGAACCCATTAACGTTTTCTTCGATTTTTTCGACCCACATACGGTAGGTTTTTTCACGAAATTGATAGAGGGGTTTGATATATCTATAAATTCTGAATCTAATGACGCAAATTTCGTTGAAAACGGATCACAAATAAGAGAGATAAATTGATTTTTCTGAACCGGGTCGCGAAACGGGTCGGCCGACCCGGATACCAGGCTGGCGGGCGGAGAAGATGAAGTCTGACCCGCCATGCCCTCGCCCACGCGTACTAGTGGCCCGTGTGGGCGCGTGTGTAGGCGTCCGGTGGCCTTTTTCCCCAAATTTTTTCCTACTTGCTCCACTTGCCCAGTACTATTTTATGGTATTTTTCCTGAAATTTTTTGAATGCTGGAATGTTTATTTTTATTTTTCTCGAATTTTAAATTAATAAAATTATACTGTACTCTCTGAATTTTTCATTGAAAATTTTTGTACTTATTCCTAGTATTATTTGGGCTTGTGGGGTCTTGTGTACTCTCAGAGTTATAAAGTTGTGCACCAAAATTAATTTTTGATGTCGTTTATGCATATAATGTTATATTATATGATTACTATGGTTAATTTTGCAATTATGGTGCTAATTGAACCTATGGGAACAATCTTGGGGAATGTTATTGAACTCTTGTCATTCATTTTGTGTAATTGTGAGCTCGCCTATCGTGAGACCAATTATTACAAATTGCTGTTGT
>JANJEY010000007.1:11195907-11206478 GCA_024703695.1 Erythroxylum cataractarum | reverse complement strand
TTAGTGTTCTAGTATGCCGCCCTCGCGGGTCACGAGTTCGGATATCACCTTCGATATCGGGTTCGGGTCACGCGGGAGTGGGATGCTACAATACTAGTCGACCACACTAAGATATTGCTCAACTAGTTGATAAGATAACTTGAGAAACAACCATTAAAATTTATATTTAATAAACTATGAAAAAAATCAATAAGTATTGTAAATATTAAAGGATAATTTAAACATATAGAATCATGTCCTATCCTTTCCTTATAACATCATCCATTGGTTTAATGAAACTACATCTAATAAGTTTGAACTTAATATACCTATTTGCACATAATATCTAAGTTTAGCTCCACAATTTACCAAATAAATGTTAATTTTTTTATTCACAGTACAAACCTATTAAAAACATTCATATTTAGGAACTTGTACTCAAATTGATAAATAAGAGCAATATGTGACAAATTTATAAAGTATGAACTAATCGGTATCTTTTATTGAACATTACTTATGATATGATTCAAATGAAGATTCTTCTTAAAATTTCAATCAATTGGAAGGCTCTTATCTTTCTCATCGTCCGCACTTTGTTTAACAATTGAAGTCTTTGATGATTATTCTTGTACACTTTAAGGAATAATTTTTTTTACATTTTACATAAAAATTTTCAAAAATTTCTTAGACATAAGAGAGTTAGATTCATAAAGACAAATGCATAAATTGTTTTAAATTAATACTCAATTCCATGAATAACATCTCTACTTTTTTATTATCATTTTCTCCTGCAAAATATGATAATCAATATGTTTTAGTAACGTCAATGAGCTTGGTTCCTTGATTATTAGGATCCTTTTTTTAATCCCACAATTTCAAGGGTTTGCTTACCACCTTTTGTTTAATAAAAAAATCTATCAACATGTCTATACTTACCACAAAAATGGCATACCATGTTATATAGGTGACGAGGATACATAAATGCATTGCTCTCCAAGGTATGCATAATGAGGAATCTTCCTTTGGACATTAAAGGTGTTGAATATTTTATTAGGGTAGTGAAAGTGAGCTACCATGATTATAGATATGATACCTAGAATGAATGAAGGCTTGATGCAAGCTTCTTTGAGTTCAAAAGGGGTATAAATGTGTATGTATTTTATCTTGGAAGTTATGCCTAATCTTCCTTTGAGATAATTGAACTTTATGTCTATATTTTAAGATATATATGAAAGCATGATGCTTGCTTCTAGACTTAGTGCTAGTAGATTTATTCTATATATGAAAGCATGATGCTTGCTTTTAGACTTATTGCTAGTGGATATGACATGTATATGCATATGCTTAGATGTGGATGCTCCATTCTCTTTTTTAACATTATACAATGGTTTTTCACTATTCAAATGTTCTTACTTTACAAACTTGGTTCTAGAATTGGCTTCACTTCCATGGTTGTATCCTATTACAAGCCTATTATTAGAATTCTTTTGAACTCCTAACATGTTCTCCAGTTTTTCATTTCCCTTTTAAACTTGGAAAATGAGTCCTTTAGGGTATCGACCTTATTTTTCAATGTTTCATTCTCATGTCTTAATGTATCTAAGTCATTATAATCACTAATTATCATATTTTTGGATGCTTTAATGAAATGCAATAAACTTTTGTTCTTTTCATTCTCATTTATGCATGCATTTAACTATTTTTGAACATCCTTAATTTTGGATTATAATTTCTTTCTTTTCTTACTCATGATTTACAAACTTTCAACTAATTCATCATATGTCAAATCATTATCACTACCACAATCACATGAAATAGGGTTAGATGTTATCTCTTCATTGTCTGTAACAGTAAAGTAATATGGGTCATCTCTTCTTTTGATTATTCATTTTCAAATTCACTTATGTCATTCTAAATAAATGTTTTGGGTTCTTTCTTCTTATATTTATTCTTCTTCTCTTTCTTATCGTTTCTTTCATATTTGTCATCATCCTTGAGTAAAAGGAATCGTGACTCCGTGTGACTGGGTTTTTTATATTCAAAGAAAATAATATTAGATGGTTTATATTTTAAATCATTTTTACCTTCCTTAAAGTCCTTTCTTTTGAAGAATTCTTCTTTAAGAGATTCTTGAATTCTTTTAGTGATTAAGGCAATGTCTTCACTTTCACTAATTTATGTCTCTTCCTCTTCATTTGATTCTTCCTTTGAGACTTTGAATGCTAAGTTTTTTGTTTCCTTGGAAGCATCATTTCTTCTTGCATCTTTTAGAGCTGCATTTCATATGTAAGGAGAGATCTAACTAGTTCCTCTAATGGTAGTGTTGTTAGATCCTTGCCTTCTTGTATAACCATAACTTTAGCTTCTCTTGTCTTTAAAAGTGACTTAAATAACTTACTTACCATTCCAACATTCATATAGGTCTTTCCAAGACCTTTGAGAGCATTAATTATATTAATGAATCTAGTGTACGTGTTAAATATACTTTCATCATACTTTATTTAAAACAATTCAAATTAGTATGTTAACATGCTCAATTTTCTCTCCTTCACTTGATTTTTCCCCTCATGTGTAACTTCTAAATTATAACAAATTTCCTGAGTTGTTTCACACATAAAAACTATATCGAATTCATTTCTTCTTAAAGCACAAAGTAATATGTACTAAACCCTACTATTTAAGAGGATTAATCTCTTATCTTGAGGCTCCTATTTTTCCTTAAATTTGGGTACCTTTCTATTATCAACACTTTTCTAGGAATAAATAGAGCATCTGAAACTATTTCCCATAAATCAACACTTTTAACCATTATAAAAAATCTCGTCCTAGTTTTCTAATAACGGTAATCATTCCCATCAAAGAAAGGTTCTCTAATAATACTTTGTCCCTCTTGGTTGAATGACGATGATGATGATGCTCCTAAGTATGCCAATGAAATATTTTTTATATGGTTTTTTAATAACACTAGCCTAATAGGTCCACTTTGATACCATTTGTTAGTCCTGATGGTGTTGGAGTTATGTAAATATAGTGCCTTAGAAAGCAAGTATATTTACATATAACTTAATCTTCTTCTAGTTACTTTTGTAATGAAAATATTTATTATTAATAAAACAAAAGAGTTTGGTTTTATTTTTATAAGCATTATATAACTAGTGATAAGGTACCAAGATTCTTTTGTAAGTAATATACAAATACATAGACATGTATAGGAAACATGTATATTATTATAATCTAAATTAGTTGATTCACAGCTGAATAATCAAGTTGGTCGCTTGATTATAGTTTATGCTATATTGTTGCGATTTATCTCAGTGTAAGTAAATGAGTTTACTTCAAGGAAATGATGAATTTCATAGCACGATACTAGTTGACTATCAATAATGGCACTATTAAATAAATTTGGAATCACGTATGTTTTTAAAGCTTAAAGTAGGCCGTTTCTTTAATCTTAAAACATACATTTTAGCATTCTTTTATTGCGAACCACAATCTTGATGAGTAGTGAACTCATATGTGTTTCATTATAATTCTTAATACGATTAGAATGAATTTTTATAGAGTATCAATCTAATGTCTGCATGTTGGAATTATTAATTAAAACATGTATCAGGGAACATTCACTCAAAAATAGAGTTTGTAGTGATATCATCACTTCTAGATATTTTATGAAGATTAGTGATTAAATTGGCGCCAATAGTTTGATGGACTAGCTACCCATCAAGTTTTAACACTAAGATGAGATCTTGTGTGTTAATCACCATATAGAGTAATGCAGGAGATCTAGAAGGAAAAACCATTTAAGGGCAAAATGATAATTTTACCCTTTATTGTGCGGATGACTATAATATGGTGCATAATAGAGTTTGTAATTGGACATCTTATTTGAAACATGTGTTCTCATAATATTTAGTAAATCGAGAGTTTAAGTAATTGTCTTTAGTGGAATAAAATTTGGTTAATAAGCTGAAATTAATTCTAATGAGATTAAATTAATTTCAGGCTTATTGGAGCTTAAATTATATAAATCCAATTAGATTCCCCACTTGAATTCTAAGAAAGGTTATCAAGCGAAGTAAGAAAAATGAATAGAGGTTACCAAAAATATGAAAGAAGAAAGGACCAAATTAGATTCGGAATAATAATACCAGAGCAATTTAATTAAGAGTCAATTAAATTAGGTTTTAAGTCTATGATTAAATGATGAGCTTACTCTAATTAAGTTTTAATTAGAAGCCCAAAGTAAACATTTAATATTGGGATGGATTTTGTTTTGATTTAATTAATTAGATTAATTAAATTAAAATAATTTTTGCAAAGACAAAAAGGAAGGAAAAAATGAAACTACAAGGATGTAGTTTTCGATTTTACATAGCTAAACGGACAGCTGAACCTTTAGCATTGAATTGCTAAATATAAGGTGAGTTTTTATTATAATTCATCATCATTAAATGGTTTAATAGTATCTTCACTAAATGGTTTAATGATCTTATCATTAATGGTTGTCATTTAATGTTGGCATGTAGAAAAATATATCAACCTTTTAGCATTCTTTTGATTAAAGGAGTAAGTGCATTTGTTTCTCTGTCTCCCTTCTTTCATCTTGTAACTGAAAATGAGAGTGTCATTTGTTGTTTTTAGTCTTTTCATCTAGTCATATTAAACAAATTATAATGTCTCATTTATGGCTCTCTATTTCATTTTATGAAAAAGAAAGAAGTGGTTTTTTGGTTGGACTTCCTCTCTCCTTTCTTTCATGTTCAAAACTTAGCATTGAGAGTGTCTCAATTTTTGGCTTCTTTCAACTAAGGAAAACCTCTACAATATTTCTTCTCCTTTTCCACCAAAGCATCTTGTTAACCTAGTTGTCCAAGGAGAACAATTGGTTGACGATACAACAAAGAGAAGAGGATACAATAGCGTGAAGAGGATATAATAGCAAGGAGTCAAAGTTGTAGCTAAGGAATTGGTAAAATTTTGATCTTATTATTATGCTATTTATTTTTCTAATACTGTATCATGTATGGATTAAACATGTTGATTTGGTTATTATGCTTCCACTGCGTTTTTGAATTTGGAAAAAGTTTTTGAAATATACCGTTTAGCCAAATCTAGTATGCTTTTATTTTTGATCCAACAATTGGTATCAGAGCCATTTTATTATGCATGATTCAGTTCCTATACGTTACATAGGTTGGCAATTATATTTATGTAAGTTGTATAATTTATGTGATATAAATATATATGGTGTATGTTTTGCTCTTTTGGTTGTCCATAGAATATAAATTTACCTTGTAAGTTTTCTTCGTTTGGTTTATAACAAGGAGGGTGGCCTATCATTACCATCTTTTCTCCTTGTCTTCATTTTCTGTTTTATTTTATTTTGTAACATACAAATTTCTGTAATGTTGAAGATGAAGCAGCCATGGATTGAAGAAAAGAATAGGTAATGGTTTCGGTTTATCCTTTGATGTATATTTATCATCAATTTTGGTAATGATTTGTGGTTCATGTGATTTATGGTGTGAAGGCTTGAATTTGAGCTGTGGAACATATTTTTTGCATACATCATAACTGATGATACCAAGGTTGAGTGAATCTTAACTTTTATGATTGATGCTATATTAAATGTTTTTCTTTCTTTACTAGTTTTGATGTATTTTATACTACACTATCCAAATACATATCACCTTAACCTCTAGCCTCATTATAACCTTAAAAAGTCATTTGATTTATGATTATGCATGTGACTCATAATGGTATCAAAATTTGTCAAAAATGATCAAACTAGTGTCTAAAGCCTAAAAAATCATTAAAAAAAAAATCTCCATAATCCTTAATTATATCTAAAAAGATAATCATCATGTACCTTTGAAAAGTTAATGGTGCATTACAAAGTCCAAATGATATCTATCTATAGCGCAGGTTCCACAAGGACATGTGAACGTAGTTGTCTCTCTTCCAAAAAAATAAAAACATGATTGTACCTTGAATATCCATCAAGGAAACCATTGAATTTGTGTCTAGCCAATCTTTCAATCATTTGATCCATGAATGGTAAAGGAAAGTTATTGTTTTTATTCAATGTGTTAATCTTTATATAATCACTACATACCCTCTAACCCGTGACTTCTTGAGTAGATATTAACTTACCCTTTTCACTTTCCATCACTGTCATCTCTCGTTTCTTAGGTACACATTGTACTAGACTCAGTCATTCATTATTCAAATAATACCTATATCTAAAAACTTTACTACCTCCTTCTTGACCACTTCTTCTATATGAGGGTTTAATCTTCTTTTTATCTCCCTTATTGCCTTCCAACCTTCATCAAGATTGATCATATGCACCACCATATTAGGAATTACACCTCTATATTTGAAAATTGCCATCCCATTTCTCTTATCCTCTTTCTAATTATTTCTATCACTCTTTTTTCTTGTTCCCTATCTAACTTGTTTGAAATTATGATGTGTAGAGTATGAAACTCACCCAAAAAGTTATATCTAAGGTGTGTGGGTAATGGTTTTAACTCTAGAGTGGGTGGTTTCTTAATGGAAGTTAGGTATGGGTGCTTCTGTCCTTAATAAGATTTCCTGTTTTGATTTCTCACCTAAATCCTCTTTCTTCTCTAACTCTTCATCATCTACATCATCCTTAACATCGATGTCTTCTTTATGGTGCTCCTTTTGCTCTTTTACACACTCATCGACTATATCAATTTTCATGTAAGTGTTGCCATCATTCAAATTCTTCAATACCATACTCATGTTAAACTTAACCTATTTATCACTAATACAAAGAATCATTTTTCCTTCATGTACTTCCATCAGTGCTCTTCCTGTATTCATTAATGGTCTACCAAGAATTAATGGACAATTTCGATCCTCTATAAATTTTAACATTACAAAATCCATTAGAATAATAAAATTTTCCATTTGACTAGCATATCCTCCACTATGCCAAATTTTTTCTTTATTGATTGATTCACCAACGAAATAGGTGTGGATGTTGGCTTCACATTTCCTAGCCCTAATTTCCTAAAAATAGAAAAAGACATAGATTAATACTTGTACCTATGTCACATAAATACTTAGAAAATTCTAAATTACCAAGTACATAGGGTATAGTAAAACTCCATGGACCTTTCAATTATGAGGGCTTATGGATGGTAATTATAGAGTTATAATTCTCTATCAAAGAGACCAATTGATTATCCTCCCATGTCCACTTGTTTGATATGATATATTTGAGAAAATTCATTTACTTGGGCATGTCCTCCAAAGCTTCTATAAAAGACAAGGTAATTTGCAATTTCTTTAACTTCTCTAAAAACTTTGCAAATCGAGTATCAATTTAATTCTTCTTCAGCCTTTATGGGAATGGGATCTTTGGAACATATCGAAGGGGTGAGACATATGGTGGTCCATCCTTCTTATCCTCCTTCTCTTGTCTTCCTTCTTGGTGGCCTGAACCTTCTTTTGGGTTGATTCTTCAAACACTTTCCTGTTTCTAAATGTTATGGCCTTCATTTTCTCCGTTGTATTAGAGTTTGTATTACTAGAGAGACTCCCCATACTTTGTGCCCTAATTAAACCACCAAATTATAAGAGAAAGAAGCATTATTTTTTTCAATCTTATCGAACTTAGCTTCCATCCTCTTCCAAATCTCATATTAACTTGTGAAATTGGAAGTTAGTACATCCATTAGCTTGTTAATCTTTGATTCTAGTGGCCCAAACCTATCTTATTAAAATCCTAATGGGTTTTGTATTCTTATGTAATTTCCAAAATTATTAGACCAAGAGAAATTTGAGTGGTTCTTTTACCTAGGTTTTTAGGTATTTGAGTACAAGTTATTTGTGCTCCTATAAAATTTATTTATTCCATATTTTTATTGTACACTAGGAAATAATCAATTGTAATATGAACTTCTTGACAACAAAATTAGCATCCATATTGTATCACCTTTAGTGCGTTAGGAGAAGTGGCTTTCAAGTTATTTATTTGCTTGGCCAGGTTTGATACTTCAGCCTATAATGTTGTTACTGAATCAACAACACGCACTCCCTTCTAATCTCTGAAGGTTGGTAATTATTTGTTCCTCTTTGATGTCTACACATAAATATTATTTGCCATCTCATCTAATAAATCATTTGCAGTATCTACTTTCTTTCTGATTAATAAACCACCGACTACTACATCAATGGTACATTTTGTGGGTGGATTGAATCTATTATAAAAGGTTTGCAATAGGAACTCCTTAGGTAAGTTTTGGTCCGGGTGCTTCTTTGTAATTCCTTAAATCTTTCCCAAGCTTTGTACAATGATTCCTTGTCACTTTATTAGAAATTTGTTATCTCCTTAATGATCTTTATCGTATTTAATAAGGGAAAGTACTTAGCTAAAAGGCTTGTACAAACTACTTATATGTCTTTTTGGGTCAAGAGAATTCAGCCATACCTTAGCCCAATCTTTAAACAAGAACAAAAATAGCCTTATATTAGTTAGATCCTTTGATAACCCATCATATCTAATTTTCTAAATGAACATTAGGATTCTTATTAGTCAGTCTATAAAATTGGACATTTGTTTGTAGCATGTTCAGCAAGGTTGGTTTAATTTCAAAATTATTTACCTACACTTGTGGTCTTGCGATCCCCTATTAATTAACATTAAGTCCTATACTTATAAAGTCCATAAGGGATCTTCATTGTCCTTCTTTGTTCCTTCTTAGGGATCTTTTTATAACTATTTGGCATCTTACTTTTTGACTTTTGTTTTCTCAGTGATGTTAGAAACTTATATATCTTTGAATTTGAACTCCTTATTATTCTTATGTTCATGTACTTGTAATCAAATAAGAAAAATGTTAAAATTCCTTAAAGGAAAGTAGCTTAAATTGCTTTGGATACTAAATTTAAAATCCCTAACATTGACACAAAAAACTGTTTATTTGATTAAAAAAACCTATCTATACTAAAAGTAATCAAGTAATATCTTTATAGTATAAACAGTATTATTCCTATGAAGAATATTATTAATCACCTAATAATTTTTGTATAATTTTGTTTAAGGTAAACAATATAACAAGTGTAGTTAGAAAATCAACTAAACGAGAACAATTAACAAAGTAGCAATGAACTCATGATTAATCAATGATAACAACTTAGGAATTACTTTTATCCTTGTTTTGTTTTCACCTCACCTTTTTAAATTAATAATACTTGAACCAGATATCCAATAGTTATGATTACCTTTTTTCAAGATCTTACTAAGTAATTGCAATTAAAATAGATAAGAATTAAATTGTGACCTCCCGATCTCTCAAAAATCCTTCTAACTATCTAATTGGATTTGAGGCAATCCTATAGGTAACTAACAAACAATTAAGATCTCTCTTTGATTACCTATTAATTTGATTATTATAGGTTTGTTACTATACTAGCTCTTGCTGTGCAACGTAACATAGATATTTTAACCTAACCTCTAGATTTATATCAAAGATTAAAACAATAACCACCACAAAGTATGATTCTATTGAATCGAGAACATAAAAGTTTAACAAAACAATTCAAGATTAATTACTAAAACAAATTTAGCAATCCATAGCTAAAATAAATCAACAAATTTTCATAATCAACATTCAATAATAAGGAAAGAAAAGTAAAAGTAGAAGATTAAATCTTGGATGTATTCTGCTTCTTTTCCTTGAGCTAGAAAATTTTATCGCTGTATTCTTTTAGAATTTTCGCCTCTTTGATCTCTTTATTAGATGTTATAGTTCCCTCTTCTTATATTTTTGTTTGCCTTAAATATTTCTTAATCCTCCTAAGGTTCTTTATATGAAAAAGGCAATCACAATCCAATAGTTATGATTATCTTTTTTCAAGATTTTATCAAATAATCGCAATTAAAATAGGTAAGAAATAAATTGTGACCTCCCGATCTCTCAAAACTCTTCCTAACTATCTAATTGGATTTGAAGCAATCCTATAGGTAACTAACAAACAATTAAGATCTCTCTTCAACTGCCTATTAATTTGATTTTTATAGGTCTATTACAGTACTAGATCTTGCTGTCCAACATAACATAGATATTTCAACCTAACTTCTAGATTTAGATCAAAGTTTAAAACAATAACCACCGCAAAGTATGTTTCTATTAAATCGAAAACATAAAAGGATAACAAAACAATTCAAGATTAATTACTAAAACAAATTTAGCAATTCATAGTTAAAATAAATCTTCAAATTTTCGTAATCAACATTCAAAAACTAGGAAAGAAAAGAAAAAAAAGAAGGTTGAATCTTGGATGTGTTTTTCTTCTTATCCTTGATATAAAAATTCTATGGCTTTATTCTTTTTGAAATTTTGCCTCTTTGATCTCCTTGTTATCCATTCTAGTCACGCCTTCTTTTATTTTTGTTTGCCTTAAATACTTCCTAATCCTCCTAGGGCACTTTCTAAGGTTTCTGTTGGATCGAAAAACAAAAACATACTAAATTTGGCTAAACGGTAGATTTTACCATAAAGGAACAGACTGCCCTGAAACTCTGGCACTGCCGCCACCACTACCAGTCTGTACAA
>JANJEY010000007.1:11139224-11150661 GCA_024703695.1 Erythroxylum cataractarum | reverse complement strand
AGTAGCTTTTTGATTGAAGAATGAGGCCTTTAATTGGTGGGATAGATTGTAGACTCGTAGAATTTGTGAAGATAAGGCACTTGTTAGAATATGGGAAAGAATGAAACAAATGTTGAGGAGAGAAATTTTTCCCCTAGTTATCAACAGATCCTTTTCGAGCAATACCAAAGCTATATTCAAGGCCAAAGATCGGTTATAAATATAACTCAGAATTTATATGGTTAACTAAATGCAAGAATTTTAGGGAGAGTGAGGGTCAGCAAGTGTCTAGGTATTTAAATGGGTTGAAACCATCAATTAGAGACAAGATTGGATTGTAAGTTATGCGGACTCTAACAGAGGCTAAAAATTTATCACTGAAGGCAGAGTTGATGTTACAGGAGAAGCAAAGTAAATTTTATTCATCTAGGAGGAATCAGTAGGGGGTAGATCAATGATAGAAAGGGATGATCAGAACAAACCCATTAATACATTTATGGACATGTAAAAAGATATAGAAGGTTGCCAACCCTTACTCTAATTAAATCGGTGACTGGTAAATGTTGTAGGTGTAATTAGCCTAGGCATCATTTTAATGAGTGCCCTTAGTGGAAAGTAGTTGTTAATGTTGTTAATAAAGATGATAAGGAAGATGGGGAAGTGTTTTGTTCTCCTAATGGAGATTATGATGATAAGTATGAAGAGGATGCTGAACCAAGTTTTGTGGTAAGGAGAATTATATTGACACCAATGTATGAAGGAAATAATGAGAGGCACCAACTCTTTCGCACTAGTGCACTGTTAATAACCACATTTTTTATTTTATTATTGATAGAGAAAGTTGTGAGAATAATATTAATAGAACGACTTCATAGATTCTCTAATTACTTATAGAGAAACATGCAAATACTTATTCTGTAGGGTGGATCAAACCAATAGCCCTTACTCAAGTCATTGAGCATTATAAGGTTCATTTTTCTATAGGGAAATATAAAGATGAAATTTATTGTCATATTATTAATATGGATGCTTGTCATTTGTTGTTCAGGAGGCCATGGTAGTATGATGTTGATGCCCAACAATTGTAAAAGAAAACAATTATAAGCTCAAGAAGAAGGGCCAAAAATTTACACTATTGCCACTTAAAAAGGGGCAATCTAGGTAGGTAGTGCACAAGGCAATTTTGACTATCACCCGATCTATATAAGAAATGAATATTGAGATTCAAGAGAAAAACGAAGTGTATGTTTTAATTATGAAACCATTTATTTTGGTGGATGTGGGACAAATAAAGGCGGATGAACACCTTGATGTTATCAAGGCATTGCTGGAGGAATTTAAGGAAATAATGTCAGGAGATTTGTTGAATGGGTTGCCTCCTACGATAGAGTTCCAACGCCATATTGATTTGATTTTAGGAGCCAGTTTGCCTAACCTTCCTCTTTACTAGATGAGCCCTAAAGAGAGTGAGATCTTAAAGGAGAAAATAGGGGAACTGTTATGTAAGGGCATATCCAAGAAAGCACCAGTCCATGTGTCTTTTCAGTGTTATTAACACCAAAGAAGGATGGAAGTTGATAGATGTGTGTAGATAGTAGAGCCATCAAAAAAATTATTGTGGGTTATAAATTTTCCATTTCAAGATTGGTTGACTTGCTTGATGGACTAAATGTGGCAATGATTTTTAACAAAATTGATTTATGTAACGACTAGCACTAGATTTGAATTCATCCTAGCGATGAGTGGAAGACAACTTTTAAAATGAAGGAAGGGTTATATGAGTCGTTTGTAATGTCATTCAGACTATCTAACGTGCCTAGCACATTCATGAGACTAATGAACCAGGTATTACAATCTTTCATTGGAAGATTCGTGGTAGTATATTTTGATGATATTATTATTTATGGTCAATTTGAAAATGAGAATATTTAGCATTTGAGGAAAGTACTCATGGTGTTGTTGCAGTATAAGTTATGTATGAATTTGAATAAGTGTCACTTTATGCAGCCTAAGTTTTTATTTTTGGGGTTTATTATCAGTGGTAAAGGGATCTAGGTAGATGAAACTAAGGTGAAAGCTATCAGATAATGGCCTACACCAAAAACAGTCACTGAGGTGAGGAGATTTTATGGGTTGGCAACATTTTATTGATGATTCATTTGAAATTTTAGTAGCATCGCGTCATCGATTAATGAATGCTTAAAGAAATGGAAGTTTCAATGGGGGATGAACATGCGCTTTGTATTATTAAAGGAGAAATTATGTACTGCTCCTATTCTAGGACTACCCGATTTTGAGAAGTTTGAAGTTAAATGTGATGATAATGTGGTTGGAATTAGAGCTGCATTTTATCCTAAGAACAGAGACCCCCTAGAATACTTTAGTGAAAAACTAAGTGATGCTAGACATAAATAGAGCACTATGACAAAGAGTTTTATTTTGTCGTATAAACTTTGAAAAAATAGGATCAATACTTAGTAGGTCAGTCAAGAATTTCAGTTTTATTCAGATTATAAGGCTTTAAAATATTTAAAAAAGCCAAAAAAAATGGCAATGACATACATGCTCGATGGTCTCAATATTTACAAAAATTTCCTTTTCTATTAAAACATAAGTCAAGAGTTCAAAATAAGGTGTGAGATACTTTTAGTTGACATGCAAATTTATTGCTAACTTTATCTTCTAAGATTGTGGGATTTAAGGGGCTAAAAGAGTTCTATACCAATGATGAGGACTTCAGTGAAATGTAGTCAAAGTGCAAGATGAATGACCTGGCTACAGATTTTCATATTCATGATGGTTATTTGATGTGAGGTAATCAACATTGTGTTCCTTTTTCATCTTTGATGGATAAAGTCATTAGATAAGATCATTGTGGCTATTAGCGATTGCTTTTATTAGCCTTATTTACGAAGAGATGTAACCAAATTTGTTCAATAATGCTATGTGTGTCAAGTCTCCAAAGGATAGTCACAAAATACTAGTTTGTATATGCCATTACCTATCCATGAGAATATTTGGGAAGACTTATTTATGGATTTTGTACTTAGCTTAACTCGTACACAACGAGGTATGGATTTCATCTTTGTGAGATGCCTTATTTTATTCCTTACAAAAAGATTGTGGATATGAGTGGGATTACAAAAATATTTTTCAGGGAGGTTGTTCGCTTACATGTCACTTTTGATAGGGACAGTAAGTTTTTTTCATTTTTAAAGAATTTTATAAAAGTTGTTTGACTCTTTTTAAATTTTAGTATCATAAAACATCCCTAAACTAATGGACAAAATAGTCAGTGAATCGAACATTAGGAAATTTAATTTGGTGTATTATGGTGATCGTCTGAAAAACTGGGATTTTTCACTCATATAATAGAGTTTGCTTATAATAATGTTGTTCATAATGCTACAGGGAAGACTCCATTTTTTATTGTCTACATGAAAGCTCCACAACATGCTTTAGATCTTGTCAAATTGTCAAAGGTTCTAGGTCTTAAGGTTGCCACTATAGACCTGATTGTTTAAGCTCAGAATGTGCACAATGAATTCAAACATAAATTAGAGGAAGTCAATGTTAGGTATAAGTAGGGCATTGATAGACATCACAGGAAGCAAGTTTTCTTAGTTTTTGATGAAGTGATGGTGTTTTTACGGAAGGAGCAACTCCTTGTTAGTAGTTACAACAAATTACAACCTAAGAAATATGGTTATTATAAGATTTTTAAAAAAATCAATAACAATGCCTATATAGTGGATATCTCGAAGACATTTAATGTTGTTGATATATATTCTTTTTATTGTTCTATTGATCCTGTGAATGTGATCGAACACTCGAGGATGAGTTTTTCTCAAGTGGGAGGGACTATCGTGGAATCTATAGTTGATGCAGTTTTGTCTTATATATACTACCTAAAGAGGGCACGTTGAAGTAAGTTTAAGGACAACTTTTTTATTCAATTTTCTTGTCCTTTAAGGTTATTGTGTTGTCTTATAAAAGTACATTGTGTTATTTTTTAGTAGAGACGAATAGTTTGAAAAAGAATCTTTATTTGTAATTCTGGATTTCTTTTTTCTGGTGTGAGATGGTAGATTTTTTTGAAAATTTGAGCTTTACATTATGCCACCTCCATTGCCATATAGTAGATAAGCTACCTTAGGAAGTAGAATGTCCTACCAAATTTTCATCTACAAAATGAAACAGTATCAAGTTGAAGAATTATAAAAGATAATTAAAACAACAAAATGGAGAAATGGAGAATGAAAAAGGAGAAAAAGGTTTAGTATAAATTTATGATAGCAAATTTAGTTGAAAATGTTAAAAGAAAGAAAGAGATAACATGATCGTATGAGTGGTTTATCCCTTTCACACAAACTATATGCTCCATTAAGTCAATCACCAAACATACTATAATAATAAGTAGTATTGTTAAACCAAATAAATTAATGGCAATGTCTAATCAAGTATTATGTTAGCCAATTCCTAATAGTATAAAAGCCAGCCTCTTGCCTCCAATAGCCAACGGCTTCCTTAATCTCCTCTTATAATGGTGATCGCCATTCTTTTCACTTACATTATAGTTCTTGTTTATGTATGTTTAAACATGTTTGCATGTACTTACTATGTAGTACATCTTTGGTTCTTTAGGCTTTGGAGAAGAAGTTGTCCAACCTAATAAGAGAAATCAAAGTTGAAAATTTCATTCTTAACATCTTTTCACATAAAGATTCACAATGCTAGAGATCATATTATTATTTCTATGACCTAATTTAGTTCTTATGTCCCATGGTACATTTCAACAATCAAAAGGAATTGAATAATACTTGAGTACAGCCTTTGACTTAAACATGTTTTTTTTAGTTTCCTCCCAAATTTATCTACCATCGCTTCTTAGATAATATAGATGATCAAGAATAGAGAACAAGAGAAGCAAGAGACAGAAATATCAAATAATATTTCTCAAGTTATTCTCTACTTCTTCATGATTGCTCCTTCTAAACACCAGATTGCATTCATGTTGTGGTTGGATTAGTCTGAACCAAGAGATGCAACCTTTTGAGGTTTCAAACCGTTCGTGCTTTTAAAGAGTGAGCCCTTTCGAAGAAACCTAAACAAAAAGAAATAAGATCAAATTGTTTCCTTACTGGAGAACAACATGGGTGGTCTTTAGTGCCCGCTCTATTCCTCCCTCGCCTTTGCCCCTTTACGTGAGAACAATAGGGGTGTATTCATGGTCATTTCATGTTTGATTTATCCTTCCCTTGCCTTTTCCCTTAACTCTATAACCCCTTAACTAAAGTTGAATTTCTTTTTTGATTCGAATCCTAACTAAAAAAATGAAACATATTATTTTGTAAGGATTTGGTTTTTTCTTAAAAGGTGAGAAATTAGGTAAAAGAGTTCGACACATTCATATATATAAATTACACATATATTTTTTGTACTTTGGATATAAATTACACATATTTTTGTTTACTTTGGAGTAATTGTATCATCTGTTTAAATTTTACTAAATAAAAATTAGTGGGCCATTAAAATTTTCCAGACAGATTCTGAATACTCATTAATAAATGGAAAATTTTATATTTTAAATATACATTAATAAGTAGTTATATTAGTAAATATGTAACATTAGTAAATACCCTTTAGTAAATAGATAATTGGCACTATAGCAATAATTCCAGATGTTGCATATATAGGAGTTTATTACAACCTTTTTCTAATTTTGTTGCATTTTCTTATATGTAGCAACAAATTATTATTATCATTGTTTTTTAAATATTATTAAGGGCAATACCTTAAAAACTGTTGTATTATATTTGTTGGAGTATGCAAATATAGTGCCCTGGAAAGCAGGTATATTTACATATAACTTAATGTTCTTCCAATTGCTTTTGTAATGAAAATATTTATTATTAATAAAACAAAAGAGTTTGGTTTTATCTGTATAATCATTATATATTTAGTCATAATATACCAAGATTCTTTTGTAAGTAATATAAATATAAATGAAGATGTATAGGAAACATGTATATTATTAAAATCTAAATTAGTTGATTCACAGTTGAATAATCAAATTGATTGTTTGATTTTGGTTTATATTGTAGTGACGCAATTTATCTCCTTGTAAGTAAAAGAGTTTACTTCAAGGAAAAGATGGTTTTCATATCATAATAGTAGGTGACTATTGATAATGGCATAGTTAAATGAATCTGGAGTCAAGTGTATTTTTAAAGAATAAAGCGGGTCGTTACTTTAATCGTAAAACATACACATTGCATTCTTTTATTACGAACCACAATCTTGATGAGTGGTGAACTCATGTGTGTTTCATTATAATTCTTGATATGATCGAAATGGATTTTTATAGAGTATCAATCCAATGTCTACATGTTGGAATTATTAATTGAAATATGTATCAGGGAACATTCACTCAAATAAAGAGTTTATAGTGATATCATCACTTTTAAGTGTTTTAAAGAGATTTGGTGATTAAACTGGCGCTAGTAGTTTGATGGACTAGCTACCCATCAAGTCTTAACACCAAGATGAGATCTTGTGTGTTAATCACTATATAGAGTAAAATAGGAGATCTAGAAGGAAAAACCAACATAAGGTCAAAACGATAATTTTATTCTTTCTTATGCGGATGGCTATAATATGGTTTATATTAGAGTTTGTAATTGGACATACTATTTGAACACGTGTTCTCATAATATTTAGTAATTCAAGAGTTCAACTAATTTTCTTTAGTGGAATAACATTTAGTTAATAAGCTAGAATTAATTCTAAGGAGATTAAACTAATTCCGGGCTTATTAGAGCTTGAATTATATAAGTCCAATTAGATTCCCTATTTTTGGCTTCTAGGAAGGTTATCAAGCAAAGTAATAAGAATAAATAGAGGTTTTTAAGCCTATGATTAAATGTTGGGCTTAGACTAATTAATTATTAAAGAGAAGCCCAAATGAACATTTAGAAATGGGCTAGACTTTGGTTTAATTTGAATAATTAAATTAAAACAAAGTTATTAAATATAAACGGAGGAGGAATTTCAGTTTTATTGGGCTAAAAGTGTAGCTACACATTTAACATTGATTTTCTATATTAAAGATGGTTTTAACATGCTTTATCATCATTAAATGGAGTAATGATGTTATCATTAAATTGTTTAATGGCTATCTTTTAATGATAGCATGTAACCTTTTAGCATTCATTGGATTAAAGAAGAAAGAGGAACATTTAATGGACCATCTTCCTTCTTTCATCACAAAACTGAAAATGATATGTCTCATTTAGGTTAATAGTCATTTCATATATCCATCTTAAAGACAAAAGAGAAGAGTCTCATTTATTGGCTTCTTTATGATTAATTAAAGAATGAAGTGATGCATTTCATGCAAATCTATACTTTCTTTTGATGTTAACCAAAATTGAGAAGAAGAGGGAAGGTGTTCTTGCATTTTTGACTCTCTCTCTCTCCTATCTTGCATTGTATAGTCAAAAATTGGATGAGAGGTGTCTCATCTTTGGCTTCTTTCTTCTAAGGCAAAATCTCTTCAAGTTTTCTTCTCCTTTCCCAGCAAAGGATCTTGTTAACCAAGTTGTCTAAGAAGAATAAGTGGTAGATTAGATTGGTCGTGGATAAAATATCTAGAAGAGGATACACTAACAAGAAGATGATACATCACCTAGGAGAGGATACATTGCCAAGGATAGGATAGCACAAGGAGGAGTTAAAGTTGTAGTGAAGGACTCAGTATATTTCTACCATCTTGTTCTTAAGTTAAATATTATCCTTATAATGTATCATATATAGATTGGCATGTTGATTTGGTTATATTGCTTCCACTGCAATTTTGATTTCTAAAAAGTTTTTAAATCTACCGTTTTATCCAAATATTACATGCTTATTTTTTCGATCCAACAATTATTAGACAATAGATTAATATCAACATACTCAACCATATGTCTCAGGAAACAGATCCTTTTGAGCTATGGAAGAAGTTATAAGGTCTGCATGAAAGGAAAAATGCCTATAACAAGGGCACTCTAATTAAGAGGCATGTGAATTTGAAATTGAAGATTGGGAAATTAGTTTTGTAACATCTAAGTGATTTCTACGCATAATCAACAAGCTTACTACAATGAAGATAATTCTTTATGATGAGTTTCTAGCCTTGTTCTTATTGAGTTCTTTATTGGATAGTTGGGAACACTAGTGGTGAAGATTAGCAACTCAATTATTGAAGAAGTTCTCTTTTTGGATGTAATCAAAGAGAACATGTTTAATGAAGAAATCATAATAAAGGAGAATTGAGCTGACAATGTGCATGCTTTCGTGACAGAAAGTAGAGAAGGAACAAGAGTAAGTGTCCCAATGGTTGTGGCAAGCCTAATAATATTTGAAAGTTTAAAGATGACAAAGACGTGAAGATAAGCCACTAGTACAATAAGCTAGAACACACCAAGAGGTTCTGCTATAAATAGAAGAGGGATCAAAAAAAGGAAGCTCATCAGAATAATGATGACAATAAGTGTTGGACCTCGATTTTTTTGAGTGAAAATAAGAAATATTCAAAAGTGGATGAGTTGATTGAAATTAAGTTAAAAATCAAGAAATAAAGAAAGAAAGTGTGAGAAGATGAAAAAATTGTGAGAAGTTTGACTTTTTGGCCTTTGAGGGTTGACTTTTGATTTAGGCAAAATTTGATAAAATGATCTACATGAAACTGGTAGAGTATGTTAAGAGCTTTCTGTAGCCATAAAGTTTGTAATTTTTCGATATCGAGAGTGAAAGTTATGGTCAGTTGTAGATCTTCCTTCAAGCTTTCCATAGAGACCGAATTTGTCAAATTTAGAGTTCGGGAACAAAAGATATGATTTAAAAATTTTGAAAGTTTCCTGCAGATTCAGATTTTATCCTTAGATGTGGCCACGCTTAGTCTCTAAGTTTCTTATACGTGCCCACGCCTAATCGCTAAATGTCCTCCTCTCGCTCTTTTGCTCATAACTTTTTCGTTTGATATCCGATTGAGTTGATTCTTAAAGCGTTGGATTCTTGTGATAGTGAATTTCATTTTTATGAGAAATTTGTGAATTTTTGAGATTTAATTGAGGTTGATTAAATTAATCAAAGTGGGACAGGAAATTTTCCGAATATAGTTCAGTATTTTGAGAAATTCAGGATCTGTAGAGATCCGATTGAAGTGATTCTTAAGGCGAAATAAAGTTAAGAAAAGGGGCTACAAATCATATGAAGAAAGAAAATTTCATTTTTGCCCCTAAGATTTTTAAATTTTTAAATGAAGTCCAGATTAGTGTGCAGTTTTTGGAATAGGAATATCTGAAAGTATTTTGAGCGTAACTTTTGCTCTGGAAATTGAAATGAGGTAATTCTTGATTTGAATTAAACTAGAGAAATAGAGATACAATTTTTATGAAGACATTGAATGTCAATTTTGTGATTAAGAATGTGAATTTCTGGATGGAAATAACGTGCTAGAAAATGTGTTAGAATATGAATATATTTGAAAAGTTTTGAGCATAACTTTTGATGTAGTGCTCCGAATTGGATGATTTTTGTGGCATTATGAAATTAAGACATAGAAGAACATTTCTCTAGAAGGAAGTTTTGACAAATTCCTTCAAATTGATAGTGCAAAATATGTCTGCAAGTGAGCATGTCTTAAAGTAAAGTGTAGGGGCAAATTCGGAAATTTGGCTAAAGAGTAAGGGTAATTTGGTCAATTACCACTCATTTAAATGACATGGCATATAATTATTAAATGGGCTGCCGTATAATGCTAGAAGCACGAAAATTCTAGATGATAAAAGAAGAAATAAGAAGAAAGAATAAGAGAGAAGAGAAGAGAAGCATTCGGTGAAGTTGAAGGAGAAAAAGAAAGCTAGGTTGGTTTTGATGGTTTCCAAAGGGATTTTGATGCTTTTTTCAAGAGGAAAGAAAGGGAAGAGCATGAAAGCTTGCTATGGAGTCAATAAATCCAAAAATGGAGAGGAAAAAGGTAAGAGAGAAGTTTTGTGATTTTGAATCTTTTGATAAGTTTTTGGTTTAAATAGGTTAAGGATGCTATGGGATTGAGTTTCCTATGATTAATTTAAGTGTTTATGCTAAGAAGAAGTTATGCATAATTATGCATCACCATCTAAACTCTCTAGCACAATCATGCATAGGATCTTAATATTATGTTTCAAGGGTTGTTTTAAGTGTTTTTTAGTGATTAAAAGCAGAAAAAAAATTGAAGAAACGATGAAGAAGGACTTGAAGATTAGGAACATGTATACACGATGCACGATTATGCATCACCATCTAAACTCACTGGCACGATCATGTATAGGATCTTATCAAAGGTTGTTTGAAATGTTTGTTAGTGATTAAAAGTAGAAAATTTTGAAGAAACGATGAGGACTTGAAAATTAAAAACATGTATACACGATCGTGCTAAAGGGTTCATCATCATGCAGCTAACATGCACGATCATACATGTTCTTATTCTTTAAGTCCTTCTTCATCTTTTCTATAATTTTTCTTTTACCACTCATTAACAAACAAATCAAACAACCTTTAAAATATAATATTAAGGTCAAATTCTTGCTCTAAAATAATCAAACAATTAAAATAAATGAATAACTAACAATAACAAAATTCTAAGCCCTAAACATGTGATTATCATCTAAGAAAATACTTAAAAACACACTTAAACATCTAGGAAACATACTATAATATACACCTGTCAGTTAGACAAATATCCCTTATTTATATTGAATTCTAAGGCTCTTCTTGTAATTCTACTATAATTCTTCTTTCAAGGCAAATAATAACCTTTGGCAAAGATGTTTTTTCAATCTTCTTCCAAAGTGAAAAAGAAATTTCATACCAGTTAGAAGAATCCTAAGTACAATACCTAACACCCTAATAAAGGATTACATATCAAATTTGTCTCACTTCTTCACTTTGATAACTCAAAATGGCTCACTCACACAAATATTTAATAATGATGCTCAAATGCTTGCTAAACTTAGAAATGTGTGTATAAGAAACCCAAACAACTTTTTAATAGTAAAAGTAATGAGAAAACACGTATTTATAGTTTTTTAGGACCCGACTAGTTGTTGGAGCCAAGAATTAGTCATTACAACTACTATTTGTAAAGTACTAGTCAACTAGCATAGTATAATAATCGACCAATGTTGTTGGCTCCATATTTTTTTCCCCTGAAGCTAAGCATGATTTAAATGAATTTTGAGGTGCTGATGGATTTAATTTTTTTGGAGTTATTATTAAGTCAATGTTAGTAAGATTATATGACATTGGTAAATTGAATTAAAGTACTAAGGTAATAATGATGTTCAAGGGCATTTTTGGAAGACCACTTAAGGATAAAAGATACAAGGCATATAAGGAAGGGCAAAATGGACAATTTAGAATCATTAATGGCAAA
>JANJEY010000007.1:11085911-11114245 GCA_024703695.1 Erythroxylum cataractarum | reverse complement strand
CCAAACAGTGTAAATTGAATTCAATCCCAACTTCATTAATGTAATTGAATTCAATTCAATAATGAATTCAATTCGAAGGTTTCCAAACAACCCATAAATTTGTGATAAAGTTTTGACTAATAATAAGCAAATTCTTTTCAAATTATACATTTATTAATCATAACTAATATTCTTATTAATATTGTAACAACCCGTGCAAAGCACAAGGTTTATAACTAGATATTGAACAAATAACAAACGGTGTGATTGGTGATTTTGGGTGATTGTAGACCTCAAATCTTAATTTCAACTCACTGTTGACCGTTGGAAGAAAAAAAAACAATCGAAATATGTGTAGTTTGGCGGCAACGTGGTTAATACTCCAGAAACAGATAACGGGCGAGCTTGGTGTTGACCTCCCACTGATTTTATTTTCTTAGGCTTTGAATTTAAAGAGTCGCATAGAGTGAAAATCGTTGAAGTTGGAAGATGAAATCAACAAAGCTGGAAAAGAAAACTAACCAATCGAGATGTTTTTGGCAGGCTGGGAGCATACAGTTCTGTTGCGAGGCAGAATGCAGAACCAATAGTCGTTATACTTCGACTACGTTCAAGAAAAATCGAAGACAAATAGCTAACAGAACACAAGAATCAAAGGATTGACATCAAATTGTTAAAATTTTAAGGATTTCCAACTTACTTCTTGGTATCAGGAAGAGACTGGATGGGACATAAAATGAAATGGTAAAAGCCAGAAGCTTTAATCAGAGTAACCCTACTCGGTACTCTCGAAACCAAATGATGTAGATCCAGGTGGATGGAACACAAACTTAAATACAGGAATGTTAAGAAAACAGGACCCAAAACCATCAGCTGGAGGTGAACCAGTGACAATTAATTGCCAGACTTCTAGTTAATAATGAGGGTAGCCCCTTAAAATACCGGGTCAGATAGCAGACACCTGTATCCTCCGTTCAATCAATCTAAAGAATCCTCAACAACCCATTACAGCACAGTTGTACACAAACACCCCCATACTCTCCTTCACATCAAGAACCTTCCAGTCCAAGGTTCCATTCTTGATTGGTGTCTTTGGACACCACGAGTTTAGTACAATACCTTCACCATCAGGACCCCTTTGTCCACCCACAACCAGAAGTTTATCGCCGCATGCCTTGAAAGCTAGGCCCCAACCATTTGATGAATCAGCTCTCACAGGTAGCCTGCCCAAAACATACCAGGAGTTCTTCACTTTATCATACTTTTTCACCATGTTAGTCAGATACTCAACGGCATATAGTTCGTTATCTACTACAGCAACGAGAGGAGGAGCTTGAGCAGCTTTATTGACATTTGGGTACATACCCTCTATCCTCCTCCACTTCCTCGTCTCAAGGTCATACTCCTCCCCACATGTCAAAGAAACCGTGGGACTTGACATTCCACCAATTACATAGAATTTTCCATCCATAAAAAAACCAGAGCTCAATCTACGTGGTGAATGCATGTTTGGGAGCACTTCCCATGTACCTGTCAAGGAGTCATATAACTCAACTGAGCTCAAAACATTTCCATTCTTATCAGTTCCTCCTGCAATAATAGCAACAGAGCCATGGCTACCTGAAGCAAACAAACATCGAGGGCGATTCATCCCTTCGCACTTGAACCAAGCATGACTTATCAAACTATACTTCCAAATAGCAAATCCAAACAGCTCACGCCCAAAAACAAGCAATTCAGTCCCGACAGCCAATGACTCCTTATCAGCATGATTGAAACACTCATCGCAAGGTATCTTTGGCAATCCCATCCACTTATTTCTAACTGGATCGAATGCCTCCCATCCCCTTGGATCACAAACCAAATACACCCAATGCTCTACTATTCCCAGTTGCTTCCTTAACTCGTATAAACACCCACTTTTGATTAAGCTGTGAAACCTTTTGTTTATGCATACTAATGAAGCATAGTCAGACCTACATGCCCAAGCAAAACAATTCAACACAACATCATCAATAAGACCAGGGAGAAGCGAATCACTTGATCCAAACCGCAGACGACCATCATTTACTTCTCCCCCAATTCTTATTCTTGAATGATTCATTATCTTCTCCTCTTCCATCAAAAATAAAATTCGAAACAAGTTCTTGTGTAATGTGAAAATTTTTTCACTAAGCCAAAGATAAAATCGAGAAAATCCCCCAAGGGCCAAAAGAAGACCAACAAGCAAACGAATTACAAGAGAATCTATACAATCCCACAGTTCCTTTTTCGCTCCCAGTACCCAGAAAACAGGTTCCTATCTTTACAAACAACCAATTTCCTTCTGTTTATTATTTCCATTAATTCAAAAAATCAATAGCGCATTCTCCAACTTCATCCTCAGCCCTCAACTTCCGAGCCAACGAAAATAACCAAAGAGCCATTTTCCACACGAAGCTCCAAAGAGAAGTCGTAAAATGATCCAATTTACAGCTACAAATTCAACCTAACACATCAATGATCAAACAATCCCAAAAGAAGAAAAAGCAAATTCCAGTGTCGCCAGCAAACTACCGAAAATTTCCAAAAACTTCTCCAACTGATTTCCCTCAATCTAAACAGAAATTATCACCTGAACATTCAAGCAAAAACACCATATCAACAACTAAAAAAAAATGTAATAAATGAGACATTACAACAACTGAATAAAAAAAAAAAAGGGAAACCAATTAAATAAAAGAATTGTGACACCAAAAGAGGTTCGATCCAAATCCAATCATTGCAGAGAAAGGTTCGGATCCTAACCCGGTGCTCACTCAGACCTCGATAAACAGTTGCATTTGGGAAGATCGTAGTTAGACGAAAATCAGAGACCATACCTGTAAAATTGGAGATGCAGCCCGATCTCGAGTTTCGGTTCGTATAAAAATTGGGTGAAATAACCACGGAGTCGACATGTCGCCGGAGTCCGGCGAGCGGAAAAGGGCGACAGATAAGATAGTTCGGAGCAGAAGAGAAACTGAAACTGATAAAAAGGAAAAGGAAAAAGAAAAAGAAAAAAGTAGAAAAGAAAGTGAGTTACAAAACTGAAACTGAAATGCATTGATTGTACTTTACAACATGAAAACTAGAGGGTTCATTATTTCCCATTTGCCCCTTCTCTTTTTTACACTTCGAAGTCAATTAGGTTCACATGGTGTAGATAAAAAAACACAAGAAGCTAAGTACAAGATCCAATGGTGTGCTGTGCAGATGAGTGACCCATAAAATCTTTTTTTTTTAGCTAGGGAGAAGTACATGAATGTACCTACTACTTTTTTCGTTCTACTTTATTACTACTATCATGATTCGGTTCTTTTGTCAGGTTTCGCATGAACATATAGCTGAAAGTAGAAACGGTATTTGGAACTACCTACACCTCGGCTTCTCCTTCAACTAGTCATTTCTTCGTATGATCGTAAGTTTTTTTTTTTTTATTACGTTAGGTATCTTGGCTTAGTCAAACTAATCCTAAGCTCCTACGATCTCACTCTAAGAGCTTAGAGGATGTAAATTTAAAACCCCAAGATTCCTCAGATTTTTACGTAGCCTGTACATTTCTGCGCACAAAGAGTCTTCACACACTCTAGATTGTCCCCCTGCTCAGCATTAAATTCCCATCAGCCCCTAGGTCTCCTAACAGCTCCAACTCTCACATTATGGCT
Source organism: Erythroxylum cataractarum (assembly GCA_024703695.1). Taxonomy (NCBI): domain Eukaryota; kingdom Viridiplantae; phylum Streptophyta; class Magnoliopsida; order Malpighiales; family Erythroxylaceae; genus Erythroxylum; species Erythroxylum cataractarum. The sequence goes on along the minus strand of JANJEY010000007.1, from coordinate 11,110,580 downwards.
GGAAGCGAGACGTCCGTAATTGATCCGATCAAGGAACTTTACCCAGGAGTTAGAGAATCATCAATAAAAATATGCCTATTTTTCCTCCTTTAACATGACTCGAACTCAAAGACCTCCAAAAAAATGAGAGATTTAAGTTAAAAATCTGGACCAATTGGTTCACCTTGTCTATGATCGTAAGTTCTAATTCAATTGACAGTCAAACTCTATTCTACTTTTTTTTTTTTTTTGTGCGCCTGTGTTGAAATGGCCAATTAATATATACAAGAAAGGAAAACGGCACACAGAGGCTTAACATTAAAGCCTCAAGTTAAAAAAAAAAAGAATAAAAATTTAACTGTACAATTTTAAATCGATTAAAATTTTAAATTTCAGTTTAATTATTTTAATAATTTTAAGTATTAATCAATTATAAATATATTAAATGACAAACTATTTGTACTACAACAAGATTTAATATAATTCATGCTCAAGTAAGTGTTGAGTCAACCTTATTTTTAATTAGTGGAGAAAATGTTTGTATTAAGAAAAAAAACAAAACATAAAACTCCACTCAAAATCCCCCGCAAATAATTCCAAAATATGCTCACAAAAGCTCATATATTTCATTTCTTTTGCAAAATAATGTCTTTTCAACTTCACACCCGCATGGAAGCCCCCCCTCGTCCCTACAACTGCACTACTCTAATTAAAAAAGTTGAGGAAAGTGAAATCCCAACTTTTCCTACATGTAAATCGCAAATCACTCCTATCTATTTAAAAGAGTTGGTTACCACAAGTCATATAATTATCATTCTTACTCCTCTCAGATTCAATGTGAATGACATTTTCACTCAAAGCAGGTTCGTCAAGAGTGACGTGAATATTACTTCTGGGTTGCATTGCCTTGTTCAGTCGGCAGACGACTACGTTTACACCAACATAGATACTGAGGTATTGGCCCATCGTTTCCTGTAACCCAGGAATGGTTAGCTACTGTATCCAGTGTCATCCTCTGCACTGGGTCTGCAAAGCACACCAAAACCGATCGTTTGAATAAACATATCCGGGGAAGAGACCAAGTGAACATGAAGAAACTCAACTTGAATCGAAAAAGGAATTAGAGAAAGGAGCAAAAAGAGAAGTGACCTTTGCAAAGAAGTCCTTCCAATAAGTCCTTTAACTGCGGGTTTATTTCACTTGGGAGTACTAAAGGGTTGTCAACAATCTGTAGGAGGCCAATACACGCATTTTGTCAAACTACTGAACAAAATCAGGACTATATCCGTATGACTAAAACCAAGAGAACAAGAGACACTTTGGACGGAAGGAAAATTTGGGTAGTGTTTCTTGCCTTGTCGCATGTATCCTGTATTGTTTCTCCAAGAAATGGGTATTGTCCAAGTATCATGCAATACAATGTCAGTCCCACTGCCCAGGTGTCTGCTGCTTTCCCATGATAGTTTTGACCTGTTGCATCAGAAATTAAGGAAACTAGCCACAAGATCCCAGTCGTCTTAGTTTAAGAATTCAAAGCTTTAGAAAATCATTTCTAACCTTATTATAGAACACTAACCTAGACAGCACTCAGGTGCAGTGAAAACAGGTGTTCCAGGAGACCTGCAGAGCTCATCATTATCGTCCTATGGAGAGAAGGCCACGATTTAGAAAAACTAATTCAATAAGGAAGGAAAAAAAAGGTGTTTGACGTAATCCAGAAAAATACAACAGCAGCACCAAAGAGCAAGCAAATAAGCTACTACGGAAACAACCCATAGCAAACGAACACTATTTATCTAAAAATATATCTAATTTATCTAAAAATAGTTATAATAAAAGAATTAGAGTCTATTTAGATAAAAAATGAATATTGAATATAAATATATATATTCTAATTATTTATTATTAACAATTTTGATTTTATTTCTATTTATTTATGTAATTTACATTTATTTATCTTTGTTATTTAGATTTATATTCATTATTCAACCTTTTATTTTTATCTTTTTTTTTTTCAGATTTATATTTAAACAGTAAAAAAAGTAAGCATCTGGAGACAAAGATCCGTGGGTCGATGGAGCTGCCTATCAACCAAAATCATAATTGGCTCATCCAGGTAAAACAGTAGCGGTTCAGTGAGATCAGTTACCCAATACTCAGCTATTGAAGCCCAGTTCAGCACCATAAATTTAACTCAGCAAAAAGGGCATTTCATGACCACATAAAAATGATTCAGTGTAGGATGCAATGACATCAACTATGTTAAAATGGCCAAAACATAAAACAAATAATATGTTTTCACATGACTTGTTGAAATCTAGCATAAAGAAGATGGAGAAGAAGGATTTCCAAAAGCACAAATTATAGGTAGATTTCAGTAATAAACACAAACTTTATGAATTTCTCTCCTAACTAGTTATTTAACCAAATTATATTTCCCCCATAAAATATAGGATTTACCACAAATAAACAATAACTATTCAAATTTAATCCTTAATCAAGCATGATATACCAACATAGTACAAGCTCAACCCCAGCAAAACACCTATCCAACCCCATCCCCTAAAAAATAACAAACAAAAAAGCACACCAAATAAGAAGTTCCGCCTCCATAGACAGAAAAATGCAACATAAACTTGTTCGGCTTTGTCCATACAATCTTCAGTAGGAAAACCTCATAGAATAGTCAAAACCTCTTTCAAGAGACACTAATTAATGAAGATCAAATGAAGTATGAAGCTGTTTCCATACCTCGAATACCTGACTCACACTGAAATCTCCAATCTTCACTATGCCAGTCCGTGTAACCAACAGATTGTCAGGCTTAATATCTCCGTGCACAACGTTCTTTTTGTCTCTCAAGAACAAAGAGATAAAAGTTCAGTATCTTTGCAAATCCACATCTTCCAGGAACTAAGACATCTACATGTCAGAAGAAAATGCAAAAACAGCTTCAACAGGATACTGTGGATGAACTATGCAAGTATCATCACTTAGTCCCACAATTTTCACATTAGCTCTTTCATATACCATGAGCACATCATCAGAAAAATAGAAGCTCCTAATCAAAATTTAACTGTATTGTTGCTACCTAGAATTAATAACTTAACCTCAGATTTGAACTGCCTTGCATGAGTCACTCTCTATACAATGCCGCTAACTATATTGTGACAGCTAAAAAATGGACCTTGTAAAGCTTTTAGGAACTGTCAACACTGTAATGCTCTCATTCTCAGCCATCAATTACCAAGCTGACTCATGGTGCATAGATAGACATGTTGACTACGTCGTATAAATAGAAAAGAAGAAGGTCCATTCTCTAAGAAGGCAACTGATAAGACGAGTAGTATAACAAGGTGTAATGTGCATAAGTGAAACTGGGTGACGACACAATATCCAGTCAAAGTATAACGCACAAAGTCAGTTATTAAAATCATACATGGGCATGGAGATACATCAAGCCAGATATTATATCCCTTAAATACTTTCTAGCAGTACTTTCCCCAATTCCACCAGGCGAGCCAGAACCTTCCCAAACCCATTTTCCATCTACATATTCAAGAACTGGAAGAGAAAAGGAAAATTAGTTTGTTTAATCAATCATAACGGAAACCTGGTATTTCAAATTTTACCACACTGAGAATGTAGCCAGATACCACTCGGTTAATAACAAAAAGAGAAGATGTTGTCATAAATACCCATGTAGAAGTGATCCGTGTTTGGGTCATCAATCACCTCAATGAGATTGACAATGTTAGGGTGGCGCAGCATCTTCATTATCAGAACCTGAAAAGCAAAACATTTTATAGAACACACACGAAACAATTATGTTAAAAAAAATCCTCACAAAACCTACATTGGACTTGAAAAGGGTAAAAGAACTATGCCAAACCACTAAGCTCATCTAAGGGAAAATCATCTAGCAGAAAATTTGAGCATAGCAGCTTTTATTAGGGGTATCCTGCAAGTTGTAAGCAGAAAGATGACCGTATCTTGTGCAATCAACTAGAAACTTAGAAGTGCAACAGAACTCACAAGTTCTGAATTAGACTAAATTAGGCTAATGCATCTCCCCGTCCTCAAACAGAGGATTAAATCCAAATTGAAGAGCATTTTCTTTTCCATAATTTCACACCCATGAACTATAATGAATAAGAACTGCAGAGAAGACATCTCACATAAGACCATATATAAATGATGCAATTTAAAAGTACAATTAAGGATAGTAGCCAGCTACCTCACGAAGAACATCACTCATTGCAGTCTCTGAAGGTGCAACATTCAGCTTCAATAAATGTGACTTATGAAAGGCCTACGGTTTCAAAATAGAAATTCATATGTTAACAGCAGATAACCTGTTGGTGGTAAAATCATGACATAAAGCATGGCATCTGCTATAAATTCCACATCCACAGCAACTACATAAGCAAATTTATGTTTCTTGCCATCATTGCATTTCTCAATTTCAAAATGAAAACTGAATTATTACAAGATATAGGCACATGTTTGTGATATGTAAAAAGTGGCTAAGAAACAATAATTGGTCAAAATAATGCAACTTAATTTCCTCCAAAGCATATAAATTTTTACCTCATTCAGCAAAAACACGGTAAAATTCTATTTTAATTCAAAAAGATTACCTTAATGGCGTAATGCTTTCCATCTAAACTACTTCGATATAAGACCTGTTTTGCAAGAAAAATAAAAATGCTAAAGAAGTTATTTCTTCCAACTAATTATGTCAGAAAACATTAACCAGATTATGCTTACCACTTTTCCATAGCTTCCAACACCAATCTTGGACTCACGAACATATTCATTGATCATTTTATTTCCATTGTCATCCTGAAAAGGCATTTTCAGAAGAAAAATTTATTGTTACTAGGTATATATAACCATTAAAGCAAGTACTACTATATGAGTGCATAAATCAGATACTATGGCAAATAACATGCATAACAAAGAGATTGTTTGGGAACAGAAAAGGCAGCATATTCTAATACTTCACAAGTATAACTTGTACACACCAAACTGAAAATAGTGGTCAATAGGAAACAAGTGAATAACTAATCTTGCACCGCAGCTACAAAAATATAGCCTAGAACAAAAAAGCACCCCCTTCCCCCTCCAAAATAAAAAATAAAAAATAAAAGAAATAAATACATAAATTTCTGTTATCACCTCTGAGCGAATAAGTATGTGTGTTTCTTTGACAGGAAACTGTCTGCAAATCATTCCATTCTGCTCCCGAAACCTTAAAATCTCTTCAGAGCGTTTGACATGATTTGGCAGCCTGCCATCATCCCCATAAGCAGTGTCGCTAACTTCTCCATTATACGAGGAAGCATCCTCCTCTTCAATTTCTTCATCTAACAAATATTCCTGGGAGAGATTGTGATGACTCAAAGAAATGGGCCTCGCTCTTTGTTTGGACATTCTCAAGAAACCAAAACAGCTACAACAGCCCATTGTCCGGGCAAATGTGTAGCCCCCACTGAGCATCAAAAAGCTCGACCCTTGAAGTAAAAAAAAGGTTGAATGGTTGCCAGATCCTGAAAGGAAGGCAACCACTTATGTTTGCAATACAAAAGAAGCTTATAAACAGATATACTTGATTGTTGCATTCCTCACTTAAACTATAAGCAAACAATATTAGTTGAACGAAACGTGCATGAAGATATAAAATCAAACCCACTTCAAAGTTTAAATCTTAGTTCTCAATATTAGTAATTTTGAACCTGAATCGAGATACAAGGAAGAACGAGGTTAAGCCCCAAACAAGTTTGCTATTCCAGAGGATGCCATTCAGCTAGATGGAAGAAACAATTCATGATACTGATTCCAGTGCACTTGCAAACATACATGTTGGTATTTCCAGCTTTATTACATCCACCAATCAAAGCTCCAACTGAAGAGAAAAAAAAAAGCGTCATAATGGTGGATAATAATTACAACACGATAACACAAACACAAGTACAGTCCAATGGCAAGTAGGACACCAAATGCCCAAACCTCATAAACTCACAAGACATACCTTTTCACAGAATCCCAAAGAAGCAGAAAATACTTCACAAGAATTCGATTATGACCAAAGGTTATAATCAACATAAATAGCCAATCGATCAAACAAAACCAAGAAGATTGGGGGGACTCAAATATAACAAAAACCCTAGCAGCGACTTGGTAGAAGCCTCGGGAATTGAACGACGAGATATTTACAGAATAAAGAGAACGAGAGAAAATGATACGCGATCGGAGAAAACCAACAAGGACGGCGGAGGAACGAAGAATAAGGGACGTTGGAAGATCGATTTTGTTATTAATTTTATTTATCAAAAGAGTTCAGATTGTTGCAAGCGAAAGAAAAAAGTGAAAAGCAAAACATTAGGAGGAAGAAGAAGAAGAAGACAAGAAGGTGAAGTAGCTAGGGGAAGTTTGGTGGGTACAACCGTCAGTTTTAGACCCGTCGTCCTCGCGCTCTCCGTGATATATTTGTTTGTAAATAAGTTTTTTAATGAATTATAAATAACTATAAAATTATAAAATTATTATTTTTATAAGGCGAAAGTTTTATAATATAATATAATAAAATAAAAATTTATAATATAATATAATAAAAAAATTATTTATTATTTTATATTCTATTATAAAGCTTTTAAATTAAATTTTTTTCATTTTTATTATTTAAGATGAAATAGAATATAACATGAAATTCTCCTCTTCTATCTCATTATAATCTATTTGTTACAATAATATTACATTACATTTTATTTCAATAATAAATCCCAATTAAATATAGCCTTAGTTTTCTATCTTATTATAATATATTTGTTACAATAATATTACATTATATTTTATTCCAATAATGAATCCCAATTAAATATAGCCTTAGTTTTGTTTGCTACTTTTGAAATGAAACCCTGAAACCAAAGAGCCACAAAAAAAAAAGTAACTAATTTTCAATTAATAACAAAATATTATGTTTTTGATAGCCTAAGTCTAATAGGCCTTTATTTTAAATAAAATTATTTAATTACATTTAAAGTATCAAATATTTTATATTGTAAATTAAATTTCAAGCATTTTTCAATAAAACTTATTAATTGAAAGATTATGGGCTCGGGCTTCGTACGTGGCGAGCAGGTGTGATACAGTCCTCCCCTTGCATTGTATTCTCTTTTGCACGCAGATACGCATGGGTTCTCTTCTGATATACCAAAAAAATGAATTTCTTTTAAGAAGAAAATAATTGCGCTTTAAATTTATTTTAATTTGAATTTTTTAAAATTATATAATATATAAAACTAAAAAACATTTGGCAGTGAAATTTTATCTGATTATTTAACGGCAAATTATACATTTGTCCCATGTTGATCTCAGTACCCGCATTCTTGCGCATGAATTGATGATTAATGAAAATGACACATTGGGAAAGTGATTGAGAAGGAAGCAGGAAGCTTCCAACCATTTTCTTCCCATGCTTGTCCTTTTGTGGTGCCTTTTCTTTCCTTTCTCTCCAAATTGACAGGACTTGGCTTGAATAGTACTATAACTACATCATAAGGGGGAAAGGAGAGGCATCTTCAACAAGTATTGGCTGCCTTTCTAAAGACACATATAGATTGTACGATCTTAGGAACAGTGAATTTGTTGTTGTTTTTTTCTTTTTTCTTTTGAGGGCTCATTTAAACTTTAGTGTTAAAAGTTTCACAAATCACAATTTTAAATGAATGTAAGATTATTTAGATTTTTATGTGATACAATTATGCCCAAGTTGAAGTAATTGTTCCAATCATGTTTCCTTGCTTAGTTGATTAGTTGACTTTGCTAAATAGGCTTTAGAGTTTAGCCAAAGCGAATCTAGTGGTCCAACGGTACCATGATAACCTATAATGGGTAGCTCCACTTACATTATCATATTTGTAGAATATATAATTCCTAATCATTTCAGTCTTTGATTGAATCATATCATTCATTTAAAAATAATTTTAAACATAAACTACAAGATTATCACTCATCTATATTATATAAAGTAAATAATTTCTTATTCAAATAAAGCATTTGAAAGATAACACTTGGTGGTCCTAAAAAGAGATTGACAACAGACATAATCGAGTTTAGTTCAATTTTTTCTTTGAAATTTTAATTCGATCATTTACAGACATTCTAAAACTTGATTGATTGACAAAATAATATTATTTTAGTTGCATTTAATAGAATAAAGTATGATAAAAATATGTTATCTTGTTCGATATAACTAAAATGTTATTATTTTATTGGAATAAGCTCAGGTTAGATTGAGTGATTTTTCAAGTTCAAGTTCGATCAAAATATCTAGTTAATTCAATTGTCGTTTTGTTAAGTATAACTAAAATGATGTAATTTTTCTATACTGATTCAGACTCATTCGAGTTAGTTTAGTCTAGTTCAACTCTCAAATTCAAGAAAAGGAGAGAAGACATTTTATTAAGTTCTTTGGTTATTTTCAACACTACCACCTTAAATCGGTTTTGTTACGAGTTAGTTCATCATACTTAGGTTGTTTGAGTTCTAGTTTTACTTCGTCATTGTTATGTCCCTATTATTTGGGAATAAATAAGTTAGTTATGAGTTGCCAATAAAAGGATTCTATTCCGTATAGGATCCTTTACCATTAACTAGATATTTTTAAGTTAAGTTTGTTAGCTTTAAAGTTATAAATTTGTATATGATATAATGTTATTAATGTCTCATAATCCACTTCATTCTTGAAAATATCTTCCTCTTTCACTAACTCTATAATTTGTCTTTTTATTTGTACTAGCGTTTCTTTATCTTTGTGTGTAGCTTATGTGTGAGCTAGTGTATGACCAGAATAATAAGAGGACAAGATAAAGTGTTTGATTTAGGACTTGAAAAATGATTAAGTGAATTAGATGGATAATCAAACATAAGTAATGAAAATAGTTGAGTAAGAAAGAATTGAAAGAGAAAGAATTAAGCAACAAAGGTTATAATAAAATCATGAGGGAGGAGGAAGTAAGAATATTTAATACCAAAGAAGGTGGAAGAAGAATCAATATTAATGGTAAAAAAGAAGCTTACGAAGAACAACATTATCAAAAGCCAATCAGAGACTATAATCGACTAATGGTGGTAATAAATTATCATAGAATTTATAGGCCAATGTTGAATGCAAGACATTTTAATATTCTACAGGTTTAATTATTTTGGTGTGAATGAACCAATTTTGAGGAGCCCCATTTGAAGATCCAAATAATCATTCAACAAATTTTTAGGAGTTATGTGAAGTTATAATAATTGAAGGTGTAACATTAGATGAAATTTGTCTTACCCTGTTTCCATTTTCATTGAGAGATAAGGTAAAAAGTTGGTTAAACATTACACTTCCATCAAGTTACTTGCTTATCACGGTCTTTTATGCATACATTCAATTCAAAAGTGTGTAATCATCATATCTAGATTGCTTGATGCTTATAAAAAGAGTATTAATGTGCTTCTTGACTTGATGAATTGTGTTATATTAATTATGTTTCTCCTTAAGTTATCTACTATAGTTTGTCTTCAATCTCTCTAATTCTTCATTTTGTTTTCATTCCTCCCAATTATAGGAAAAATGGTATTTGATAAAACTTAGAAACAATAAATGGCCCAAGAAAAGAGAAAGAGAACGTCCACATCCTCTCTTCCTTCTTAAGAACAACCCTCACATTTTTATTTCTAGTGAACATGAGGACTTTTATAAATAGTATCTTAGATGAAGTGTAACCCATTAAAGGGACTTTGATTTCAAAGATGCAAAGAATACTAACATTGTAACATTAGTCAAAGCCTGTAATCGGAAGAGGTGGTGGGACTGTCTAAACTTTGCTTCCCTCATATTAGGAAAGGAATTCTATCCTAATTTCTATTGCCAATTAGGAAAGTAAGAAATAGTTAAGAATAAGGCAAATCGATCAATATTTTGGTAGAAAGAATCAACAAACACTTGGGAATTACTTATGCTAGATTAAACCAAGCATGGCTTGATCTTAATCCACGTCAATTATCTCAAGACCAATGGGCAAAGGAAGTTCCTTAGAAGGAGCATAATTGTCATCCCATCAACTTTCTAGCAACTGAACTCCCTACTGAACTTAAAGCTTGGAATGACTTTATCAATGCCTCTCTTTGTTCATCAACCCATCCAAATGAAGTTAATGTTTAGCTTGCCAAGTTACTTTACAAAATCAAGCACAATATTCCTATTAATGTTGGCAAGATAATAAATGAAAGCATACGTAAGATTATTAAAAATCTAGAGAAGAATATGATCTTCTTAGAGTTACAGAGTTAATGGTAGTTGATGGGGTGCCCTTTCTTAATGAACCTCATAACAAACACTTTATAGAGGAACTCATATCATGTGCTCTATTATTACATAAAGAAGAAGCGAGAAAGCTAGATAGTTAAGAATGAGAAAAAGGGGGTATTTTAGTAGAGGTTGAAAGACAAGAAACAAATGCATAACAACTACAAAAGCAGCTTCAATAGATCTTATACTAGCCTATTGAACTAGATTATCCTACTATTGAAGGGTAGCCCTGGCTTGAAATTAAATTAATGCAAATAGAACTACATTAGACCAAAAATGGAATGAGGCTTTACTTCTCTATCAAGAAGCTGTTCAAACCCAAATTTCTAATCTTCAATAGGCAGTTCTCTAGATAGGTCACTAGATCATGAACCAATATAACCACCATCACCCACCTTGAGAGGCTAGTCATCCCTTTAACTCCCACACAAAGTATTTAAATTGATATGGAGGTGAAATCTTTCACCTCCCAGCTGCACCACTTCCAATTTCATTTGCTATCTGTTCCAAAACATTGAGGATAATGTTTATGCTAAGTGCGGGGGGAATTTGGTTCTATGTGTGCCTGTGATTTTCTTTGAATGTGGATGTATACTCTTTATAAGTCATTCTTTGTATTTAGCCTTAGGTTCACAACATAATCATGTATTTTATTATCTTTTTATTGTTAATTTCTTTTCATTTCTCATTTCAAGCATATAGTCATGTGATTATAATCATTTATATTGTATTTAGGAATTGTTATGCATTTAGGGAGACTAATTAATGATTATTCCTTATAGAGACATAATACCTTGTTTGCTTAATACTGTCAATTTTTTGCAAGTATTTAAACTGTGCTTTTGTTGTAATGGGTGGAACTTAAACCTAGTAAGCAATTTTTTTGCTTAACTATCAATCATTTATTACTTTTGAACGTTTATTTCTTTGAGTCAGCTTTGATTTGTAAAGATTTTAGAGCTCACTTAAAGGATCTTTGCAAACATATAATTACCACTTATGGCCTAAGGAACAAAATGAAAATTTAGGTAAAACCTCACTTCCAAATGGCCAACCTTATGCTGATTTTTCCTTTAAAGAAGCCCTTTTGAGCCTACGATACTTTCCTTTCATCAACCCTACATTAAAACCCTTTACCACTTTCATTTGCTACCTATATTTAAACCATGAACTAGCAATGTATAATGTGTATGAGAGAAAAAAAGGTAGAGAGATAACGAGGAGAGTGACAAAACATTCAAGTGTAGGGGTAAAAAGCTATAGGGTTAGACATAGGTTGCAGAGTATTGTAATGGGTTAGGAGTTAGCGAGGAGGAGTGGCAACAGGAAGACATCATATTATGCGAGCTTATTTTGGTAATAAGAAGTTGTCACATTATGTGATGCCTTCATACATGTAAAGAGAACATCTATCATGCTTAATTATTGCTTAAACAACATAAGCTTTTAGTTTCAGTTTCAGTTGAAAAAAAAAGTACTTTGATCAATTCATGGAAGTCAATATCACCAACTCAACTAATTGCTACTTCTCAAAGACCAAGAAATTGTTTGAAGGGAAAACATATCAGAGAAGTAAAGGGCACTCTCCATTTCCTTTTAAGAGATGGAGAATCAATGAACAAAGTTAATCAAATCATCTTTAAAAAGTGAATATACTTACAGTCATAGGATTAGAATCTAACATTTGAGCAATTAATTTTATGGAACCAAATGATATCTAGCGGGGACAAATGAATTCAGTTGCTGAAATTTACTAATGGAAAACATGAAATGACAACTAAAGGACAAGAAAAAATGAAAGAGGTGATATAAAATTTGCAAAACACTAACTTTTTTTGTACAGGTTGATCAGATTAGCATCATCGAAAGTCAAATATTCTGCAAGCAATACAAAAAGTATAACTCCATATGACCATAAGTCTGCAGTGGCTCCATCATAACCTCTATTATTAAGAACCTGATACACAACATTATTTAAGGTCAAAGCAAAAATTATTAAAGTCAGTAATCCATATGGTGAGGTAATTTTGGTTACTCAAAGAGTCATCCAAACCTCAGGAGCAATTTAATTTGGAGTTCCACAGGCATGAAGGAGGCCATCATCATGCCAAAATCTAAACAAACATCTACATAAGCACACAGAAGCCAAGAAATAAGCTTTAAGTGAGTAGTCAAGTTGAAACAACAAGGGTACCCCTTATAGATGACAAAACCACTTGGAGAGAAAAAAGAAGGTGAAAACAATTTATTACAATTACCTTGACTTGTTGGGACAATGTACTCAATCTAAAATCAGAAACGTTGAGGTTTCCATAAGCATCCAACAACAGATTTTCGGGCTATAAGAGAAACAAGAAACATTAGAAGGAAGATGGCATAAATTTGTATGAGTCTTGTAGACAAGTATGTAATGAATACCACATACAAATAACTAACAAGTTCATTATAAGCCTCGAAGAAGAAAATCTAACTCAAGGTGGGTGAATCAAGATTTTTTAAACCTAATTAATTATAAAAAATAAATTTAAATTTAAATTTAGGCTTAAATATATAGGCTCTAGCTTGTTGACATTTCAATCTAGATTTTGTTCATCACTTTATATTTCTTCATATATGTAAATAGTAAAAAATCATAACTAATTTGAATATTGAAAATAGTAAATGACTCTTCAGTTTCTTTAGATCTTTATTCTTGTTTTAACAAACATATTAAAGACCTTAACTTTTTTACATTAGAAAAATATATATTGTGAAAGTAAGGGAGACTTACTCTTACAACTTATTCCAATTGCCATTGTAATTTTGCAATAGAAAAAAGTAAAATAGGGGATAATATGTTTAGGCAAAATGCAAAATAAGAATCTGTATAAATGAAGACTCCTGCTTGAAAATGAAATATGATAACTTATTATCTTGAATTGGTGAATAAATGGTCAAGAAAAGCAACACCATAAATAGTATTTTAATCATTTAGGCCTAAAATATATTTTAGCCTACCTTATGCAAGCTTAACCAGATCTATTATTGAAGGAAGTCTTGCATCTTAAGTGCCATATGGCAAACGATTAATGTCTTGAACCAAAGACAAGAAGATTTGATTAAAAAAAGTACTTTGCTACTTTAGAAAGTTAAGCTTCTCGAACTATCCAGAGCGATGGAAGTTTTTATGATACTTACCAAAACTTGTTGGGTGGCAATACAAAGAGTTGACACTTCCTATGTGACCAGTTAAAACACCGGTGCATTTCTTCTCCTAGATGTCCCACATCTTTATTTGCAAATTGGTCAAATTAATCAAAACATGGTGAATTATAGAACCCGATGTATGAGATAATATGAACTACATATCTTGTATGGCACTTGGAATATAGTGACCTTTCTGATATCCTTAAGATGTAAAAGTATCTGAATCATTTTAGCCTACCTCAATCCCTTGTAGTTGTTTCTTGATCATATTTTCCATCTTTCTTGCATATTTCTTCTCTTGTTTTGTTTAAGAAGTCGACACTTAACCTAAGTAACTTACAGTTTGATCATTGGAAGCTGTGAGTAGAATAATATCCTCTTGAAACAAATTTGAAATTGGACCTTGCATTAGCATCAAGAAAAAGAACTTCCATCAAGTTTCGTTCAAATTGGCACTCATCAAAAGCTAAACTACAATATTCACGCACATTTCAAAATATTGTAGCACAAATTTTATCACAAATTGAGCTCGCAAATCCAAGGTTAACACATTGGATTTGCATATGTCAATCCATGATTTAGAAAAGAAACCGAAAATAGAAAACAACAACAAATAAAACATAAGATGGAACAGACAAGTGGGCAGTAGTACCATGAACGAAGATTCCTCCAGGAAGTTGAAATGTTTAAGAGAGTTTAAACCAAGACTTTTTAATGATTCAAAGGAGAATGAACCAGAGAAAAGAGATTGAGATTTGGAGGATAAAATTAGAATGGGAGAACTAGAGAGAGAGAGAGAGACAGGGAGGGAGAGAAAGCGGTGGGGCAAAATTTTTTTACTTCTCAACTATAGACTAAAGATTATGTATTAGTAAATATCTTGTTTTACTCTTCATTTTAGTAGGTAGTAGTTTGCTATTTGCGTGTTTCTTGTTTCAATGTAGACTATTTGCTTTTATTTACATCAAAGTGTCACGTATAATAAATAATAAGTTAAAATGGGCGAGGCTCTAAAATAGCGGTGTACTCTAATAAATTTTGCAATTGATTCTAGATTTGACATCAATCAACAATTGGTTGTTTGCAAGTAATGTCATTTATAGATCTCATTGTCAAAACTTTTTAAATTAGCTTTAGGTAACTTAATTTACAGTTGTTAGTATGACTTGTGTGCTTAATACCAATGGTGTATAGATGATAGAAGGTAATTTTTGTTTCCACTTAAAAGTTACTGGAACATGCAATAGCAGTATATATTTATTATAATAAGAAAATTTTCCAATAAGATAATTAACAACCAATTAATAATAATTATTAATCAAGAATAACACAATTAGAACCAAATTAATAATTAAATAATAATATGGAAGGATTAATAAGTATATCCTATTTCATGTTATCATTTATTATTAAATATTATTAACTAATTGTTAATTATTATTAAGTATATATTACTGTATGCATGGTTGCACGTTTACTTTTTAAGTCAAAACTGTGCATGTTATTATTAATTATTAAATATATTAATTAATTATTAATTTTGATTATTAGTTAATGATTATTATTATTTATTTATTTAATTATGTATGCAAGTTATTATAATTAATTAATTATATTTTAATTGATTAAGCAATCATTTAGTTAATTAATCAATTATATTTTAATGAATTAATTATATTTTTATGTGTTAAATATATTATAATTAATTAATCAAGAAATGATGTTTTAATTAATCAACTAATTAATAATATTTTAATTAACTGATTAATTAAATCTTAATTTTATTTAATAAATTTTTTTTATAAAAATATATATTTGTCACACACTAGTGACGCTCTCATATAAATAAATAATTAATTAATAAGGAAGTAGAAGATTTTAATTATATTTAATAAAATTTTTAATCAATTAATTATATTTAAATTAATTAGATTGTAATTAATTAATTCCATTTTAATTGATTAACCATTTACTTAATTTTTATGTTTAATTAATTTTTATGTTTAATTGTAATTAATTAATTTTTATGTTTAATTGTAATTAATTTTATGTGTTAAATGTATTATAATTAATTAATAAATTAATTATGTTTTAATTAATAAACTAATTAATTAATTAGATTTTAATTATATTTAATAAAAAATTTATAAAAATTTATTACGATCGTGCAAATACAAATGATCAGCTCTCTGTCATGATCGTGAGCACGATCGTGTAACTACCAGACTTTACCTTTCTATCACTGAACCGAAGTTGAAGATTTTAATTAGATTTAATAAAAGATTTTAATCAATTAATCATATTGAAATTAATTAAATTGTAATTAATTATATTTTAATTCATTAATTAATTATTTATTTTATATGTATTAAATATATTATAATTAATTAATCAATTAATTATTTTTTAATTAATCAACTAATTAATAATATTTTAATTAATTAATTGATTAATTGTATCTTAATTATATTTAATTAAAAAATTTATAAAAAATATAGGTCATACCTATGATACTCTCATATATATACTTAATTAATAACAAATTGTTTGTAAGGTGTAGCTTGAGCCGGAAGTCAAGTTGAGTTGTAAGAGTTCATACTGAACTAAAAAGTGTGTAGTAAAGAGCTTTGACAAAATCCTAAGTAGGAGTTTAGGTAGAGGACGTAGGTCTTAGCATCGAACCTCTATAAACGTTGTGTCTGTGTTTCTTCTCTACTCTTTACAATTCAATTTGCTAGTTTGTTTCGTGTGTTTGAATTCTTTGTTTTGTAGCATTTTGCGAAAAGATTAAAAGATCTATTAAACCCCAACCCCCCCTAGATCGTTTTCATTTCATATCCTTTATAGATTAACTTAGCTAAGGCTATGTTGTTGACGGGTTAAGGACTTAGTGCATGTTCAAATAGATGAACTATAATTAATGGACTTGAAATGGATAAGTATTGGATCAAATTAGTGTGCTATGAAACCCTTGGGATTAGATAACTCTTTGTCAATGGATAGAGATTGTAAGGATATCTTGGATGATGTGATGGACAAGATCACATGTGAACTTCAACTCTAAAAATTAAAGAGCATATAGGAGGATCATTTAAAGATAATGGAGATCTTTGTAGATATGGGTGTATCTTTCCTAATTCAATGTAATATCTTATCTTATTAGTAGTGATGTAACTATATCCAATCAGATATAGTCTTTTTTAGATGGAGGCGCTATCTAATTCGTTAGTGTAATGTAATCTGATAAGGATAGTTGTGACATAGGCATTTTACTTCAGTAAGATTATGATTTGTAATTTATCCGTCAAGCCACGGTTGCCTATATATAGCCTATTTAAGCCTTACTTTTCAATATATTGAGAATGTGTTTAGTTGGTTGACGATCTGTGAGAGAGGTTGAGTCTTACTTAAACAGACTTAAATGAGATTACGGTACAAAGGTATAGGCATAACTTCAATATAATTTTGGTGTCTAGACACTAAGCATATTGGAAAACTATATGGAAAAACCATATATGAGAACATATCTTTAAGAAGAAGTGTAGTAAATGCAAGAATATTCTTGAGTGTGAGACTGGAGAAGGAACTTCTAGAGCAAATTCCCCTAATGAGGTTAGAGGAGGGTGAAACATTAGTTGATGACTATATTCAAATAACATACCAATGGAAACTTATATTGGGGATGCATGGTAAATAGTGGAAAGAGACTGGGAGAAGATTTATAAGAGGTGATTATAATGAATTAATGAGATTTGAGCCTAATTTAGACTTGGAGACAAAAGTAAGTCCTAATAAGGGTAAGGAAGTGCAAGAGGGATCTAGTGCAAATGAGAATGGGATAAACTTTAGTGTCCCAAGCAATGAGAAGAATGAGATTGTGAAGTTAACTAGATCCTTAGTAGATCAAAAAGGGAGGGTAATTGTTTATGAACCCTTACATATACAAGGTAATGTAAGTAAGGAAACTATATAAGGGGTTATAAAAGGTTTAGATTAGAGAGGGGATCAATAGATTCATAAGGAGGTAGTGAATAATCTCAATAGCCTGATAATAATGGAGAAAGAATCCATTGAAGAGGCTAGAGGGAGAGAGAGGGAGGGGATAAGTTGATGGCTAATAAGGAATTTAAAGTGGATAAAAGGATATGTATAAGGAATATGGCTAGAGGTCCTAAAGATAAAGTGACATTAGTGTGTCAATAATGTCATGGAATATGGGGAGAATCAACTACCCTTAGAACGATTAGCAATAAAGGATTTCATTTCAGATAATAAGCTTGTTTGATTTAGCATTTTAGAGACTAAAGTAAGTTAAGGAGAGACTATCTAGCTTATAGATACTGAGGAAGTAATGATCTTTCTTATCAAATCATCATAATCATCACTATGGACATATTGTGATAACTTGTTGGCCCCCGAAATTTTTTTCTCTAGTTAAGCATGATTTAAAAGAATTTTGAGGTTTTGATAGATTAAATTTTTGGATATAATTATTATTTTAAGGTTAGCAGGATTTTACTGCATGGAGTGATGGAATTTAAGTGTTAATGTTGTAAGAATGTATTAAGGGCAAATTGGGCATGACACTTAAGGTTATAAGACATTAGGCATAAAAGGAATGGTAGAATGGACTTTTTATACCCATTAAGTGTATGAATTGGAATAAGAAGAGAGGTCTTGCTTTTAAGAAGAAGATAACAACTTGAGTAAGGGAGAGAAGAAGAGAGATATGAAAATGGAAGAAGAAAAGAGAGGGTTTTGTTCTTGAGAGAAAAGAAGGAAGATCTAAGGTGATTTTGAGGTTGATCAAGAAGAGAAAGGAAGAAAAGAAGAGAAAGAGGAGCAAGCTAGGGTTTCATGGTGATTGAAGAGCTTTGGATAAATCAAGTAAGTATAAGCATAAACCCTTTTTGATTTGTTAAATGAAGCACGTTTGATGATAGTTAGAAGTGAAAACAAAGTGAATATGTGTAGGAAGTTGTTGATGAATGATTTATGTTAATGTTTTATTGTTTGGTTAATGATCAAAGATAGATCATGATGTGTTTGTGAATGATTTTGGGGTTGAAATGAAGTAAATAAGATGGCTTAGTGTTAAGATGGGTTATATATGAAAGGTGGCAGTGAAAAGATGAAAAATGTAGCAAACTATGTCATCGGAGTCAGGTTTTGGACAAGTTCGCCGCGGCGAAATCCATTTTTCTACACAAACATATTTTGGTATTTTGGGCATAACTTTTTTGTGTAGATATCCAAATGAGGTAATTTTTATTTGTTATAAAATAGAGACATAGGGCTACAAATTGTATGATAAAATTGAGTTCTAATTCAGTCTCTAAGGATTTTAATTTTTGGGATGGAAGTTGATCATAAAATGTTGTTTTAGTATAAGAACAACCCGAAAATGATTAAAGCATAAATTTTAGAGTACTAAACAAAATTGAATGATTTTGGTGTCATTAGAAACTTAAGACAATTAGGAAAAATTTTATAGAAGGAATTGTTATCAAATTTTGTCATTTACTTGATAAGAATGATCACGGGAAATTGACCCAAATGTTTGTATTTTTAGAAGAGTTTAAGTATTTAGAATTTATCTTAGTGAATACGATATATAAGGGTCCTCAAATTGTATTCCTATTGAATGGGAATATTTTTCATTGATAAAGGGACTCAAGGATGGCAAGATGAGCAAAAGAAGAGGCATCTTTGAGCAAGGATTTCTAAGGTGGGTTACATGTTTATAATAGAGTAAATAAGCCACTAATGTTTTCTTTGAATCAAAGAAGTTTAATGTTTTCAAATTGCTTCATAATTGTTTTATTATTGCTTTGAATGATTTGAGAAATTTATATATGTTTGCTATGTAAATTTGGTTGATGAGATGTGAGATATTTCATGATCATGAACAATTGTCTTTTTGAAATAAGCCTTTGTGGCAAAATGTCAAGAAAAATCATGTTTTCGAAATGTGCTATTTGAGCAATCTGCTTTCAAGTCACGAAATACATGTTATGTGGGTTTGTGGTGGTCCCCTAAGTTAAGTCAATTGTACTTTGACAAAAGACTCCTCCCGCCTATCTGCTAGTGGCATAGAGCTCCTTCATGGACTCCCATAAGTTCACGGCTATGCAAGACCATTATGTGAGATTGCGATAGTACGTTTTGTTCACGGCTACACAGGACCGTTATGTGGAAACGTGTAGTATGTTCTATTTTGGACCCACCCCAAACTATTTTGATGTGCTTATGTGCTTATCATATGTCGACAAGTTGATGCATACATGATTTGCATTGTTGAGAATTTTGAGAAATAAGTGTTTTGTGATTTTAATGTGAAATGACTATGTTTATGAAAATTTTCAATGAAAATGAGCTTTATAAATGGTTTTGCTTATTATCTGTTATAAACGTATTAACTATGAGCTTTTAAGCTCACCCCCTTCCGTTCCATTTTCAGGTGAAGAAAATGAGATCGAGTGATCAAGAGTCAAGACATCGCTTTAAGTCCTGCATGTTTTGTATTTTAAACTAGATTTTGTAATCATGTGGTTTCAGTTGCATTTCAAGGATTATTAGTTCAAGAATCTTATGTATTTTGAGATTTTGAGACATTGATGTATTGTGGTTTAAAATGTCATTATAACTTTGTAAGAACTCTTATCTTTTGATGTTAATGAATTATGAATCATGCATAGATGATGTTGAGTGGAAGTATGAATTTTCGTGTGGATAAGATTGAGTTGAAATTAGGTAAACTTGAGAAAGCTATCGATTTGAGATGAAGAATTTTGAACATGATTTGTTGTTACACATAAGTGAGATGTTCAGAAACAAGAAAGATAGGAAATTATAAAGGATGAGAATTAGTTGTAAGAAATGAACTAAATGAGTAAAGAATCGAGAGTATGATGAAATAATATTGGTAGTTGAATTGTCATGAAATGATACTGGATCAGAGGAAGTGAATTTGAGACAACTTAGACTGAAATTAAGGTTAGGAATGATGGAAGGTATTTCGGTGTGGTAAATTGAACATATTTGCCGCAGTAAAATCAGGAGTTTGCCACAGAGAACTTTTCCCGAAAGATCAAAGGAAATTACTTCACTATTTTCATCGTGGCGAAGAATTTTCTCCCAACGGTTCGCCACGGCGAACATTCTGTTGTCACAGCGAAGTCCTCCACTGTAGGCGTTATAATTTTTATTGGAATAACCCTAAGGAGATTTTCATGGAACAAGCTCCTGTTTTCACGACTCAAGAGTTGGTCTCCGAAAACGGGATCCAACAATTCACCTCTAGTGTCTTACCTATCTTCAAAATTCTAATCTTTACTAAGTCTATACATTCTAAAAAGATCTTGAATGCCTCTTTACTTGTTTCTTTTTCGTTCAATTTCTCTGACTTGCTAGGTAAAGATAAAGATTTAGTCTTAGAAATAATTAGAAACTTATTATTTACCTTTGAGCTAAAAGATGTATCCTTTTTATTTCAAGCTTCTTCTCTAGTTCTTCCACGCAAGCAATTCCTTGAGTAGTATTCTCAAGATCCTTTTTAGTCTATAATGCCTCTAAGTTCTGGATTTTAGAACTTGTGTCTTGTTGAAATTATATAATGTCCTACTAAACTTGCAAAGTATTAGCAACACAAACATTAACTGATTCTCCTAGAAATGTACCTGAGTTTTTTTGTCACTCCAAATCTTGGAAGTTAGACCAAAATTGTCCATCCTCCTACTAAAATTGTAAAGTGTTAGCAATAGAACATTAACTAGTTCTTCTAGAGATGGACTTGAGTCGTAATAAGAAGTTTCTAGTTTTATACAGGAATTGTTGTGCATCCTGCATACTATCATAGAAGTAATTTTTTTGATTATCCCATCTATAACTAAAGTTTGTATAATCACTCTAGATATAGTTATAAGATTGAGAATATGAGTTATAGAAAAATTACCTCTATGTAATATTATTATTTTTAAATCATAAACACTAAATTAAAAGTGAAAAGATCATGAAATAACTAAAGGGAAATTAATTATAAACAAATATGTAAAAAACACCAATTAAAATGAAGAACAAAAGCTAAAACACTACAGTCCCACAAAGAGTGTTCGGTTAGTTCTTGTTATGAATTCAATCGGTGTTTAGGTTATTGGGGGTTTTGGTTTTAAATAAGAAAAAAATGAAACTAAGCTAATGAAACAAATTAAAGAAAACATTGAAAAATGATGTAAGTGATGAATTCGTTATGGGCTCGATTCTTTGGTTTTATTTCAGCCTATAATTAATTAAACATATTTCATTGAATTGTTATCTTCACACCTCATTTTGAACTATTGGTCGTAGATTAACAACAAACTCTGTTAATCCTGATTTTTCCTTATGTCATAGTTAACTAAGACGAACTCGTTAATTAACCTTAGCTATCGGATAACCTAGGAGATGCTCTTTTAGTTTAATCGAATAGGCACCTTACGAATGAGAAAAATAGACCAATCTAAGTAATAATCTCACAAACTCGGATTATGTAACCTAGGTTATGTTATCTATAATGATTCGAAACCATTAGTTGCACAAACGAATTAGAAAAAAAAATGAATATATACGTATTGTATTATGTTTTAACAATGGGTTTATACATAAAAATAATCAAATAGAGCATTCAATCATTGTTACACAATATTGAATTCACTAAACACAAGATAGCATAACCATTCTCCAAAGAGAGTAAGAACAATAAACATAATGAAGAATATGCTTAACTGGGTTCGTCAGTTAGATATCATCTCCGAACTAGTATCGGAATGTCTAGCCCTCCATGGGTTTCCAAGGTATCTCTTCTGTCGCCCTTCTCATCATCTCCCAAAACCTTTAAACGTTCTCAAACCTTTCATGTCTTTGTCGTCACAAAATGAATGGTTTTATACTAAAAGGTAAGGTTAAATGGGATAGCAAGCCCTTCTCTCACCCATGAGTGGTTGCTCATAGTGTGACAAACGTCTCACACCCATGCAACCTCATACTAGTTATAAGTAGCTCTCTTCACTCTTCATGTTCTTCATATTCTTCATTTTCTTGTCTTTATCATGCTCTAATCTTCTTCTTCTTGATCGATGAAGACAAGTGAGTGTGATTCTTTGAAAAATAACTCAAATATAGTGCTTTTAACTCACTTTAACTCTTTCTCTTCCGAATTATACCTAAAATCATATATGGATTAAAATGATTATCTTAAGCATTTTCATATTATTAATCACTAAGTGTTATAGAATAAATGTATAATCAATTAAGCATATATCACATTTTGTTGACTAGTTTACTTAATTTGGATTGAAAGAACTTCTCGAATCGTAAAAATATAGATAGCCATTATTTTATTCTGCTAAAGGATTTAAAGCTTAAAATAATGGAGCTTGCACTCATCCATCAACTGCATATAAAGTGTCGCATGAGCTTTGCCATTAATTGGAGACTTCAAACTTAAGCATCCTTAATGTGCATGACCTAACTACAGTACAATATGAAATCTGAAGTCTCAACATCTAAGGTCTAGAAGCCGAGTAAATTCTCTTATTGGTAGGGTGTAAAATAACTGGACTATTTCTAGTAGTTCTGTGCCTTTTGGTTCAACCTGATAATTAGACAAAGCTTATCCTTTAGGTTAGTTAACTCGTTCTTATCTATTCTTGACTTATAAATTCATTTTATTTTCTAAAAAATATATTAATTGATAAAGTTTAACTAAAAATTAATAAATTTAAAATATTAGTTTTGGGAAAAAAAGATTGTACCTTTTTTTTTATCAAAGTTGAAGGAACTATTTAATTTTTTTTAAATATTATTAAAAAAGATCAATCTCATAATCAAATCATTATACAATTGTCACATCATCCAAATTTAGAATAGGTGGATCGCACATTATAATAAATTGAAATTTGAGTTTGAAGATGGTTTAAAAAGGTTGAAGGTTCAATTGACAAAAAAAAAAGTGTAAAGTGAAATGTGCACTTAACGAGGAACTAAATGACCCTTTTTTTTCTTAAGCTATTTGTAGAGCTAACATTCCAAGTTCATAGTTCATACAGCTTTGTTGATTACCCTAGATCAAAAATTTTCTGTTTATCTGACTCTAGTTTTACTGGTTGAGCTTATGATAATTGTATCAAATTACACCTATAAAATATCATATCTAAAATATAAGATCATGTTTACAATTAAAGGCACTCATTTAACTGCTTGATCATAACCATGAACTAAGCGATTACATATATTCAATAATTAATTCAAATAGTTCAACTTTTTTCTGGCCTTGGCTGATGGTGCTGCGTGTATCTTTTAGTCTGATGTTGGGACGATGTAAGGAAGTAGAGCGGAATAATTTGCCTCAAACTAGCCTTTCTTCTTTTCTTTTGATGAATAAAAGTTTTCCACTTCCAACCTATTTGCTGCATCGAACGAATCCATCTGATTGAAAATGTTTATTATATAAAAGAATGCTTAACTTATAGCTCGAATAACATTAGGTCGGTAGCTCATGATCACGCGACGGTGATATCCTCTTAATAATATTCATCACTACAAAGAGAGGTGCACTATTTAAGTTTACACTAGTCTGTACACTTTTGTTTGTGTGGGCATCTTTAAAGCTGGAATCTGCTTTCCTGATAGGCCATTCCATGTTTTATTTCTTATTTCCCCACCTAGAGATTGAAGTGAGTTGAGCTGTCCAATTCAATGAGACTTTGAAGTGTTAATGATAACCACATGCCAAGTCTCTCAAAGTTCATTCAACAACATCATACCCGAACTCCAGGACCATCCTAGCTAGCTTACTTATATAATAGTTGAGGGGAACTGATAATCGTAGGACTAAAGCTAAAGGTGGTGCTTTAAACTTCATTTATCAAAGTCTTCGACCCCAAAAGAAGAACATTCTTTTTGTTATCTCCTTTATGTTAAAAGGGACATTATTTCTTTCCGTAGGTTTAGTGTCCGTTTGGTTGAGCTTTTATCAGTAGAACTTTTATTAGTAGAGCTTTTGTCAGTAGAGCTTTTCTGAGAAGAGCTTTTTTAAAAAGCCAGTTGACTGTTTGGCTGTCAATTAAAAAAACAGCTTTTTAAAAAGAGCTTCATACAGTAGACTGTTTGGC
>JANJEY010000007.1:11022635-11033851 GCA_024703695.1 Erythroxylum cataractarum | reverse complement strand
ATTGGGATGATTAATGCATGTTTAGAATGCATGTGTAGAATGTGTGTATGTATGGGTATATGTTTGTGTGAATTGAAGTTATGTATGGATGTTGGGATCGGGTCTGAATGTTTAGGAGCTCGTCGCTGGCGCAGCCCGAGGGGCCATCTCGAGAATAGGGATCCGTGACTCGGGCCCAACATAAAATTTACTGGCATTTGCATTACAAAGAATTTTACTATTAGTTTCCAACAAATCAAAATTGTAAGCACTTCATCAAACCAAATCCATAACATGCTCTTTCTAAGGATTTTGTTGCCATAACTTATTTATAAAACAAGTCCTCAATGTGTGAAACAAAAAGAAAATTAAACCGAAACAGGTTATAGAATTTGATATATTAAGTAACAAAATCCTATTATTTAATATAAATAATAAAATATGTAATTAATAGATAAGTAACTGAAATCCCTATCATCTTAACTCATTTATTCGCTTACTATAGTTTGCAACTTTAATTGGAAATCAAGTAGGGAAAAGGCACATAAACTAACTACTCATAGAAACTCAACTAGAAGTATTAGTAAGGAAAATTTAAGGCCTGGTTGGAGCAGTGAAAATAATAGAAGCATTATGTTTTTTTAAAGGAATTAATAACCATCATTGAAAAAAGTTATAAAACATCCTTTACAATGATGAACCATAGAGTAATATATAATGGAAAATAGATGTACTGAGAAATCCAATAAAAAACTAAATGTAATCCCACCAATTGCCTCACAAGATAGCATATTAAAGTTTGCACATATTGCCTTGTATGTCAAGGGTCTAGAGTTGTCTAAAGATAAAAGATAGTCTCCAATATATACTCACAATAAATTGCAACCTTGATTAATTATATAGATAAAAACCTACATCCTAATTTGAGAATATTATGTTGCTACATTCTTTCCATATTCTATAAACCAAATTACAAAGGGAGATTTGGAAGACCATTTTATCATCTTCATATGAAAAAGTGTATTTGAATGCTCTATTCGATAATTATAACCGGACAACAAGAGAAAAAGTTCTATTGCGAAAGTTTATGATGTCTTTCCATGCATACAAGGAGAGTTATAATGGTGAGGTTTAAAAATTCTAAAAAGATGTTTTTGGAAAATAATAAACATAATAAATCAATATATAATTAACTAACCAAATTTAATAACAAAATTGAACAAAAGAAAAACATAACAAAAATAACCAAATTTAACAACAGAACACATAATTAAGTAAACTGAATCAATAGAAGATGACATGTCTTTAAGAACAAAAGAATTGAAAAGTTATTTCAAAGTAGGCGAAACAAATAACCAAATTCAACAACAGAAAGTTAAATTATTAGAAGAAATTTGATCTTCCGCCTCTACCTTTACTGTTGACGATTTGATAGAAAGGAAGCAAAATAGGTTATTAAAAAGAATTGGAGTTGCATGAAATTGAATAGAATAATGAGAATATCTATAAAAGATCAAATAACCAAACTCAACAACACAATTAATTATTAAACAAATAATTTAGGGTTAGATGAACTCATCTCCCGAAAAAGTGCAATAGAGAAACTCTTAATCACAAGCGATAGAGACACTCCGAAGACACTCCTAATCATACCCAACTGCAAAAGACAATAGTAATATTTTAAATACAACACTCCATAAACGATGGAAACTATGCAAGTTTTGTATCATCAAGAACAAAGGAAAATAGGCATAAACGGGGATAGGCTTTTAATGGTCCTTTTTTAATTTAATTGACTTTTACAAAATAAATTGAAAAAAGACACATGACGAGCAAAAAAAATTGATTTAATTTGCCACGTACTTTTTGTGATAAACTAAAAATTTGAACTTTATAGCATTACTTTTAAAAGTTCAAATTGATTATAATTTGAAATTTTATTAAAATTAATTGTTTAAATAATCCTTTTTACCCTAACTCTTGCTCATTTAGTCCTTTTTTTTAATGTAATCCAAAAAAACCAATTGACCTAAATTAGATTTTTGTCGAATCATGATACAAAACTGGAACTGGAAAAACCATCCAACTCAGTCAAGGCTGCTATGCAATTGAAATGAACTCCACGGTGATCAAACTCCAACCAGAATTATAAGATTTAGCTATATTAAAATGTACATATATTCCAAATCAGGAATTGAGGACAAATCTAATTACATTACCACTAGATGGAACACATTAATGCCGACAGAGTAAATCATGGCAAAACGAGAGTCGTTCTATGAAGAAATTATTCTCTTTTCTCATTTAAATAGGACCTGAAAGAAAAAGCTTGTCAGGTCCACCAACTGAAGTACAAAGGCAACATAACTTACAGTCAGTTCCTACACTTTATTCAACACTCTGCGTTTAATACATAAGAGATATTATCTACTAATGGACTATATATGACGGTGCTTCTAGTTGCAATTTTCGCATCCAGTCCTGCAGTGACCTGCATGGATCTTCATAAGATATCGTCAAGAATGGTGGACAATAACAGGCCTTGGACAAACTCACTCCTTTTCGCTTTCTCTTTCTGGTCCTTAATAGATAAGGGTGATGACTTCACATTTCTGTCGACAAAAATAAAAATGAAAGCAATGGACAAGGAAGAATATTTTCAGAGGGGTAGTATTGGCTAATCTTATAACATATTCCAGCTAACTGCAACAAAAACTAGGTCTACATCACCAACAAAAGAAGGGATTCCATCAATAGAGATTTATCTCAATATCCTCCCAGTGAAGTTTTACCATGCATCTTATATCCTCACTCCTAGATAAGTTTCAACGTACATCCCATTTATCTCTTGAACTGTGTTAACAAAATCTTTCAGTTAATGAACTGAACTCTTCAATCCAGAAAATGTATCAACTGAGACATCCTTCCCTCTAACTTCTAATTTACTGTGGTCTTTACGTGGACATAGGTCCCTTAACAAGCTTGATTTCCATGAGTATGCATCCATGTGACCGTAAGATGGCTCTAAAGACTACTGTGCACTTAAAACTAAATCACCAAACTTCATATTTTTGTAACCAATTAGTGATGATAACATAAGATTTGTCATGAAAGGTACCATAGAAGCATCGAAAGTTTAGGCTACATGATCAAGGGAAGGAATAGCACAAACAATCTTCCTACACAACTTAATTTGTTGTCTTATCCATGTACAGAACAATAAATTTTGTTGAAAATATCAACTCGTGGGCCTTTCAATATCAAAATCATGGGAATAATCATGATATCTCCCTTACTTTGACACTTATCAATGGAAGTATGCCAGTTGATGTTGATTCTGTTGTTACAGGACCATGCATCACCATGCAAAATATGTAAAGAAGAACAAGAAACATACCGTACTGCAACATTTTCATCTGAAGCTTTCTTTTCTGAGGTTGTTTCAGTTTTAAAAGAAGCCGGTCCACTAGCAAAATCATCAGCCATAGGCAAAAAGAATGAAGACAACAATGGATCTGGTGCTGCATTCGATGAGGATATTATATACGACGAACCCCCAAACAGTGATTGTAGATTTCCTTCTCGCAATTCTTTCCTCAACAAAGAAAGTGTTGAATGAGGTCCACCTCTACGTGATTTTCTCTTATGCTGCAAGTATGCACTTGTTAAGGAACTAATGACATTAAGGCCATAGTGAAGCATTGCAAAAAACCCAGAACTGAAGGAAAACTGTATTCAGATACCAATAATTTAGTTGAAAAGTTTGGAAAAGGAAACCAATAATGAATGCTTAATTATTAGCATGTTTACACGAATATCAAACCATTAAAAAAGTTCAAACTCAATAAACAACCATCTGGTTCAAGACTTCCTACAATCATAAAATGAGAATCATTGCGAAAGGGGTGCAAAAGGTCCATGCAATTCTTATGCCAAAGGCAACGAGAAGTTAAACTGGGGTCCTTATTTTGACAACACTTCACTGCCTATGATTCAGATTTTCATTAACAGGTAATCCAAGAATAGCAACAAAAATGGTCTTAATTTATTAAATACCCTGATAAAGGTGCATATCATGTATGATGTGTATTACAAGAAAAACTAGTTGCAAAATTCACTGGAAAATACAAACAGTATCTCCTCGTTTTAGCAATAAAGTTATGTAACATATTTGCAAATCCACGCAGAAATTCCTGAGCCCATATTAACTAGAGGAAAGGATATCTTAAATATGTTCCCATGTTGTAGAGTTATGTGCGCAACCATATCAACCCCCACCCTCACTGCACAAACTGGGCAAATCTGTAAACAAAGAGGATAAATCAAGGACAGGAAAACCCTTCAAATTAGTTTTTTATCATTTTACATTAAAAAAAATCTACATCATATAAATTCAGAGCCCATTAAATCAAATTCCTTTACCGAAGGAACTAATTCCAGTTCCACAAATATAAAATGAGGTCAGGCAAAGGTAGCCACCATCCAAATTATCTCAATCCAAGGACACTCACAACACCAGCTAAAGGGATGGTATCACACAATAAACTGTTTATATAGGGAATCAACCCAATCTGTATCACTGATGTAGACAACTATACTTGATGTAGGTATAATCAAGGATCATATCGTCAAAGACAATCATAACCTAGCAGAA
This sequence comes from Erythroxylum cataractarum, assembly GCA_024703695.1. NCBI lineage: Eukaryota > Viridiplantae > Streptophyta > Magnoliopsida > Malpighiales > Erythroxylaceae > Erythroxylum > Erythroxylum cataractarum. The sequence continues at coordinate 11,029,218 of JANJEY010000007.1, read as the reverse complement.
TGATTTTCCAAATCATCAAGCACATCAAATATGGTTAAATGTCAGTCATGTACGTGAATCAACAATAATCAATGAAGCAACCAGTAATGGCTGTTTCAAGTTGGCATGCAGGAAATTGTTCAGATAAGATATCATGGTGACATTCAGAACATTTTTATTGTTTGGACTAATTCAGAAATTCTAAACATAAACAGAAAGTTTTAAACTACATAATAATAGTGAAGAAATCATGCACAAACCTGGTGTACAGAAGATGAAAATTTGTAATGAAAGATGTTAGCCATTAAAGATGTGAAAACAAGTACCCCATTTTTTGCCTCCATAGGATGTTCATCATCGATATGGCAGCACAAGCCAACAATATCATAATATTCTGAGCAGAATGGGCATGGAAATTCTTCCCTTATGTCATCATCTCCATCAATTTCCTCAAACCCCATAAACATATCTGCAGTTACAAATATTATTATGATGAGTCATGAAGAGTTTCCATAATTACCTCAACAATCTCTAAAAGCCTGATCAGTGGAGGAAATATTAAATAACACATCATGGAATGTTATTTAAATCCACAGTTTATGCTATTTCAATTATCATATTCTACATTAGTGCTAAGCTGTTAATTGAAGCATATGGTTCTTGTGAAACAAAAAAGTATAGGTTCTCTCTCCCGCCCCCTCACTGGGAAAGCTGCATGCTTCACTATCTTGATGATGAAATATCAAACTTGTCTAATGGAGTAATATCTAAAACTGAAAAAAAGAAAATCATGTTCTTAATGCGTCTTTGATTTTTATGCAAGTTATTCATTAAAGCAACCTAAAACATAGATCTTGAATTGATATTGTATAAAATTCTTAGATGAATTGATTATTAGATCTTGATAAACCATAGCTAGGATTACTAATACAACCTGAAATATTGGACTCTTAGATAATTTTGGTGGTAATATTACATGAGTTTCATTGATTTTTAATGCATCTAGATAGTTTTTGATTGATTACATGACCTGAAAAACTAGGTGTTTGATGTCAGAAATTCGTCTCGATAGTTGGTTAGAACCTGAAATATGGCTGATTTACTGGAGGAAACTACACAAATTCATGTAAAGAAAGTATGTTTAGTGCTTTTCATGGTAGAGGAGGTGACGGAAAGCTGAACCTTGGTACGTTTTTAGTGAATTAATTAGTTCTTCACGTATTTTTGGATAGTTATTAATTGTTAGGCAATAACTTCATATTTGACAGCTTGAATAGTAGTTAAAGGTGTAATTTTGAGTATTAGTTATCTATCCTCGTGGGAACAATATCTATACTGCTATACTATAATTCTAGAGCACTTGCTAGGTGAAAGTTTAGCTCGTATGAATACCCTATGCACCCCATTCATGCCAACTAAAACCACTACTCACCTTACTATTTCAGCTAATAGAAGCAAAGTTTGAGTGATTACCTTTTGATCACATCATTAACACTATGCCACTTTTCAATTACAAATCACAACTTGCCACTTCCTAACAGTTCTCTCTCTCTCTCTCTATTATATATAGTTTTTGTGTGTGTTAGTGTTGGAATGAACTTCATTCCACTATCACAATATAAGCTCCAGTAGAAAAAAATTTCCATGTCAATGATGGGGAGGAGAGAGGGATGAACAAAGCAAACTTTCTAATGCAAATGGCATTGTTGCAAGCACTCTACTGTTTCTTCTACATAAATAGTAAATGGAAGAACCCCCCAAAACATTTTTTGGAGATAGAAAACTCGACAGCCCTCTTCAATAAAACTTTGTTTGGCCAAAACAAATTCAGTCATTGAGAGCCATACTTCTCCATTTTATCTCCCATTGATTAGACGCTGGTACTTGTGAATTGTGGTGAAAATTTCGTCCACAAAATCTTCAATTTGGAATACCAGAACTATTTTGATCTAAGAACTCTAGTTCCAAAATAAGATCTATTGTTTCAAAACCACAAAAGGAACTATCAAAAGAGCCCTTATCATTTCTACCTCTAACTGTGCTAACTTAGGGTCATTATCAAAATCATCATTTGACAAAACAAAAATGTTGAGATAATACTCTCAGTTAGCGTATGATTCTACGAAACAGTCATGTTACCGAAGGGAAATCTTTGTATACATATAAAAAAATGAAAACGACCGAGTCACATCTTTCAAGCATCTAGTCGACGACATTGTCTCCTGCTCATTAAAATATCCACAACACCCTATTTAGGGATCGTCAACAATAACTCCCACAAAAGGAAGGAAAAAAAAGGAAAAGAAGTAACTTTATTAACACCAAAACACCAAATTTACGTCTCCTATCATATTTCATATTCAACAGCCCACCCTAGAAAAATCAAGTAAGTTGTATAGATTTATTAATTCGAATTGTAGAGAGAAAAAATTAAACATCCCACCTAGTAAATAAAAAAAAAAAGGAAGTACCCAACTTTTCCAATTCCTACCTCATTTGGTTGCCTATCATTTTTTCAGAAGCCAAACAGAAAATTTCTAAGAAAAACAAAGGTCTTCGAAATGTAAAAGTCTCACCGGATCGCGAATGGAGAGCTGATTGATATCGCTTAGAGGTTGAGGAAAGACGAACGCTCCTCGAATCAGCGTCCATAGCTAGAAAATCAATGTCTTTATAGTTTCAGTTCCCAATTTCCAAACTCCAGAAACCGATCCCATTAAAAAAAATCAAAAATCAATCTAAAAAACAACGAAATTTCTGCTGGTACTCAGCGACTGATGGGTAATCGATCGTATTTCTCAAGAATCTATTAACGCAGACCGGAGATTTGCAGAGGAAGATAACACAAAAGACAAATAAAAGGTAACGATGGTACTGATAAGTTAGGTCTTTTCCGACAGCTTCTTAATTTAGTGTTATTGAGAGTAAGATATAAATATCTATCTGTTTTGTCCGATTCTATTTCTCCATTAGAAATAATTTTAACTTTTTAAGTCATTCTAATCAATAAAAATGTCCATCGTAATATAATTTTTAAAAATATAATATTATTATCATTTACAAAAAGGAATATAAACTAATTAAAAATAATATAATTATTTTACATTTATTTAACAATTTCATATTACTTTAAAAACATACCTTGAAATTGTGCTGTAGTGATATTATACTCCACTTGAGAACTTTCATCTTTATTTTCACTTTTTATAATTTGTTCTTTATTTTTAACATAACTGTCAAATAATTGATATAATATTTCGTTACTTGCAGGAAAGTTAGAATAATAAATATGAGTGACCAATGGGAGCTTAGAAAAGTATTTTCATGCTCATGCATAATATGGCATACAAATACACATAAATAGTAATTTCTTTTGTAAATGAAAATAATTGTACGTGCATTCATGAATAATTCCAAGTATAATTAGATTGAGTTGTGATTATTGAAAAATTTTGAGAATTCAAATTTTATTTATATTGAAAATATTACTGATTAGTGGAATTGTAATATTTTTTAATTTTGGTGAATTTCGAAAATTTTATAGTATTTTGGAAAATTAGAAAAAGGAATTAAAAGGATATTGGAGATACTTGGATTGTAAAGATAGAATTAATAGAGTTAGTTTCAAAAGAAACTAAGTTAGAGTTTAGTCATTAAGAAAGTGACAAGTGTCACTGTTTTAGTAAGTTACTTTTATAATTTGTTTGGGATAAGTTCGAGTTACCTGAAGAGTAAATAAGAGTTAGTGTTTTTCCTAAGTTCTTTCTCTTTCGTAGTAACCTCTTTCAAATTTTCTTCAACACACAGAGTTTTCTATCAAATTCCTCTAAGGAATTTCCTTGCTTTTCCTTCCTCTACCCTACTGCTAAGTGTTTCTTCTACCTAAGGAAAACCAAAAGCTGGTCATTTTCCACAAAGGAGTACATGATTTTGCATGGAGTTAGGGTTTTGGGATAGTTGAAGCTTTTGGATTTTTCAACAAGTAAGTAGTGAATAAATTTTGTAGAGTTGGGGATTTACGAATTACATTTTGATGAATTACTATCATATGCATAGAAAATGATGTTTACGTGTATATATTCATGAACACAGTATAGATGGGATGAAATTTTGGTTTTAGTGTTAACTTAATATTTGATGGATTGTTAGTGATTAAGTGATGTAAAAATAATTTTTGGAGTTAGAAATAGAAATAAAATGGTGTTCTGATTTACCAAAAAAAAAAATAGAAATAAAATGGTGTATAAGATGAGTATAGAAAATTAAAGTGTGGAAAGGTGATATACTTTGTTTTCGATTTTTCTTCACTGTGCATGTAAATATATATATGCATGTGTATACCTGAGTAGTGGAAGCTTTAGGGATGATAAAGAAAATGATGTTTGAGTTGAAGAGCAATTGTAAATTGATGGTTTGAGATGAGAATGAGTGATTAAATGAAAGTTGAGAAGAAAAATAGAGAATGTAAAAAGGATGATATTATGATATCTCTTCACTGTGAATATGTATATATTTATATGAGTGTACGTAAATATGTAAGTATTTAGAGAAAACCAAAAGAATGGTTTTTGAGTTGAAGTATAGTTGTAAAATGATGGTCTAAGATGAGAATGAGTGTAAAATGAAGGTTGAGAGGAAACATGGAGATTGAGAATAAAAATTAAAAATGTAGAAAAAGTGACAGAGCATGAATATGATGAACATGAATTTTTATCTTTTGATGGTTTTTTATTAAACTTGTATATTTTGGGGTAATATGAATGTATGTAAATAAGTTGATTGAAATGGAGTATAAAAATTAGAAATACAAATTTGAAATGTTGCATTTTAGATAATGAAGTCTGGATATTTTTCTGAGAATAAACAGTGAGAGTTAAATTTTCGATCTAAACTTTCATGAATTTTTCTGTATTTATATAGGCAGATTTTGACAAAATTTTCTCCAGAAAGTTGTAGATCTTTCTTTTATATTTCCATTGATATAAAGTTTGCAAAATTTAGAATTATAGATCAAAAGTTATGGAGTTTAGAAGTTGGGATGTCGGTCAAGAAGAAGAAGTGGAAAAGTCTTAAAAATCACTGTCGTGCAAAAGCATGACGGTGACTTTTAAGACTGTTGGGCCCCAAATTTTCTTTTATTGATGTTATTAGGTATGAAATTGTGTTGATTTTATGATTTATTGCATAGTTTGATTTTATTGGAAGTGTTAGTGGAAATGAAAGAGTAAAATTTGTGAGGGTAATTTGGGAAGCTCACTTAGGTAGGAAAGGTTAAGGCATAACAAGGAGGGGCATTATGGTACTTGTGCTTCCATTTAGGCTTAGGAAAAGAGTGAGAAAGAAAGAAAGAAAGGGAGAAAGGAGAAGAGGGTGTCGTGGAAGAGAAGAAGAAGAAGAGAAAAATAGGGTTTGCTATTCTTGAGGTTTTGGAAGGAATTGAAGCAAAGTCTTGGTAAGTTTAAGTTCTTTGCCTCTTGTTTTGGTTAGATTAAACCCTGGTATAGCTTGGAATGATGTTAGAATCAATTGTTTAGGGATTTTCGGGAAAATGGTTAGATTTCCTTGGGTTGTTGATTTTGTGACTGATTTTAAGGTTTAAATGAGTTAGAAATGAAGTATAAGACTTGAATCAAGGTTTAGATGTGTTGCATGTGCTTAAGGGAAGGATTGAAGTGGGAAAATGCTGGAAAAATCAGGTTTGGAGACGTTCTCCAGACCCGCACGTCGCGATGTGCTCATGAGCACGCCGCAACGTGTGAGGAAGGTATGCACGTCGCGACGTACGCATTTGTGCACGTTGCGGCGAGCAGTAGACCTTTGTCGCGGCGAGCAGCAGGCCTTCGTCGCGGCGAGAAGCAAGCCTTCGTCGCGGCGTGCAAAAGGAGGGGTGTATGCCACGGTGCATGCATGCATGCAAGCCGTGGTGCACACGGGCCTTTTGCCGTGGCGAACGTAGCCTTTGCCGAGGCGCACGTGGGCGGTTCTTCGCGGCGAACGTAGCCTTCGTCGCGGCGAGCCCCAGTTTTCCAGCATAGGTGAATTTTGGTATTTTGGGTATATCTTTTACTGTAAATATCCAAATGAGGTGATTTTTGATTCGTTGTAAACTAGAGACATAGATCTACAAGTTTTGAGAAGAAATGAAGTTGTGAATCAGTATCTAAGAATTTCAAATTTTGGATGGAAGTTAAGCATAGAATTTTTGTTTAAGCTTTGGTTATAGTTCGAATTGTTAAAGTTTGACTTTCTGATTTCTACACCAAATTGAATGGGATTTTGGTTATTGATTAACGGAATCAAGTGAGGCAAGAGGATCAAGAGGAAAGGCATTCCTAAGAAAGTATAAGTGATCGCGTCTCTGTCGATGCGATCTTATGATCGATCCTTGGAAACCGATCAAATAAAATAAATTCCAAGACTGCAGTATAGGTTGCAACCTCAGGTCGTCTCACTTAATTGGAACCAATATAAAAAATGGTCTAATCTAGCCTAATTGTCAAAAAGTGCAATGAAGTTGATAAAATGGAGGTTTGGTCTTTTGGTCAAAACTAATAAAGTAATCAAAATTAAGCAAAAAGTGTAAAAGAATGTTTTTGGTATTTTT
>JANJEY010000007.1:10950803-10964930 GCA_024703695.1 Erythroxylum cataractarum | reverse complement strand
TTTCTTGGACATGTGATCTCAGAACAAGGAGTGCATGTGGATCCAAAGAAAATAGAAGCTGTGGTGAATTGGGAAGCCCCGAAGAATGTAGCTGAGGTGAGGAGTTTTCTGAGTTTGGCAGGTTACTACAGGAGGTTTGTGGAGGGATTTTCCATGATATCCGCTCTGATGACTAAGTTACTGAGGAAGAATCAGAAGTTTATTTAGAGTGAGGAATGCCAGAAGAGCTTTAAGAAGCTCAAGTACAGGTTGACGAGTGCTTCGATTCTGATTCTGCCTTCGGGAGATGAGGGCTATACCGTGTATAGTGATGCTTCGAGGAAGGGTCTTGGTTGTGTTTTGATGCAAGGGGACCGGGTGATTGCTTATGCTTCGCGGTAGTTGAGGCCTTCTGAGTTGACCTATCTGACGCACGATTTGGAATTGGCAGCAGTGATCTTTGCTTTGAAAATTTGGAGGCATTATTTGTATGGAGTTCAGACAAGTACTTGTTGAGACAGAAGGAATTGAATTTGAGACAGCGGCGATGGGTCGAGTTGCTTAAAGAATATGATTTGCTGATTGAGTATCATCCAGGCAAGGCCAATGTAGTGGCGGATGCCTTGAGTAGGAAGTCTTCGATCGCTAATGTTCAGACAGTTTATCTTCCTTTATTGGAAGAGATGGCCAAGCTTAAGATAAGCTTGAAGCAGGAGGAGCTAAATTTCCTTCTAGCTAACTTCCGAGTAAGACCGATACTCAGGGAGAAAGTCAGGGAATTGCAGGCTCAAGATGCGGATTTGAACAATCTTCGAGATGAAATTCGAAATGGTAAGATTTTTGAAGTAGAGGTGAGGGATGACGGACTTATGACAGTGGGGAACAGGTTGTGTATCCCAAATGTGCAGGAGGTTAAGGCTGAGATTATGGATGAGGACACAATGCGCCTTATGCCATGCATCCCGGTAGTACCAGAATGTACAGGGATTTGAGAGAGAATTTTTGGTGGAAAGGCATGAAGAAGGATGTTGCAGAGTTTGTGAGTAAGTGTCTCGTGTGTTAGCAAGTCAAGGCTGAGCACCAGGCACCTTCAGGTAAGTTGATGCCATTGTCTATTCTGGAATGGAAGTGGAAAAGGGTGACTACGGACTTTTTGATGGGTTTGCCTAGGACTAGTAGGTGGGTTAATGTGGATTGCCACTTTTTAGCGATTAAGCAGATTGATTCTTTGCATGTGCTAGCAAAGAAGTACATTGATGAGATAGTGAGATTGCATGGGATTCCAGATTCCATAGTTTCTGATAGAGATCCTCGGTTTACTTCGAGATTCTGGGGAAGCTTGCAGGAAGCTTTAGACACTAAGCTGAATTTTAGCACGACTTTTCACCCTCAAAAGGATGGTCAATCTAAGAGGACTATTCGGACACTTGAGGGAATGCTCAGGGCATGTGTTATAGATTTCAGAGGAGCTTGGGATGAGCATTTGTCATTAGTCAAATTTGCTTATAATAATTCGTACCACTCGAGCATTCAGATGGCTCCATATGAGGCATTGTATGGAAGGAGGTGTACAACTTCGATATGTTGGGACGAAGAAGGAGAGAGGAAACTGGTAGGACCATAATTGATTCAAATTATAGTTGAGAAAGTCAATCTGGTTAAGCAGCGGCTTAAGGCAGCTAAGGATAGGATGAAGAGCTATACTGATGCACATCGGAAGGAGATGGAGTATGAAGTCTGTGAGAAAGTGTTCCTTAAGACGTCTCCTTGGAAAGAAGTAATGAGGTTTGACAAGAAGGGCAAGTTGAGTCCAAGATATGTGGGTCCCTATGAAATTTTTGAGAGGATTGGACCACTAGCCTACAGATTGGCGTTGCCTCTGGAATTGTCTCAGATTCATGATGTCTTTCATGTTTCCATGCTGAGGAGGTATAGATCAGATCCTTCTCATATCATTCAGGTCACGGAGGTTCAGTTGAGAGATGATTTGAGTTATAAGGAGATTGCAGTGGAGATTTTGGATACCAAGGAAAAGGTTCTTAGGAACAAGACGGTTCAGCTAGTCAAAGTACTGTGGAGGAACCATTCGGTGGAAGAGGCCACGTGAGAGCCATTGGACGCCATGAGGGAGAAGTATCCGCATCACTTTGATGACTCAGGTAATAATTTAGAAGACGAAATTTCTTTTAAGAGGGGGAGAAATGTTGGGCCCCAAATTTTTTCTTTAATTGATGTTATTAAGTATGACTTGTATTGATTATGTGAATTATTACATGGTTTGATTGAAATGGAAGTGTGAGTGGAAAATTAAGATTAAATTGAGTTTAGTAAGGTGTAAGTGAAAATGAAAGAGTAAAATGTTTGAGGACAAAATAGGAAGACCACTTAAGTTAGTAAGATTAAGGCTTACAAGGAGGGGCATTATGGTCCTTATGCTTCCATTATGCTTAAGGAAGAAATTAGAAAGAAAGAAAGAAGGAAAGTGAGAAAAGGAGAGAGTGTGTCATTGGTGGTTAACGAAGAGGAGGAAAATAGGGTTTGTCAATCCTTAAAGAATTTGGAAGGTAGCAAAGCATTATCAAGTAAGTTGAGCTCTTTTTATTCCTGTTTGAGATGGATTAAACCCTAGATTAGTTTGGCATGATGTGAACCGATTGTTTAGAACTTTATAGAAAAATGGTAGATTTTCTTTGGGTTGATGATCATGTTATGTTTATGCTTGATTTTAAGGTTTTGATGAGTTAGAACTGAAGTATGAGGCATGAATTAAGGTTTAGGTATGTTATGTTTGCAAAATGGGAGGATTGTAGTTGAAATTTGTAAGAAAATCAAGTTTCGGGAGTGTTTCGGAGCCCGCACGTCGCGATGTGCTCATGAGCATGCTGCGGCGTGTGAAGGTGTGCTCGCAGCGCATGTATGGTGTGCACACCATGGTGCACACAAGTGTGCACGCCGCGGCGCACGCATGCGTGCACGCCGCGACACGCACAGGTCGTTCGCCGGCGAGCTCCAGTTTTTCTGCATAAAGGTGTTTTGATAATTTGGGCATAACTTTTGATATAGATGTCCAAATGAGGTGATTTTTGTTGCATTGTAAACTAGAGTCATAGAGCTACAAGTTTTGTGAAGAAATTAAGTTCTGAATCAGTCTCTAAGGATATGAAATGTTGTACGGAAGATAAGCATGGAAATTTTGTTTAAGCTTTAGTTATAGTTCGAATTGTTCAAGCTTGACTTTCCGGTTTCTACACCAAATTGATTGGAATTTTGGCTATTTGATTAAGGAAATCAAGTGAGGCAAGAGAAGCAAGAGGAACAAGAGGAAAGGCATTCCTAAGCAAGTTGTAAGCAAGGAATTCAAGGTGGGTTCATGTTTATAATAGAGTAAATAAGTCACTCATTGTTTTGTTCAAATTAAGAAAGGTTTAATGCTTTTATTTGCATCATCAATGTTGCCTTATGTGCTATTGTGAATTGGTTATATGGTTGCTATATAATTTGCATTCATGATTAATGAAAAGGTTTCAAAAAGGATTTTCTCCTTTCAAGAATACATGCACATGAAATCATGTTTTCCAAAATGTATGAAAAGCAAGTTTACAAGTGTCATTTTGGGTGGAAGAATCGCCTAAACTTCTCTTGGTTAAACAAAACATGAAAGTCAATTTCGACCTTAAGGACCACCTGGTTTCCCAAAGAAGAAACCAAATTCAATGGATTCTAAACTAGATAAAATTTTGGAAAAGATTGGGGGCATGGAAGATGCCTACAACTTAGTAACAATGAGACGAATCCAAAGGAAAGAATAATGGTGATCACCTAGGCTGCTAAAGATATGTCTGATCAAGTTAAAGACGATGGAGAAGAAGGAAGAAAAGACTGATGAAGGTTCCCTACAGGTTAAATATAACCTGACTAAAATTAAAAGGTATCAGCCTCTGATTCCATACCCTATTCATGCAAAGAGGAGATCAAAGGAAGCTAAATTGAATGAAGTTCTAGATATAATGGAGCAATTAAAAGTGTAACTCACTCAGATTGAATCTATAAAAGGGAAGTTGAAGAATGAGTTGCTAAGCATAAAGAACCCTAGTGAAGTGATAGCATTACCCCAAAAGTAAGATGATTTGGGATATTTCTACATCCCATACATTATTGGTAGTTTTAGAATAAATAACGCATTTGCAGACCTAGGAGCTAGTATAAGTACGATGCCTTATACATTGTATAAAAGGATGAAGTTAAGAGACATAACACCCACTTGGATGCGTGTTCAAACATTGTCAGGCAGTGTGTCGTAAGGCTTTGTCTAAATAGAACTAGACCTACTACTACTATAGTAGTGGTGAGTCTAGGTCGATCCCAAAGAGAGTTTTTTATTAGCTTTCATAATGAAAATAAATTTTTGACCCCGCTACAGGAGCCCAACATTCAGAGCCATAAGACGTGTGCTTGTACACATTTCTTCAACTTCAGAATAGGTTTTGGGAAACCTCAAACTAGATGTCAGAAAACATGCTTGTGCTTATTACCGAGTATGGTTATTCCAATTAACTCTCATTTGTCATCCTTGGTTCATCTTCTTTTTCTGATACCACAAGTATCGGGCCCTATTTTTTGAATCATTCTTATACTGAAGCAAATATTCTATGCTCAACTTTCATCCAGATATTGAAAGTCTTAGGGACTAAATCATAATTCGACCTCTTCATACAATTTGTAAACCTATATCTCTAGTTTACTCCCCATTTAAAATCATCTCAAATGGAACTCCACAGATCCAGATATATTCAAAATGTCGAAGCATGTTCAGTAAAATAACTCCAGTTCATAACATTCCAACATATTCTCTCACTTTCCTTCAATCAAACCTTTTTCCAATCAATCCAGATTGCTGCCATTTTTTGTGTGGAGAGATAGACCAAGGTGTTAGGTATCTATTTTCTCAAGGATCACTTCATTTAGATGTCGGATAATAAAGATTGGGCCTAAAGAATACAAACAAGGTTTTGTCCTCAATCATACTGAACTTGTTTCTAGACAAATAGTATAACTTTCCTTAAAGAAATCAAATTACAGTTTTCTTTAGATTTTTCAAAAGATAATTTCAATATCTACAACTTTTATGAAGACCTTAAGGACCAATTCAGTTATCTATAGGGTCAAAAGTGGGATAAGACGAAAGGATCAGATGAACTTAAATGAAGGGTCAGACGAATTAGGAAAAGTATCATAAATTTCCCTAGATAAATCAAATTAAGGTTTCCTTTGGATTTTTTGAAAGATAACTTCAAGATCTATAACTTTTATGAAGACCTTGAGGCCCAATTCGGTTACCTACTAGGTCAAAAGTGGGATAAAACGAAAGGATCAGATGAACTTAGATGAAGGGTCAGATAAATTAGAAAAATTATCGTAACTTTCTCCACAGAAATTGGATTAAGGTGTTCTTTAGACAGATCGAAAGAGGAATTGAAGATATACAAATTTAATGAAGATCTTGAAGACAAATTTTGTTGTCTAGAGGGTCAAAATTTGGACTAGAAGATGTTCTGGTCAATATAAGATGAAGCAGAAATTCAACCTAAGATGAACTAGAAAAATGGTCATAAAGTACTCTGGAGAACTCTGATTAAGGTTTTCTTTAGATTATTAGAAAGAGAACTTCAATATCTACAACTTTCATGAAGATCTTGAAGACAAATTCTATCAACTAGATGGTCAAATTTGGACCAGAAGATGTTTTGATCAACGTAAGATGAAGCTGAAAGTCAACCTAAGATGAATTGGAGAAATGTTCATAACTTTCTCTAGAGAACTCGGATTAAGGTGTTATTTAGATGATTTGAAAGAGGACTTCAAGATCTACAACTTTTATGAAACCTCAAAGATAGATTCTATCATCTAGAGGGTCAAATTTGGACCAAAAGATTTTCTAGTTAATGTAAGATAAAGCAGAAAGTCAACCTAAGACAAATTGGAAAAATGGTCATAACTTTCTCTAGAGAACTCAGATTAAGGTTTTCCTTAGATGGTTAGAAAGATAACTTCAAGGTCTACAACTCTATTGAAGACATTGAGAACCAATTTGGTTATATAAAAGTGGGATAACACGATAGGATCAGATGAACCCAGATAAAGGGTGAGATGAATTGGAAAAATGGTCATAACTTTCTCTAGAAAACTCAGATTAAGGTGTTATTTAGATTATTTGAAAGAGTAATTCAAGATATACAAATTTTATGAAGACCTCAAAGATATATTCTATCATCTAGAAGGTCAAATTTAGACCAGAAGATGTTCTGGTCAATGTAAGATGAAACATAAAGTCAACCTAAGACTATATGACTCTTAAGACAAAACAGAGTCAACTTAAGACGAAGTGACTCTTAAGACGAAGCAGAATACACTCCTAAGCATCCTCACTTACAAGGGACATAACTTTCAACTCCAATGTCCAAAAATTTCATACTATATACTGTCGGAAAGCTAGAAGACAACTTTGATTAATTCAGCCTAGATTAGTCTAGTTTTTTCCCTGAAGTCAAAACACGAATTCTTCCCCTATGGAAGACTTGAAATCTTGCACTGTGCAAAATTTGGGATGTCCTAAGTATAACCTTTCAGTTACCAAATTGGCTTTGTTAAACTCTCAAATATCAACTCATTTGTCTCATCACCTTTAACTACATCCGATCAGTCATAAATTCCTATCTTCCTTTCCATGACACCTCACTTATGTATATATATATCTCTATTCATATATATATCAACAATTTATGTTCCAAAATCATCAACTCAAGTTGATAACTTCATATATACCTAATTTCAACTCACACTATCCAGAAACCATTCATATTTCACTAACATTAAAAGAATAAAGTTTTACACAAATCTTTAATGGCATTCCAAGCCATATTACATCATCTCAAAATCTCAAATTACAAAGGATTCTTGAACAAACAAACTTGTTGCTTTCCAAAACCAACTCAAAATACAAAATTAAGCAATTTAGAGAAATTCCTAGGCTCTTGATCACTTGATCTCTTAGCTATTACCTGAAGATGGGATGAGAAGGGGGGTGAGCTTGAAAGCTCGTGGGTAATAGTTTATAACAAAAAAAACAAGCAAAACCTTTGAAAACTTTTTACTTGTCATAGGAAATTTTCATTTAGTTCATAAAACATATGTTTCTCAATTTCTCATCGTGTAGTCGATTTCACAAACCATAAATCATGAATGCATCAAACTTGTTCATAGATCATTGGCACATAAGCACATCAGAATGGTTTGGGTGGATCCAAAACATAATGTACTACACATTTTTCCTAAGGATCCTGTGTAGCCATGAACAGAACGTTCTAGCGCAATCCTACATAATGGTTTTGCGTAGTCGTAAACTTATGAGAGTCCTTGAAGGAGCTCTATGACACTAGCGGGTAGGCGGGAGAAGCCTTTTGTCAAAGTGCACTTGACATACTTAGGGGACCACCATAAACCTACATAATAATGTATTTCACATCTTTTAAACATATTGCCCAAAATGGCACTTTTCTGAATCTTAACTTTTCATAGTCATGAGATATTTCAAAAACATGATTTCATAAACATGATATCTTTTCAAAAAGATCACTTTCAAGCCTTTTCATAATTCATCACACAATTCATAAAACAACATATTGAAATTTCTTAAATCATTCGAAAGCAATAAATGTAACACTTATAATGCAATTGAAATCATTAAACTTCTTTGATGAAGAGAAAACATTAGTGGCTTATTTACTCTATTATAAACATGTACCCACCTTGATTTCCTTGCTTAAAGACTTGAGCAAAATGTCTCTACTCTTGCTTCTCTTACCTATCTTGATTTCCTCTTGATTCTTCACCAAATGAAGAGATCTTTAGCTCAAATCGAAGCTCTTCTCTTCCTATACCTTTTTCTCTTCTTGAACCACTTCAAAATCTCTTTCAAAAGCTAAAAAATGAAGAAACCTTAACTATCTTTCTTCTTTTCTCTCTACCACTGAAATCTCTCTTCTTTCTCTTTTGATTTGTTCTTTCTCTTCTTTCTCTCGTATTTTCGTTTTTCCCCTTCTTAAAATAGCAAGCCAACATTTTTTCTTCCATTTATACCCTTAATGAGTCCAAAAAGTCTATTTTACCCTTCCTTATAAGCTTAGGTTCTTTTAACCTTAAGTGTCTTGCCAAATACACCCTTGAACATTCTTATAACCTTAACACTTTAATTCAATCTATCTTTTATCATAAAATCTTTCTAACATCAATATAATAATTAACTCCACAATCTTTCATAAAGACCTCATAATTAATGTAAATCATACTTAATCATCAAGAAAAAAAATTGGGGGCCAACAAAAAAGGTGTTTAGGTTTAGGGGGTTTTGGTTTTAAAACAAAAAAATGAAACTAAACAAAAAAAAGTAAATTGAAGAAAACATATGAAAATGATGAAAGTGGTGAATTCATTAGAGACCCAGTTCTTTGGTTCTATCTCGAACTACATCCTGATTAAATTTATTTCATTGATTTGTTGTTCTTTTAACTCTCCTAGCAACTATTAATCATGGGTGACAATATGCTCTACTAACTCTAGTTTTCTTTTAGATTGTGTTTAATTAGGATATGATCGTTAATTAAACCTAGCCATCGAATAACCTAGGATATGATCTATAGATTCAATTGGGAAGTTGTATTACGAATTAGGGAAACTGATTAATTAAGGCAACAACCACATACGATGGAGTCATTTAACCTAGTGTTATCCCTAATGATTACGAACCATTAGTTGTTACAAATAAATTTTAACATAACAATTATGGATTATATTGAAATTCTAACAATAAGTCTGTAATAAAATGACCCCATGAATGCCTTCAAATCATCTTTTTATAATACCCAAACAATAGACATAGGATAACACAATTAATTCCTAAAGAGAGAAGGAAATAAAAAATGTAAGGAAGGAATGCTTAACTGAGTCATTAGCATCGATGTCACCCCTAAATTGGCATCGGGAAGCTACCCCTCTATAAGACTCTCATGGTTGAGAGTTTTGGTTGCTCTCTTCATTCTCTGCCAAAGCTTCCAAAGCTTTTCCCCAGCCAAAAACACTCCTATTCTTTCATGTCTCACGACTGTCACCATCTGGATGCTTTTCTCTAAATGAAAACACCTAAAAGCTTTCATAAAAACAAACCCTCACAGTCACCTGTTGCTTTTATTAAAAACCTAGGGTTAAGGTGGTAAGGTTTCACTCTCACCTATATGAGAGTTGCTGCATTCTTTCTTTTATTTATGTTGGCATTTTGTTCTTCTAATTTGATTGTTTTAGTCCTCTTTTCTTTCAATCTACGTTGCCTGTTTGCTCCTTTTCTTTCCACCTTTGTTTTATACCTTAAATGCTTGGTAGATAATTTGCATGTGCAAAATACTGCACAGCTATGAGATATGTCTCACTGTTGTGCAATAATTCCAGAAGGCATGCTTCACCCTCCATTCTTTTATGTGTTATTTATTTCAAGTGCAGCTGTCCACCAAGATCTTTTAGCAATCGATATGTGATGCTCTTAAAATTCTTGAACCATAATTTACCAAATAGTTCCCAAAACATATCATTAATTATCAAATTCCTCATTAGTTCCAAAAAAGATGATTTTTTAGTAGATACAAAAATATTCTACATAACATAATTACTGGAGCTGTCACATTTTATAAAATATGCATTTCAAAAACTTTACATAAGTAATTTGTTGGCCCCACCTAAACTCTAATCGGTCTGTCTAAAATGTGATTTTTTCGTATATTATCGTCTAATTTCTAGATCTTTTATGCATGTTTAGAAGTTGTGAGTTGGGCTGGGTTGTAGGTAAGTTATATTAATGATTGAGCTTTATAGATCTCCCCCTTTTAAAAGAATTTCATCCTCGAAATTAAATTACGTACCTGAGGATCTAAATAAAAGAGTATATTGATGTCGAACTTCATCCTCTACCTCCCAAGTTGCGCCTCTTGAAGAACGATGATGACTCCACAAAACTCCAACCAATGGAATCTCCCTCCACCTTAATTTTCTAATTTGTCTATCCTATATCTCCACAGGCTCCTCCTTATAAGTTAAATCATTTGTAACTTCAATCTTAAGCCTCGTTAAAACATGACTAGGATCTGATCAGTACCATCTCAACATTGACACATAGAACATATCATGAATCTGTAATAACTCTGGTGATAATGCTTATCTATAAGCTAACAACTCCATAGGATATATAATTTTATATGGACTAAAATATATCAGATTCAACTTCCCTCTTTTACAAAACCTCAGTATTCCCCTCTAAGGTGATACCTAAAGAAATACCATATTTCCAACAATGTACTTCATCTACCAATGATGTTGATCAACATATTTCTTTTGCTGATCTTGAGCTGCCTTGAAGCATTGTCTTACCACCTTTATTTTCTCCATCGTCTCTTAAACCAACTCCGGCCCCTCTAATAATCTGGCTACCTCTATATCCTAATATATTGTATCTCTACACCGCCTGCTATATAATGCCTCAAATAGTACCATACCGATGCTAGTGTAATAACCCATTTCTATACTTAAGGATTTAACTATTAGATTGAGTCATATCACGTAAGAATAAACGAAGTGGATTTTACTTGCAAACATCACATTTGCATATATACATGAATCATGATTTAGGGGCACTATAAAGATGGTATATGTACTCAATTGACATATCCTGGGGTATGAAAGATCATAAATGATTATGCTATAATTGTGTGTTGATTATGTCTTGAATTTTGTGTGATGGATTATAATTAGTGAATTGGGAATTTATTATTACAATAGATTAATTGATAAGGTGATATGTGCATCTAGTCTAGGAAAAATATTAAAGGATAAAACAAAATGATACATGGGAATTTAGGTTGAATAAGCCTATGAAATGGTGACATGTGGCGTTAATAATAGAGTGACAAATGGCTTGAATCCATGATTGAAAAATGGTGGTATAGTTGAATGACATATGGCCTACTGATTAAATGACAAGTAGACTAGTTATGGAGTGACAATCGGGAGAACAAGACAAAGACACATAATATGGCTCGTTATGCTAAGTGTATGAGTTCTTCCTAAAAGCAGTTTTACTAAAAGAAATAAATAAGACCTTTCTTTGTCTGGTTCCTAAAAATTCCTGCTCGATATTTGGAGTGACTATAGATCTATTTCGTGTACAAATTTTCTCTACAAGATCATTGCCAATATTTTGGCTAATAGGCTGAAGAAAGTTCTAAAATTTCTCGTTAGTGAGAATCAAGGAGCATTTATGACTAGAAGAGATATAGGAGACATTATCCTTATCGTGTAGGAGCTTTTAAAAGGATATAATCGCAGGAGAAGTCCCCATAATTGAATTATAAAAATTAATTTACAGAAAGCTTTCAACAATGTGAATTGGGTTTTTTTTTTGTTAAAAAACATGGAAATCTTGAACCTTCCCCTAAAGTTCATAAAGTGGATTCAAGAATGCATTTCTATTGCCTTCTGTGGGATATTGATAAATGGGCACCCCACTGAGGTGTTTAAAGGAAAAAAAGGTCTTAGGCAAGGGGATCCTTTATCTCCTTACCTATTCCTAATTTGTATGGAGGTTCTCACTCAGTTACTGAACCATAACACTTCAAACTTCAGATTTCACTCCAAATATAAGAAAGTTTCTCTAAATAGTTTATGTTTTGCAGATGACCTTATTCTCCTGAGCAAGGCCAATGTTCATTTAGTCTCTCTTCTGATGAGAACTCTCAATTCATTTAAGGAGTTGTCAGGTCTATGTGTCAATATACACAAAAGCTATTTCATTCTCTCCAAAAATGCTTCTCACCTCTCAAATGCCTTATCTCGAGCCATGGGTATGGAAACTAAAGATCCTTGCTGGACCCTGAATGTTTCATAGAAGTTAGAACTATTTGAAGGAGAAATTTTGGCTAGTAAAGAGTAAAGAGCAAATGAATGAAAATTCTTAAACCAAGAAATGATAGGCAAGGGTAAAGTAGCGAATGAGAAATGTGGATATGTCTAAGCTTTGCTTTGGTGTTTCTGGTGGATAAAAGATTTTGAAGAGAGAAGAATTAAGGTGAAAGTTAGAAGTAAAAATGAAAGCCAAAAATGAAGTTGCATTCGTGTAGTAAGTGGATGAAGAATATATATATATATATATGTTTATGCTCTTTCATTGGTATTCATGATTAGTTATGGATTATAAATTTCTTTATGGGTGTTATTGATTTGAAATGGAGTTGAGAATGAGGAGTAAATGAAGTGGAAAAGGTGGTCTTAGTATGATTGGTCTTAAGGAAAGAATGTGAAACATAATGGGTGGTTGATCTGGAAAATGTTTATTGAGAGTGCTTCGGTATGTTAGTCATATTTTTCTAGTTATCCAAACGAGATGATTCTTGATTTGGATTAAACTAGAAACATATAGCTACATTTCTTATGAAGATATCAAATTTCAATTCTATCTCTAAGAGTCTCAAAAATTTGTCATGAAATGAGAACTGAGTGTAGCACACTGATGGATGAATGTAAAATTCATCTTCGGACTTTAGGGGAAAGTTGGGATTGATCTAGATAGATTTTGACAAAGTTTCCTTCTTGAGAGTTGTAGATCTTTCTTTTAGTTTTCTAACGCTAGATAGTATGAAATTTTTGGACTTCTAGGACGAAATTCATGGTCCTTATAAGAGAAGATGTTCAAAAGTGAAATTCACTTTTTCTATCTTTTGCTTATTCTGTGATGACGTCATCTTCTTATGTGACGACGTCATCTTCTTCTGTGTTTTGTTCGTTCCTTCTGTGTTTTGTATCGTCTGCCTTTTGTATCTTCTGTATTTTGTATCGTCTGTCTTTTATATTGTCTACCTTTTGTATCGTCTACCTTTTATATCGTCTGCCTTTTGTATCATCTGCCTTTTGTATCATCTGCCTTTTGTATCTTCTGCCTTTTGTATCTTCTTTGTTTTGTATTGTCCACCTTTATATCTTCTGTATTTTGCTGATGTGCCTTCTTCTATGTTTTGCTGATGCGTCTTCTTCTATGTTTTGTTGACGTGTCTTCTTCTGGGTTTTGTTTCTTCTAGGTTTTACTTCTTCTGTGTTTTGCTGACGCGTCTTCGTTTATGTTTTTCTGACGCATCGTCTTCTTTGTTTTGCTGACGTGTCTTCTTATGGGTTTTGTTCCTTCTGGGTTTTACTTCTTCTATGTTTTTGCTTTTTTGACTTTTCACTTCTTTTGCCTTTTGCTTCTTCTGGGTTACTATTCATAAACTTCTTCTGGGTTACTGTTTATGTAACATCCCGTTACTAATGGGATGTGTACAGTTCATTGCATTCGTATTTGTATATGAGCATGTATCATAGTATATTGTATAATTGGCATTTGTACGTACATGCATGTATGACATATTTCCGATTAGATTTGGATAACTTGGATTTGGGAAATTGATTAGGTTAATTGGGTTGTGAGAAATTGAATTGGCATGAGAAATGAGTAATTGGAGTTGCAAATTGAGATCTGGAAATGATTAGGGCAAGTATGATAATTAGGTCAAAATAGGCTCAATGATTGAATTTGAGTTAGAATTGAAAGTTAGAAAGTGAAATTGTGAAATTGGAGTATATGATAATGAGTTTTCTATTTTTGAGGATTTATAGGAATTTTTCTGGAATTTTCGGAGTAATAGGTCCGGACCGGAAAATTGATCAATGACTGGTTAATTAGATTTTCGGTTTCGAAATTGATTATCCAATGGCACGGACAGGTTAGAAATTTGAATTGAGGAATTAGGGCTTAGCCATTGGAATTCGGAAGAAATTAGAATTTAGAAAATTGGCTCGAGGTGGTTCGGATCCGGACTGGTGGTAAGCATTCTAGCCAAACAAGCCCTTGTCTTTATATATATATATGCCCTACCTTGGATTTCTTCTCCCACGACATTTTCTCCTTCTTCTTCTTCGTTTTCTTCTTCCTCTTCGTGATCAATTTCTCTTGGAGATTTGAGGTTCTTCATCAAGTAAGTTACTTCTAACTTGTTTTATATAGTTTGATTGGTTGATTTA
>JANJEY010000007.1:10924614-10934840 GCA_024703695.1 Erythroxylum cataractarum | reverse complement strand
AAAAAAAAAAAACAAAAAAAAAAAAAAAAAAAAAAAAAAAAAAAAAAAAAAAAAAAAAAAAAAAACCTTAATATGGTGATGTTAAGTAATCAATCGTCTGACACTTCATAACCCAGATGAAAAGGTTGAAAGAGTTAACAAAAACTGTAACCGTGAGTTACAGCTGGTAACGTCCGTTAGAAGAAAGGTTTGGAGGGAAAGTTTCACATAGCCTTGAGAATGTCACCTATTCTAGAACACTCATGATATACTCTGACAATCAACCTTTGAAGCACCCTCAACAAAAACCTTTCATTACTCTGTTTGGATTTCAAACTTTCCTTGGTCACACTCTCAACGTCAGAAACCGACTTCACTTCTCTGAAAATTTTCTTTGTTTTTAGTTCCTTGTTAACTACAAAAAATGGAGATAGCCATGATAAGTGGAAGACTTGTTGATTTTGAGTCCCTAAAGTAGGACAAGATGGATATTGATTTAGAGATTATAGCAACCTAATGGAGGAATTTCTTTCGAATTCGAGAGACAGTTTATATGAATGAAGTTTATGAATTCTGGAAGAATATGGAAGTGGTAGCTGATACTCTTGTATCTACGATGGATAGATTTTCAATTATTGTGACCATTAAAATGATTGAGAAGGTCACGGAGTGTCAATTTGATGGAGAAAAGCTCACAAGTAAAGCTAGATGGATGACACAAGCTAGCGTAAAGGAAACCCAGATCAATTTGCAGTTATATGGAAGCAATGATCCAAAGGAGAAGAAGGCATCAAATCTTATTCCAAAGGCTAAGGTATTACACTTACTTCTTTTTCATTGTGTATTACCAAGAATAGGATCAAGGCATTTGGTAACAACGCTTTCATCAACTAAATCGTCAGCCTATCAACCTACCATTTTTTATTTTTCATAATATGGTAAAGTCTAAGAAAGACTCGACCGCTCTACCATACGGAATGATACTGACAAGGATATTCAGAGATTCTGGAGTACGTCTGGAATGGGCAAACATGATGAAGATGAATGTCAAAAGTGTCATCAATTCTACAACAATTGGTAAAATGGGCTTGAAGAATCTGGAGAGAGTAGAAGCAGATTCTAATAAGGAAGCCAGGATTGAGGGGGAGCGTGCTAAAAAAGAATCTCCCTTAATAAAATCAAAATCTCAATCTGTTGAGAGAATACCTGCAGAAGGAGAAAAGGATTTGTCAGGAAAAACAAAGGGAAAGATGATATCTCTTAAAGAAGAAAACCAGGTGCAACAAAAGGAGACAGTGATCCTGAAAAGAAAAGGGGACATGCTACTTTCGGAGAAGCCAAAGCAAGCAAAAAGGTCACCTAAAGTTTGAACCCTGTGTCAACAAGAAGAAAAGAAAAGGAAAGAGTTGATTCTTGGTGGAAACTCTTAGAAGACATCATCTCAGGCAACCAGGTCCTTAGTTTCAATTTTGATAAAAGAATCAGCAAAATTGGCTAAAGTGACTGAAATTAAGAAGAAATTGGAGTTTGAGAAAGTTAAACCTCAACCTCAACAGACTTCTAGACTGATTAAAGAGAATAAAATGCAAAAAATCAATACGGAAAAGAGCACTCCTACTGTTGTTCAGAAGAAGATGAAGATAGTTGAACATAGTCCAGTACAAGTCAATACTTCTCAACTAATAAAAAAAGAAGACTTAAGAATGAAGATTTTTTAAGAAATTCAACCTGTTAGGAGTAGCAACTCGATAATAATCAGAGAGACCCCAAAAAGGTCAGTCAAGGCACAATTTCAACCCATTTTGGTAAATAGTAGTACAATGCATCTGTTAAGTGAAGACAAGAAAAGTATGTATGATGTTCTGAAGGATGAAGGAACCAGACCATACCCCACACAGATGAAAAAGCAAAAGTACACTATTTTCCTAATCACAAGGAAAACCGTGATCAAGGTTGTGCCTAATATACAAACTCGACCCTTTGTTGTCCGCAATGAGGAAAAAGGGAAGAAGAAATTGTATCCTGAAGAGATAAATGATCTGGCAGAAGAACAGATCGAAGCTGAAGTGAGAAACATTGATGAAGCATGCTATATAGTGTAGCAGACTGGAACTTATGTTTCCCACTTCATTTCAACAGTATTAGGAAGCAATTGTGGTCAGTAAACCACTGAAGATTCTTTTCAGGTAGGTGGAAGACTTTCAGAAGGGTAGAACAGATCCATTAAGGTTGGAGACCAAAGCTACTCAGCAGAGTTCTTTGTGCATCTCATTATGCACATTATACCTTTAACAACTGTGTCTTCAGTTGGTGATGTTCTACACCTATTCGGAAGACAAGTTCCACGATTAACTAGTCCTGATGATCTTGATCTTCCAAAACCTAACCTATCTGTTCAACCTCCCACCCTTATAATAATTGAACCAGATGTCATATCTTTAGATGCATATACTATGATTTTTGGTTTTGAAGTCATACAACAAAATCCTGATGAAGATATTGAAGAGAAAGTTGATTATCTGTGTGCTTCTGTGGGTAAAGAAGTAGAGGATATTCGACAAGATCTCAAGTCACTTCGCATTGAGATGAGAGAAATGTTTTCTGAAGTTATGAAGCATTTGCGCCCATGATCGTTTTGATCAATAACAAATAGGTGGAGAAAGGAGAAAAAGAAGAAGAAATGAAAAAGAGAGGGGGAGAACAGAACAAGAGAAGAGAAGAAGAATAGAAGAAGAAAAATAGGAAAATGATTTTTCTATGATTATTTGTTATAGTCAAAAAGGGGGAGATTGTTAAGTCAAAATGACTTTATGATTAATTTTGATGAAAACCAAATAATGATGCAGAAGGAAATGAGACGGAAGCAGAAAAAATGAGACGGAAGAAAATGAGATGGAAGAAAAATGAGACGGAAGGAAATGAGACGGAAGAAAAATGAGACGGAAGCAAAATGAGACGCAAAGAAAAAAATGAGAAGGAAGAAAAATGAGACAGAAGCAAAATGAGATGCAAAGACAGAAATGAGATAGAAGCAAAATGAGATGCAAAGACATAAATGAGATAGAAGCAAAATGAGACACAAAGCAGAAAACAAAAATGAGATGGAAGCAAAATAAGACGAAGCGAAGTCAAAAATGAGAAGAAAGAATCGAAGACGAAGGACCAAATCAGTTTGAGTTAGTTACAGAACTCAATTGAATAAACATTTCTTCGAAGATCAAGAAACAAGAAGAAAGAAGCAGTTGAAGAAGAAGACTATAAATACGAGTCGAAGTCGAAGACTGAAAGAGTTAGTGATTTTCAAAAAGCTAAATACTGTATTTGTGCGAAACACGAGAGCTATAATTTTTGTAACAAAGCTTGCAATATCTTTCTGTAAGAAAGAAGAAAAACTGAGATTCTGAAGAGGCTAAGTGACAAAAAGAATACTTGTTGTAAGAGACTTGAAGAGGCTCGGTGAAAAAAATACTTGTACTTTTGTGAAGTATAGTGAAATCTCAGAAGGGATTCTGAGGACTGGACGTACCCCACGGTTTAGGGTGAACCAGTATAAAATTGCTGTGTCGATTCTCACTCTCAACTCTTAACTCTTGTTTCTATTGTTGATACAAATAGTTCATAACATTGTTTTTCAAATCGTTTTGAGAAAGCAATTTTTAAAAAAAAGGGATTGTACTAAAAATTAAAATACACAATTCAACCCCCCTTCTTGTGCATTTTGTATTTCATATACTAATGTGTGATTAACTTCACTTGACCCTTTCTATTAGATTTGCTTGGATTTCTTAACTTAGTAGGCTCATTTACTCCTCTCCTTCTAACTATTTTAGGTCTTCCAGGTATGGCTCTTTTCGATGGGGGTTTACTAGATCTCCATCATCAACTATAGGCCAGAAAATTGATCATCTAATAGGATGTCAAACATGCTTATACAATGCAATAAATTTAGACTTCTTGTAGCACTCATCCACATATGCCTCCGGTCAATAATTCGAATGGTGAATGGCACTTACAGCATGCTTGCAAGGATATCAATACAACTCCTACGGCTGATAACTACATGATTGGTTTCTACCAATCCTCATAATATGCTTGGCATCGCCTTTGGTAATTTTATATGCTCCATCACCATTCCAGACAATTCTCCACTGCATAGCATCTTTCTTAATCTTTTATAATTTCTTCACAACCCTAGGTGCAACTTTCGATTTCCAGCCATGTAAAAATCGTCTCCTCTCTGTATGCCTCATCATCATCATTATTCTTATTATTTATAGCATACTTATAGTTGGCCTATCTCTAGCCAGCAATATCCATCCATTGAATGTTTCACTCATGTTGTTATCAACAACTGGACATTTGGATTCAAAGGACTAGTAACATCATGCCCATCTCTCCTTTAGATATTTGAGTAATGATGATGCACATCTAAGTGAGATTTTGTCCAATCTTTTCAACTACTTGTTAAAATCTTTTACGTATGTTGATTAAGCATAATTCCAAAATTGCTTTCATAAGATTTTTCCTTTGAATTTCATTTGTCAATTATGGTATTTGTGCTTTGCACACATACGATGAATGGCATATGGTATTTTGTCTTGCACTAATCTAATCAATGCCTATAACAATAAAATAGATAAAGTTAATATATAGTTGACACAATATAATATGTTCATTAATCAACGAATAAAAAAACCTTCTGTATATCTGATACTATTGTTAATGCTTCACCACTACCCAACTCTAAGTCTGAAGCCAACAAACTCATAAACCAAGTCCATGAATTAGTGTTCTATACCTCGATAATTGCCCATGCCAACGGATACATACATCTATCCCCATCCCTCTTAACTACACTAACCAGTTAACCTTAGAATTCAAACTTCAAAAAAAAAGTCATAAACAACAAAGATGGGCCTCAAATGCCTCCATCCTCTTTTCATCACATCAACGCATATTTATAATCTTTTAAACTATAGAAAAGAGATAAAGATCATGAATTAATGAATAAACTTCATAAACATCTACATGTTTTAATTATCATTGTCAATAATCATTTTCAAGTATTCTGTCCCTAAAATGTCTCATTAGGAACTTAACGGAAACCAATTTTGGTTTGTTTGTTGGCCATAAAACACCTATGCTCATTATTGTATGTCACCACTTTAAAGCACCCTTCATTCTTGTCACAAACGACATACAACTCACATGGGCATCCCTCAATACATCTCATCCTCATGAGTCTCATCCGATGTCTTTCAATTTTATTAAACTTGACATTGTAGCTTGTCCGCACTGTATAATTGACAATAGACTCTCTAAATTATTGTGCAGAGACAAACTTCATTCCTAATCTCCAATTTGGTTCAACATCAAATGGATTGTGCTTAATAGTACTACTTGGTCTTCGTAATGCCTCACTAGGCTCTTCTTTGCTAGGATATTGATCACTACTAATAGAATTACCAAAATATGTCAACTCAATTTCAACTAGTTCTTATTCATCGAGAATCTGAACATGTATAAAACCATCGTCATGCTTATAACCATCATCATCCACCTCTGCTTCAACTCCTAAACTAACACCTTCAGTACTAACACCTTTTGTAGCTCCATAACTTTCCTCCTCACCCTCCCCATTTCCATCCTCTCCTCCAGATATAGGCAATATGTTAGGTATAAATGATGGGGTAAACATATGAGTTACATATACATCAATCCTTTCATTAATTTTCAACAAATTGATAAGTCGTAGACAACTTTCATTTGACTCAATCAACTTCAAAGACTCACTAAACT
Organism: Erythroxylum cataractarum; assembly: GCA_024703695.1. NCBI lineage: Eukaryota > Viridiplantae > Streptophyta > Magnoliopsida > Malpighiales > Erythroxylaceae > Erythroxylum > Erythroxylum cataractarum. Next base: position 10,929,062 of record JANJEY010000007.1, on the reverse strand, counting down.
CAAAATCAGGTTCTTTATAATAGGCCTTATTAACTAAAAGGTATCCTAACTCCTTCCTCATCTAACATATTTGCCAATAGCTAACAAAATATAGGTCTACTTTATCAAAAATACTTGATTCCCTATCAATGTATTTCAACTATGGCTCTACATCAAACTTTCCACCATAAAACAACCTTATGCTTCCATGTTCAGCCATCATATACCTGTTCACAACAAATTTATAAAGTTAAGTGTATCACCAAAAGGCATACAATTAAATGATATTATCAACAATATAATGGATACTTCACCAAAAAGCATACATTTAAATATTCCAATGCATGTTCCAGAAGTTAAGATTGGTTACAAATAACACTACCATCATGTAGCCTTAATAAGGTGAATATGTTTTTATTCCTTTAGGCTAAAAGCACTTTATGGAAAAACTAATAGTTCCTACCATCTTCTTTAAGTCATAAAACTCTTAAGTTTTAGTTTATAAGTAACATCCTGTTCTCATACTAAAGGGGTAGAACCCTATATTTGTGTAATTGAGAAATAGCAATGAAAGATTAGAAAATGCATTTCATGCTCATGCATAGGGTTAGCATACACGCACGTGAATTTTTAATTTTTGCACATGAAAAAGATTGTACATTCATCCATTGACATATTTTGGGTATAATTGATTATAAATGTAATTATGTGATAATTGTGAATTAAGTGAATTGAAAATAGATGTGGGGAATATGTGTATTGATTTAGAAATTTTGGAGAATTTTAGGAGAATTTTAGAATTTGTTGAATATTACTGGATTAGGAAAAATGCCAATTGGCAAGTAAATTGATGAATGGAAATAGAAATGAGAGTCAAATGATAGAGGAAAATTGTATGGGTGACTTTAGGATTTTTGACAAATGATATTAAAAATTTAGAGACAAAATGGAGTAAAAATCGGAGAAGATTGAACTAGTTAATTAAGAAATTAGTTAAAGCCTTAGAATTTGGACAAGTGTCCAATTCTTAAACACACGTTCTTTTGAATTTGAAAGATCCAGCTACTGTTTGTTCTTGTCTTAGAAAAATATCTTCTTCAAGACTTTCCTTCATCTTCTGGAAGCTTCATTCCTTTGAGAGATTTCTCACCCTCACAAGGCAAGCTTTGCTCAGATTTTTGTTATCTTCTTCACTATAACCGAAATATCTAACCCTGCAACTCTCGACTGATGATGATCGGGTGTTGTTGGAAAGCTAGGGCTAATATGATTTTTAAAGAGTTGGAGTTTTAAATAAGTAAGCATTTTTATTAGTTTTATTGTTATATGAGATGAAGCATGCATCACGTTAGCTCACTGTTAAATGGTTATGAAATAGTGATATATACATTTGTTGAAGAGTGAGTAAGGAATTTTTTAGGTATGTCGTATGTGTTGTGTTTGCATATCTGATGATTAATGTGTTAAAAGATAAAGTTATGATATCGAGATGAGTTAAGATGAAATGGAAGAGTTGATGAAACTGAATGAATTTAGAGTTAGAAAATAGTTATAGATCTTTCTTTTAGCTTTTAATTGATATAAAGTTTGAAATTTTTAGAGTTCTGGATTGATAGTTATGGAGATTTGAAAAAAGGGTGTGCGACTGGAAAAGTCGCTATCGTCCAGAAGATTGTAGACGATCACAACCCCGCTATCATTTGGACGATCTCAACCCCACTATCGTCCAGATGATCACAACTTCTAAGGTTGGAGGCTAATGAACATCCTTCAATGTTTTGACTATATCTCCTTGGTTTGACCTCCAAATGACATGAGACTTGAACCATTGGACTCGTAACACATTACTCTACCTCTCCACCAAAACCATAGCAATCTGAAACCAATTGACAGAGATCAAGTCTAAAATGTGTGATGGTATGACTGAGTATGTTTACAAATAGTCTAACATTTCTGTCATTATCTGTCACACCCGAAAGCCTTTGCAAACTGAAAAATCTTGCTTCTTCTCTAGACCTATAAATGACTTGATTCTTGAATGAATAGGTTCCTAAAATATTATTCTACCTCTCCATAAATATTGGTAGCATTTTAAATTGATTTGGAAAAGATTGATTAAATGAAGGTTAGGGAACCTGTTGGAATAGTTTGAACTGGTAAGATTTCACTAAACATGCTTGGGTATTTCGATTATATCTTGATCTGTACATTTTCAATTGACTTGATTCTTAAATTGGAGTAAACTAGAAATATAGGGTTACACATTGTATGAAGAGATAAAATTTTAATTCTATCCCCAAGAATTTCAATGTTCTAAATTAAAGTCAGGTATATAATATTGTTTCAGTTTAAGAATAGTCCAAATTATTTGGAGTATAACTTTTGAAATACTGAACCAAATTGAATAATATTGGTGTCATTAGAAAATTACGACAATGGGGAACTCTTTCCTAGAAGAAATTGATACCAAATTACTTCATTTTCCTATTCATATTATTCATGGAAAATAGACCAGAAGGTTTGGAATTTTGAAAGATGTTGTAAGAAAGATTGAGAGTTTGGATATTGTATGCTCATATAATGTTAAAATAACATTAGTGAATGAATATTTGGCATTAAAGTACCAAATAAATGTGTATAATGGAAATGGAGAAGTTCATATGATTGTAGTTGTGAGTCAAAGGAAACGAATAATGGGTATTAAATAAAAGTGAATGAGATTTGGATACAGTGAGAGCTAATAATGCTAAAAATGAAATGACAGATAATTGAATTATGAATTTTGATTCTAATAGTTTTATTGAGGTGTAAACCTATGTACAAATTATACTTAGGTGAGTTTTGAAATATAATTGATAATGTTACGAGAATAATGGAAAGATACCTGGGATTGTCATTGAGCATGCATTATACATATTCCATATTTGTGCATAAACGAATACTTATAATTGTTCAATTATTAATGTGTGTGCAACGTGTGTATTGCATAATTTTGGATGTGTAGGATAAACATCCGCATTCAGACGTTTCTAGAATTGGAAGCAAATGTTAATCTGGAGCGTACTGTGAGTAAACCTAGATGGTCTTACTTTATTATTTATTTGTTTATACTATGAATTTTGTGATTACGAATGTGATTGTTCTGATTCTGGACAATGAATGTTCGAGAAGTTTGTTTGTTAAAAATGAAGATATCGAAGTGCTAATTATATGTGAATTTGATGAAATAAGTGATACATGATTTGACTGTTAAACTTTCGCATATGAAAGAAAGGTGATTCTCAACTTTAATGTTGAATGCCAGACTAAAGTCCGATGTTAAGTGTAAAGTGAAATAAAATAACTGATTGAAAAGATGTGAATGCGATGCATTTCATTTCATGAATGCATGAAAGATAAAGGTTGTTATGACAGGAGTAGCCACTGAGAAAGAGCTTAATTCTTAGATTGTGAAAAAGAGCTTAAAAAGCTCAAAAAGTGTATAAGAGCCAAAGGCTCACTATGTAAAATGAGCCCAATATCTCCAACAAGTATGGGACAGTTATTAATGAGCCCGGTATCCACAATAGATATGGGACAGTTATAAGTACTTGGTCATAATAATAACAAATTGAAAGAGAGTCTCATAAGCATTACATGTGCATTTCTTATGTATGATGTCAATAAATTGAATGATTTCTAAATGTGGGATAAGTTTCAAGTGAATGTGAAATTACGTGCCTCAATATGACTATTATTGAAATGATGTGAATTATGTGAATTGTATGTGTTAGGTGATGAGTGAGCCATCGAGGGTGGTCACTCACTGAGTTCGCAAAACTTACCCAAAATTTGCAATATTTTTTAGGCTTAGAGAAGACCTCCAGTTAATCAAATTGGAGTCTAACCACTACATTCGAGTAAGAGATAGAGGTCAGAATCAGTTCACATCTGCATAATTATTTTCATCATTTTTTATATGAAAAAATGTATTTTGAAATTTTGTAACATGTGTATTGATCAATTCTATTTTATAATAACTTTCCAAAATAGAAAGGTTTGTAAATGAAATTGATCTTGAGTGCAATTATTTTAAATGTGATTGAAAAAGTTTATGAATAACACGGGCTCGACTTGATGATTGATTTTTTGTGAAAGTGTGCATTGTTTTATAATGAAAAGAAAAGAAAAAAAAATTGTAATGATATTTTACTAACTGAGTATGTTAGTATGTCACCCTCGCTGTAGAACCCCACTCCTGCAAGATTCAAACCCGATATCGATGGTGATATTCGCGTCCGTATCCTGCAAGAGTGGTGTAGCACTAAAACAATCAAAAGTTAGTATAAATTTTTTTTCAATAATCGCAAATTTGGGCCCACTTTTTTTCATAAACATTTTCATTTAGAAGACAAAATGTCGATTAGCCCATTCCAAAAACAAAACATATTACACTTTGATCAAGCTCTTTTGCAAAACCTTTTTCCAAT
>JANJEY010000007.1:10906416-10924514 GCA_024703695.1 Erythroxylum cataractarum | reverse complement strand
AAATGGAAAATGCAGAACATGAAGAAGATGCATGAATGATATGTGGGTTTAGATCTTTTTGCATAAACTTGCACGTTGTATGAATATGTTGAATGGAAATGGAGTAGAAAGAGTAGACTTGAGTTAGAAGTTTAGGATTGAATGAAAGTTAGAGAAGAAAATGGAAATGTACAAGAGATGAAAAATTGCAGTAGTTGAATTTGAAAATGCAAAAATGAAAAAAAGGAAGAAGAAAAAGCGTAGAGGTTCAGAATGCATTTTTGGAAGAAATGATAGGAAAGCACGATCGTGACTTTCCTTTAAAGATTGAAGACTCACGATCACGACTTTGTAAGTCAATGGCAAATTTGCGATCGTGCAATTTTTAAGGCTAGAGGTTGACACAACATTCTTCGATCTTTTGGCTATATCTCCTTCTTCCGGCCTCCAAATAACATGGGACTTGAACCATTGGACTCGTAACAGAGTAATATACATCTCCACAAAAAAATATTAGCCATCTAAAGTCATATGGAAGAGATTGAGTAAAAATGTGGGATTGGTATGATCAGGTGTGCACAACCGTCCGTTGAGGTCTCACGGCTGTGATTTATTTTTGTTGGTGTGCACGAGCATGAGTTTTTATTACGTGCCCATGAATCTTGTGTAGTGTTGATTTTGCATGGATATGACAATTTATTTAGTGGGGTTATTGGATTTAAGATGAAAATATGGAGGAGTACTGGAATATGATAACTGGTATGATTTTATTGAAGATGCTTGCATATTTCGGTTATATCCTGATCTGTAGATTTCCAAATGAGATAATTTTTTATTTGGAGTAAACTAGTGACAAAGGAATACAAAGTATCTGAAGAAGTTGAATTTTAATTCAGTCTCTAAAACTTTCAATTTCTGGATGAAAGTTGAGTACAGTGTTTTGCTTCATAATAAGAACATTTTGAAAGGTTTAAAGTATAACTTTCAGATATATGAACCAAATTGAACAATCTTAGTTTCATTAGAAACTTAAGAGATAGTAGAACAATTTTCTAGAAGAGAGTATTGTCAAATTTCTTCATTTACATTGTCTAAATGATCAAGAACAGTAGACCCAAAATGATATTTATGGAAAAATCTTAATTGGACTAAGGGACAAATGAATTGTGATTGTAATGGTTTTAGTGAGACATAAAACCAAAGTATAAATGATACTTATGTAAGTTTGGAAATATGAATGTTTACATGACGAGATTAATGGAACGATACCCGGGATTGTCATTGAGCATGCATTGTATTTATTTCGTATACACATTTGTGCATAAATGAATACTTATAATTGTGCAAAATTATTAATGTGAGTGTGTGCAATGTGTGTGTTGCATAATTTGGATGTGCAAGATAAACGTTTGCATTTAGACATTTCCAGATCTTGGAAACAATTGCTAATCTGGAGTATACTGTTAGTCGACCTAGATGATCTCAATCACTGTTTGTTATGTTTTAAATTTCTACTTAGAATTGCTATTGAAATGAAATATAATTGTTCTGATTCTGGACATTAAATGTCCGATGAGTTTGATAAATGCATGAATAATTATATAAGTGCTCCTTGTATGTTAATTTGATGAAATATATGATACACAAATTGATTGTTAAATGCTGGACCGAGTTCCGAAGAGAAATGTGAATATGCATATAAATGAAAAAGTAATTCTCAACTTAATGATGAATACTGAACTAAGGACCGATGATATGTATAAAGTGAAATAAAGTAACTGATTGAAAAGATGTGAATATGATGCATTTCATTTCATGAGACTGATGTGACCAAAGTAGCCATAGAAAAAGAGCTTAAAGCTCAGATTGTGAAAAAAAAAACTTAAAGCTCAAAAAGTGTATAAGAGCCAAAGGCTCTTTATGTAAAATGAGCCTGGTATCTCCAATAGATACGGGATAGTTATTAATGGGCCCGATATTCACAATAGATACGAGACAGTTATAGGCACTCGGTCACAACAATAACAAATTGAAAGTGAGTCTCATAAGCATCACATATGCATTTGATGTTTATGATTTGAATAATTTGACTGATTTATGTATGTAAAATATGTTCCAATGAATGTGATTTGTATAAATTGAATTTGTTATATGATTGAGTGAGCCATCGAGGATGCCCAATCACTGAGTTCGCAAAACTCATCCAAAATTTATAATTATTTTTTTGGCTCAGAAAAGTTACCCCATTAAGCTAACGGGAGTACAGTCACTGCATTCAAGAAAGAGATAGAGGTTGGAATCAGTTCGCGTCTGTGTTTGTATTTTCTTATTCTTGTATTTAATAGAGTCTTCCACAATTATTAAAAAATATATACTTGAGTATTTTTGTATGTAATAACTTTCCAAAATGGAAGGGTTTGTAAATGAGAATGATTTTGAAGTGTAATGTTATTATGTATATAAGTGTTTTATATTTGTAATGGGTCCAAATGGAAAGGAAAATTTCAATGAATTGTGTAACAGTTGAAATGTTGTAAATGAAAATGTTATGAAATAAAACAGGCTCAATTTGATTATTGATTTTCGCATATATGCATGATTAAAAAAAATTGTATTGAGTTTTTGAGAGTTTGATTGTTCTAGCATGCCACCCTGACGGGATTTGCATTCGACCATCATTTAGGATATCGGGTACGTGTCTTGTAAGAGTGGGGTGCTATATGGATAATATGTTGAAGCATATTTACATCATGTATTTTACTTAAGTATGCCATCATTGTTTACATGAGCATTGAATATCAATGTTTTGTTCATAAGTGTGAATTTATCATATTGATGATTTAGATTACGATTAGCATGCATAAGGACAAGCAAAAGCTTAAGTGTGGGGATGTTTGATAAATAATTATTTGACTATATTTATATACCCATATTTAAAGTGTTTTAATTTTAATTTAATAGTTTTATAGTATTTTTAGTACTTAATTTGCTTCAAGTGTGTTTATAGGTAATAATTGCCTTCATAAACCAAAAGGAGAAGAGTTTGGATGAAATTGTTACATGAAATGAAGATTTAAAACAACTATGGACTTACACGACTGTGTATAGTGACTATGTAAGTCTCTTTAAATGTGTGAAGCTTTAACAACATAATTCCTACCTATATGGACCGTGTATGTTGACATACAAAGCTATGAATATTGCCTACATAAGTTATTGTTTTGTGTAAAAATGCAAATTTAGGTATTCTTCGAGATACGTAGTTGCCTACATGACCGTGTGAGTGATTATTTATATCCTAGAAACCCTACTTTTTACAATAAAAGGATATTATCGGAGGCAGATTAGAAGCATTTTTAGTCATAAGAAATATAAAGAAGAGGCAAATCTGAATAAAGGATAAGGAAAACTTAAGGATTACATTACAAGATCTGATAGAGAGCATAATTTAATCTAAATTGTAAGAAGATTCATTAGAGACAAAAGAGAGATTTAGAATCTAAATTCTTTTATTTCTATTTGTTCTTATGAATATTTGTTACTAGTTTAGTTTTCTATATGGAGGAACCAAATTGTTTAGTGCCTAGGTGTGAAGTTGTGATGATAATATGATTTAATATTTTGTTCAATACAATTTTATTGTTTAATTGATTTCCATTTAATTGCGCGTTACAGTTTTGAACTAATATATCTAGAATTTTATATCATTATTTGATTTCATATGATTGAGATTGAGAAATCCTTTTGTGTGAATGGATCTACCATAATTGAAAGGAGTTGCAAGTCAACCTAGAAATAGGTCATTATAAATCATCTAGATTATAGTCAAACCTAATAGTGAAGTTCATAAATCAATAATACAATCTTAGGGTTTTAATTAGAAAGAGATTTTAGTTAATCAAATAAAGTTAGCGATTAATGTACTTAAGAAAGATACTAATATAAGACAATAATTTTCATAGTCCAACAATCAATGGTTTAATTGCCTAATAAAGGGTTAATATTTAAGAATTCCTAGGAGGATTCATCACCTAGGAGCTACTTATTTGATATTGAATTTTCATATTATTTTCTTTATCTAAGTTCATTCTTGTGTTAATTTTAGTTTAGTTTTTTCTTTAAATTTTAACTAAATTCATGATCTAATTCGACGATTAGATAAAAACTACCTAAAAAGAAAACGCCTAGATTGTTAAAAATAAGATTTTTCCTAATATTTTAATTCCTAGCAACAATGACCAAAATTTTATTGATATAATTTTATTTTTTAAACAACAAGTGCACTGTATAGTTATAGTTAGCACTAGTAAGTATGGGTCAATTTCACAAAGATATGAATTACTAGTATTTATTATCTTTTAAATTTTAATTGTCCAATCTAATAAATTATAGTGTTTAAGATAAATCAAATGGAAAATTAAAACAATAAAATAAAATAGATCAACACAATTAACAAACTAAAATTAACTAATAAACAATCAAGGAAATAATGATACTTGAACTTCGAGTCCCTATAAGATTTTCCTTGCAATCATGATTTCAATACTCAACTTAATCTATAGTTTATTAGACCGTAGAAATTCCAATCTTATTTTAGTATCTTTCTTAAGACTATTAACACCTAACCCTTGGTTGATTAATTAAAATCTCTTTTTAGTTAAAACTCCTAAGACTGTATTAATCAATTAGTGAATTTCACTATAAGTTTGACCTTAATCTAGAGGATTTATATCAACCTATCTCTAGGTTTGCATGCAACTCTTTCCAGTTATAGTACGTCTATTCATACAAATGAATTTCTTAAACTCAATTGCACGAAATCATACATGAAATAATACGTTAGCAATATCAATTCAAGAATAATTAAGAATACATAATTGAATCATAATGAAATTAAAAAATTAATTAAGTTAAAATAAAATCATTGTAAGGTCTATCTTAGGGTTCATCTAATCTAAGTAATAACAAAAGTTTAGCTTGTAAGCAGAAGATCAAGACTAAAGGAAAAGAAAAAAATTTTAAAGAACCATGATCAATCTCTTTTAATGTTTATAAAATCCACTTTATATTGATGAAAATATGTTTTCTTGCTTGTTCTTTGTTCTTTCTATCATTCTAGGACATTAATTTGTGTTTTTCTGGGCCTCTTATGAACCACTTTTGACTTCCCCATCTTCTCTTCATTTTATCAAATTTTACCTCGAATTTAAGGTTTTTTTGAATGGATGTAGTCACTCACATGGTCGTTCGTATGACTGTGTTCCTTAATCTTGCTTTAATCTTAAAAAATCACAAAGAACACATCCTAGAGAGCTAAATGAGCCCCCACACAATCGTATAGACTTAAATAGGAAATCACCAAAATGGCTTTAATTATTACATTTTTGTCCCAAGTTTGTCCTAATTTTTCTCCTTTTTATCTGTGAAGGCTGATAAAACCTAAAAACATAATAGAAATAAAATAAGTACTATAAACAATACGAAAATCTCAAATAAACAAGAAAAATGCATTAAATATAGAATTAAAAATATAGTCTATTTAATAGTTATCATATCTCTTATCTTATCTAGTAAATTATTTCTCAATTGCTCCAATCCATTTTATCCTAGTTTCAAATTATAGGTCATTATCTAATTGATCTATATAGAGTATATGTTGTTATTTCTTGATATTGTTCTAGTATGTATTTATCTATATAAAGGCTTCAAAACTTTACATCCGAAGTAACATATCTTCTCTTTAGATAGATATCGCCTTTGTTCTTTTTTTAGTTCCTATAAATGCATGCCTGAAAGCAAACTCAAAATGGGAAATCAACAACCTTAACTAAGGCGGCGAAATTTTACAAAGGTTGTAAGTCATGTAAGGGAAGAAATGGAAAAATTATTGAACTTAAGAGGGAGTATAAAACAAAAAAGAATTCTTGTAATAAGTAGATCCACTTTTCTTTACTTTTTATTTACCTTTATATTTTTTTAATAATATTTTAAAATCTTATTAAATCTTAAATTTTTTATCTTATTAACTATTTAAAATTTAAATTTATTATCTTAATAAAAGATTACTTGAAATAAAACCCTTAAAATACATCATTAACAAAGGGTATGATCGTTCTCATTTCACCATTTATCTTGAAAAAGAAAGGCCATTAAATTTATGTAAAAGTACAAAACAACTAGTATAGGTGTATAGGCTATGAACTTGGGTTCGACTCACTTTGTCACCCTTTTTCTTAGTAATCTTCTAACTTTTCCTACTTTCATGCAAAAATTGAGTCACATGACAAAGCCATCAATGAGAAAGCAGCCTCTTCTTCTTCTCTCAGTTTCCTTCTCCTTTGGCACCTTTGCTTCTTAATTGCTGATGATCTTTGAATCATTACTTCCTTACCCCAAACCACAAAACTCATGTTCAATGGGGCTCTCATCGGATTATTACCAGTAGCACTGGTACTGCTACTGTCACTACTACATACGCTGTCAGCACTTGTGGAGGCAGAGGTGGCTGTGGCAGTGAAGGTGATATTAGTCCTTTGTTTTTGCCTGTCGGAATCTTTGTCCAGTCCCACCCCGATTATTCTTCTCTTTCTGTATCTAATCCCACAGGCGTTACACAGCGACTGCAAAATGTCAAAACAGCCAGTCATAAAGGGCATACTGAGCCCATGGAAATCATGTACATGGCAAGTGTAACGATCTAGCGCCGATAGATAGAACCACCGACACAGATCAAGCAATGCAATCCACGAATATGGACAAACGCAGAGGCCCAAAACAATCAACCATAGAAGGGAAGAACTGATCACGTCATTGAAACCGAAACCAAATCCAAAATAAACCATTTAGAAAAGAAATAAACAAGTTTGATATATCGATTAAAATATATGATCTGAATGAAGAAAGACTGACCCAAAACCAGAATTCCAAGAGAAGTGCCCATTAGTTATGAATTATGATCATGGATGCAGACACAGAGAAGCGAATACTTTAACCAATAAAACGCAAATAAACGGGGATTTCTTAGTAATAAACAACGAAATACGGAGACAAATCAAGGAGTGAACATAAATTAAAAGCGAAAAGACAGCACTTTAGTGAACATAAATTAAAAGTGAAAAGACAGCACCTTGGGCCCGGCTGGTCCACCTCTCCACAAGGGGGTCTGTGTGGTCTTACAATCAGTGCAACACTTCTTGTGATCACTTCTGTTCTCTTCGTCACGCGATGGTTTCTGGAACAACAATCACAAACCATCATTAATTCATACTACACAAGTGAATCCAAAAAGACAAAGCACAGAGAGGGGAAAAAAAAGACAGAGCAGAACACTGAAGTGAGGTGGAATGAAGATAATGATTTTGCTTTCTAACCCTTTCCTTGAGATCCATCATGCCAATGAAAACCCTTTACTTTTCTCTTCTTTTCAACAAATAGCCTTCAAAAGGGACAAGGATAGATAGAGGACTAATGGGTTTCGAAGGTAAACGAGATGCCAAAATATGGAAAGTTTACAACTTTGTGCAACAGTAACGATCACGCCAGTTTTGTTCAAAAGGCAACGATAGAAACAAACGTACAAATGGAACAAAAAATAGAGTAAAAGGTGAAGACATAGAAACAGAGGGAGGGAGGTACGCACGGACCGACAAGAGAGACAGGCTCTTTATCGGTGGATAAGCACAAAAACCCTAGCGTTAAGGGTGGGTTTTGGAGGTGAGTTGAATGCTATTACAATGACGAAAACGCCCCAGTTCATTGTGATACTTATATGGCAGAACTGGTTTCAGCCTTTCAGGGACAGAACACCCGCCAAATTTTTGGAGATTGTCAGTAGCCACGTGGCAGCATATGGAACGCTATGTTCTTCTCACTATTCTTCTACACGCGCGAGGTTGAGTCGTGATTTGTGTTCGCCTCAGTTTAGAGAAATATGTACCGCTTGTTTTTTTTTATTTAAATTTATGACATGATCTTTTTCCATAAACGTTTTGCGTTAATCGGTGAAAAGTGGTCGCACGTTAAAAAGCGAGTGTTTAGATTTTCCACTGAATAAATGATTGTTTAAAATTAAGAAGCATAGTTTAATTGGCAAAATAAAGTAAAATTAAACAATAACAATAGTAAAATTAAACCTTATCTTTTTTAGTAAAGTTTATCATCCAACAAAGTATTCTCATTTTCGCCACCATTAATTTATGACTATACACTTGTTTGATAGGTCAACATTTCACTCGTAAAAAATGGGTCACCTAATTGTTAAATAATAGAAAAAGCAAAACTATGGAAAACAAATCAAATAAAACAGTAAAAAATTGATAAATTTTAATTAGTAAGTTTCGAATCATATTCATGGTTTAATCTTGACTTTCACATAAATATGCGTAATCAATCATTATATTGTTCTAACACCTCTTTTTAAAAATATTAACCGTAAATTAACAAGCTTTGGCAATCCCAATTTTCCCTTACATTATATCTAATTAAAACAATCCTTTTAATTATTTCTAGCTATGAAACAACCTAGAATAAGCTCTCTAGATTTAGTGTAACAATCGTATTACATAATAGGAAAACAAGTTAACCTACGTAACAATTATATAAGCTCAGGTCATTTAACCTATGTCATATTATCCTAATGATGCTTAAACATTAGTTTACTATAAGTGAATCAGATATACGACAATTACGTATTGCAATCTAGATTCTAACAATGAAACATACAAGAATAATCTAATAGGCCTATCTAAATCATTCATACATAAAAACAAAAGATTAAACATAGAATAACATAGTCAATCCCAAAAGAGAATTAAGAACATCACTAGATTAATCAACGACCAAACATGTTTGATGGCCCTGATATCTTCTTTGAATTAGAAAGACGATTTTATATCCTTATAGCTCTCCAAAGGGAAAGGAAACTGCCCCTTTGTGAGTCTTTAATGTCTTCATAACCTTTTTGGCCTCTTAAATGAACTTTCATGGTTAAAATTGGGGTATTGTAATAATGCAAAATCAACTAAATGTGCATGTAAGTGATCGTATATGTTAATGTTGGCAAAAATTGTGAACATAAATGTTTACATTAGTTGTGTTGCTAACTAACATAGTCATGTTAGTCCCCACACGATCATGTACTTTGCAGCGCTGCTTGAAACTTCATTTCCACGCTCCTATATGCATCTAATGACTCCATTTCTTGCATTCCTTTTTCCTTTTTCACCTTAGCTCATCTCCTTTTTGCTTCCACTAAGGAAAATAAGATCAAACATCTTTAGAATGACACCAAGGATGTGTTTTTAGCTCATTTTGACTCTTATTTCTCCAACTTGTATAAAAAAAAATATGAACTAAAATAAGTTTCTTAAGTATACATAACATTAATCACTAAGCATTATAGAGTGATTTAAGATATTCTTTGTTATCCTTAATGATGTTTGACCAATAGTTTACTACAAGTGACTCAGATGTATAATGATTACTATTGTTATCAAAATTCTGGTAATGAATGCATATATGAATAATTTAGTAGGTGTATCTAAATCATTCATACATAAATCCAAAATAGTAAACATAGAATATCATAATCAATCCTAAAAGAGAGTTAAAAACAACATCATTAAATTAATCAATGCCCAAATATGATTGTTAGCCTTGATAACCCCTTTGAATTGGAAAGATAAAGTTTAGCTTCTTATTGTTCTTTAAAAGGAAAGGAATATGTCTTCTTTTGATTTTCTAATGTCTTTATTTGCCTTTTTCCCTTTTAAATATCCTTTTATAGTTAAAATTAGAGTTTCATAACAATACATAGTCAACTATACGGGCATGTAAGTGACTGTGTATGTCAAATTTGCCAAAAATCATGAACATACACTTTTCATTACCCGTGTAGCTCACTTACATAACCGTGTAAATGCCCATACAACTATGTAGGTTATAGGGCTACTTGAAACTTCATATTTGAGCTCTACACAATTCTAGTGGCTCCATTTCTTGTATTCATTGTCCCATTTTCACCCTAACTTATCTCCTTTTGCTTCCCCTAAGGCAATTAAGATCGAGCATCACTAAAAGTGCTCCAAGGATATGTTTTTAGCTCATTTTAGTTTTTTTTTCCGTCCAATTTGTACCTAAAACAAAACATGAACTAAAATAAGAATCTTAAGCACAACATAAGATTAATAACTAAGCCTTAGTGAGTAAATATATAGTCAATCATAAACTTATCAAGTTTCTCCACACTTAACTTTTGACTAACCTCGAACAAAACCAAAAATCAAAACTAAAAGAAAAACACTTCCTCCTTTTCCATATTTACTAAGAATAGATAGTTATAAGAAGAGGGGAAAAAACTTTCAAAGTCATGACAAGAATTAAACATTCAATGCTTTTTCTTTTGATCAAACAACAATCATTCCATTTAAGACTTGAGCAACATAGGGGTAGACTTTGATAAGTTATGTTTAAAATAAGATAAATTTATAGGTACACTCAAACACCTTTTATGATCAAGACATTCTATGACTTGCATATCATTTCAATTCAACACAACTAAAGATTCACTTACATAATCATAAGTTAGTAGACTTTTAAAGGTTGTAATGGGGCCAAAGGATAAGGTAAGAAATACTTGGGTTATGTAGTTCAAAAGCTAGCAAAACTAGTGAAGTATGAAAAACATTTAATAGAGTATCGAGTGCAAAGAGTAACATCCACTCAAAACTAGGTACCATCAACTATGATGATTTCGAAAAATCTGTTTCATAAATTGGATTCAATCCTTAATACTACAAACTATAAAGCACATGGAATTAGAATGAACCACCTATATAATCAATGATGAATAATAAACTACAACCATAAAGAATGACCCTTCAGAACAATTTCTCCCTTGTTTGCATCATAATCAATTCACCCATTTCATACAGCTTTAAGAGGAAAGACTAACATGAATTAATTTGGAAAATAAACGATTAACTTCTTTTCTCTTATTCTCTTTCTCTTTTAGTTTTATTTTTATTCTTTTTTAAAATAATTAAAAAAATTAAAGAAACTACATTAACGATGGAATTCATTATTAAGAGATAAAAATTACATTCCATTAATTATAGACAACCCACATATATGTACACCCCCATACTTATGCTCTTTTACATCAACAATCACAAATGCTCTATTAGTTTTAAGGCTTGGTGAGACATTTGGTAGGTTGAAGGTTCGTAATGCGATTAACATAAAAAAGGAAAATGAAGATCAAAGTGCTTAATAATAGGACAAATCATGTCATTGGGTAGGCTATTTGGCTAATGTAGCTCATAAAGCAAAGAATGCCTATATCATTTCCATGTCAATGACAAATCTTCCCCACAATTGGACAACACATCATCCTCAATGTGAGAAAATAGTAAACACATAGATAAAAATAACAAGAAATAACATAAAGAAAAGGTAATATCATGAAACCTGTTAAGGTGACTAGGGTGGTGAAGGTGTCAGAGACAGAATGTGAACACCTTAATCAACAAAGTATCTAAAGATCTTCTTAATGTTGCATCACTGTTGTCGTCGTTCTTCTTTTATCTCCTTTAATAGTTTGTTATTGTACAAAACCTACCTCTTCATTATGCTAGGTCTCTTCACTAGTTGAGCCTTCATTTCGTGGATGAGGTCATGTAGAGCTCAAACTAGCCTGTCCTATCCTGTGTTTTACTTATGTTTTGGAGCTAACATCTCGGAGGCCCATGTGATCGATTGCTAAGATTTCAGCCCGCCTAAAATGTGTATGATTCAAAAACTCAGGAAGAACAATTATTAGTCCATCAATATTCACACCATAATACACAACAAATGCGGTGACAATATAACTTATACCAAGATGTCTACTTTTCTTTTTAAGGGTAGTAATTATGGATTGAAAAATATGGATCATCATGTTTTTCAATTATATTCAACTTAGGAAATCCAACAATTTCTTTGGTAACATCATGATTCAAATGATATGTTTGACTCCCTAATATAACTTATACCAAGATGGCTACTTTTCTTTTTAAGGGTAGTAATTATGGATTGAAAAATGTGGATCATCATGTTTTTCAATTATATTCAACTTAGGAAATCCAACAATTTCTTTCGTAACATCATGATTCAAATGATATGCTTGACTCCCTAATTGAAACAAAACCTCAGTCAAATCCTGCGACTCAATTTATAAAGTAGTATAGAATTCAAAGGTTAATTCTTCATATGTAACATAATTAAATTTGACAAATTTTTCCCATTGAATCTTATTACTCAAATTCTTAACCTTATCCTTCAACCCAAGATTATCAAAATATCAAAATCAAAATATCTAGGTGCACTAACAATTCTAGATCGAAGGGTTTAGAAGCAAATACCTTCTTCTTCCAAGTAAATTAGAAAAGGAGTTCCAAAGTCCGCAGCCCTATTTTATGTACCTCTCTTGTTACTTGTGTTTTTCATATAGGATGGGAGCGTTTAGCACTTTGTTTAATTCTCAGGGCCATAAGTAAGAGTAAAACTGCAAAAATAAACCAAGAACACAACAAAATGCACCAACACCACCCAAAAACGTGAATAAAGAAAAGTAGCATCAAATCATGTAGAAACCACTCAAAGAATGCAAGGTTTATTTGTAACTACAAAATATATGTTGGATGAATTAAAAGCTGGTTGAAAAATGTAAAAACTAAGTGAAAACCTAAAGAGAAGTATAGCGAGAAGTGAGAGAGATTTGTAGTGGTGGCTAAAGCTTAGAGAAAGAAATGGTGTGTGTAAAATGAGAAGAAGAATGAATATAAGGGGTTAGGGTTAAAGAAGTAGGGGTAAAATGTGGTTTAGAGGGTGAAATTCATATGTATACGCATGGTATGTGACCTATCACGATCGTGCACGTGGATATCATGATCATAACAAAAGCTATTTTTGTGACATACACGATTGTGACATGGGAGTCACAATGGTGACATAGTGACTTTTGTCACCTATGTTTTGTTTCATCGTTTCTTCATCATGTAACCTCCGAGCTTGCTTCCTTAACACATATTAACTTCAAAGACACAAATTTGAGCCATTCAAACTACTTCAAAATTATTGAAATTAAAAAATCCTAACTATCGAGATTTAGCTAAGTTATAGTCATTATTTTGAACATTACTCATCTAAGATGTTTTTACTCATGGGAAAAGAAAGAAATTACTTCCCTTTTTGTGGGATTACTCCTTCAAGATACAATTTGCATCAATGCCTACTCACTTTGAAGGTTTCCTTACTCGAATTTTCTAATTCGAGAGTTCCATATGCGAATACGTAGGTTACCATAAAAGGTCCATTCTATTTTGATTTGATCTTCCTTGGAAATAATTTCAACCTCAAATTATATAATAAAACTATATCTAGTTTGAACTCTTTCCTTTTAATGTGAGAATCATGCCACTTTTTCACCATTTCCTTGTACAATTTGGCATTTTCATATGCATTAAAGAGAAGTTAATCGAGTTCATTCAATTGTAGGAGTCTTCGTTCACCATCTTGCTTCCAATCAAAATTTAAAGTTTTTTTCACCTATTATGCTCTATGCTTAAGTTCCATAGGAAGACGATAAGTTTTACCATACATAAGTTTAAATGGAGTCATCCCAATCAGAGTTTTGAAGGTGGTTGAATAAGCCCACAAGGCGTCATCCAGCTTTAACATCCAATCCTTCCTTGAATCATTTACCATCTTCTCCAATATTCGTTTAAACTTATAATTTCCAACTTTTAATTGACCACTTGTTTGCTGGTGGTACGGAGTGGTGACATGATGGTAAACTCCATATCTTTTAATAAGAGCATCAAAAGATTTATTACAAAAATGTGCTCCTCCATCACTAGGTTAAATAATCTTTTAATGGGTTTCTACACAACTTTTCCATTGTTCATTGGAGTTACCATAGCTTCAACCCATCGTCATACGTAGTCCACTCCTACTAAAGTGTACATGTTCCCTATAGAGGATGGGAAAGGCCATGAAGTCAAGTCCCCACATATTGAAAACTTTGACTTCTAAGATGTTAAATAAGGGCATCTCGTCTCTTTTTAAGGTGTTCTCCGCTCTTTGACATTTGTTACAATGTGCCACAAACTCCTAAACATCTTTAAACAGATATGTCTGGTAAAATCCACATTTAAGTACTCGAACTATCTCTTTGTTCATGTCATAATGCCCAGCATACCTAACTTCGTGACATTATGTCAATATGTTTGACATATCCTCCTTCATAACACATCTTTTTATTAGTTTTTAACACGTGTTCGATATAGGATTGAGTCATCTCATAAATAATGGGTACACTAAGATAAGAATCGTTTTCTCTTTTGATAACACAATTCCAAAGGAAGCTTACTACTGGCAACAAAATTTGCTATATCGGAAAATCATAATGTCACTTGTTGTCTTAACATCAAGGTTTTATCGAAGAATCTCTCATTAATATCGTCGCTCTGCTCGATTTCCCCTCCTTCCAAACGTGATAAGGGTTCTACTACCACATTCTCTACTCCCTTCTTATCATATATTTCAATGATGAATTCTTGTAATAGTAGTACCCATCGACTAAGCCTCAATTTCACGTCCTTCTTGGTGAAAAAATACTTAAATGCGACATGATCTGTGAAAATGATCACCTTAGAGCCTACAAGATATGGCCAAAACTTGTCACATGTATATACCATTGCTAGAAACTCCTTCTCAGTGGTGGTGTAATTGAGTTGTGGCCCAGTTAATGTATTGCTTGCATAGTATACCACATCCAACTTCTTATCTTTCCTTTGGCCTAACATATAACCCATAGCTTGGTCATTAGAGTTGCACATGACTTCGAATGGAAAGGACCAATTTGGTGACGTTAGGATTGGTGTTGATATTAATTCCTCCTTTAATTGGTAAAACATAGATAAACAATTATCATCAAAATGAAAAGGCACTTCCTTAACTAGTAAGTTTGTCAAAGGTCTTGCAATTTTGCAAGAAGTCCTTAATAAAATGGTGGTAGAATCCAGCATGACCTAGGAATGCTCACACACCTTTGGCATTGATAGGTGGTGGAAGCTTCTCTGTGATCTCCGTCTTTACTCTTTCAACTTTAATCCTTTGGCATGATATTTTATGTTTTAACATTATACCTTCGTGCATTATGAAGTGACATTTCTCCCAGTTCAGTACTAACTGTGATTCTTCATTCTTCACATCTTTGGAGTACTTTGTCCAAATTAATCAAGAACTATTTAAAAGAGTCACCAAAGACTAAAAGATTATCCATAAATACTTCCATATTGTCCTCGATCATATATGCAAAAGTAGACATCATGCGCCTTTGAAATGTAGCTAGAGCATTGCACAACCTGAAAGGCATCTGTCTATATGCAAATGTACCATAAAGACACATAAAAGTGTTCTGTTTTTGGTCCTCAAGATAGATGAATATATGATTGCATCCCAAGTAACCATCTACGAAGTAATAGAATGAGTTACCAACTATTCTCTTGATCATTTGATCTATGAATAGGAGAGGAAAGTGATCCTTTTTATTCATTTTGTTGAGTTTGTAGTAGTCAATGCAAACTCTCCATTATGGGATAACTCTTGTGGAAATCAACTCTCCACTTTCACTCTCTATAACAGTTATACCATACTTCTTTAGTGTGCATTTTATTAGGCTAACCCACTTACTATCAAATATTGGGCATATGATACCCGCGTCTAAAAGTTTCACCACTTCCTTTTAACCAGTTCCTTCATGTGAGGATTCAACCTTCAATAACGTTCTTTTACTGCTCAACTTTCTTCATGTGAGGAATCAACCTTCGCTGACATTCCCTCACTACCTAAATATGAACTAAAGTGAGTGTCTTAAACATTTTAAAGCATTAATCAATAAATGTCATGGATTAAATGTACCAAAAATTAAACATATATTAGCTATATACTCAAGTGTCCCTACTAACTCGTAGTTGTAAAGATCCATCATCACAGAGAAATTTGTGTAACTTATCCTGGTCATCTCTCCCAACATCTTGAATTGAATCATACTCAATCAACCCTAATCATAGCAGTATTTTTCCACAAAGGTTGCGGTCCTTGAACCTCTGATACTGCTCCATCTAGGATTTGGCATTCAAATGCAATAGGTTGTGTCCCTCCTATAGATATACTGTAATTTCTCATTTTTTTGGCCAGGAATTTCTACTAGGGTTTCTAAATGACCCTTTTCCTCTATGTTTCTATATCCACCAATCTCTTGGTGAGTCTAGTATATTAGTCATCAGAGGATCCTTGGGTTTTAGAGCCTCATACTACTGCAGAGCTGAAGATGATAGAGCTTTTGAAGATGGTGAAGATGGTATGGATATCCTAAGGAATATCACTATTGGACCCCGTTTCCGAAGCCCAACATTCGAAAACATAAAAGCATAAAAGACCCAAACCGACAACTTACTGATCACACTTTAGGGAACTTTCAATAGAAATTTCAGACCAACTTCTTCACAACATTTTTTCCCCATATCCTAACGATTCCAACGCCACAAAAAACGTTCAATTTGGATTAGAAATGGAGAAGTTATGACCAAAACACTGGCTAAGCAAAAAAAACCAAGACTAACTACTATATCCAACTTCGTGCTAACATTTGAAACTTTTAGGGCCCGAATTGAAATTTGATTCCTTCAAGTAATTTATAGCCCCGTGTTTCTAATTTAATTTGGAACAAGGATCGCCTCATTCGGATCTCTACAGGTCGAGATAGCATAGCCAGACTTTTTCAACCGATCATCATACTTTGATTCAATCCACCTTTTTCAATTTAATAACCATACTGGTCAACCAGGTATGAAGAGATAAAAAAAAATTTCTTAGGAGTCCAATGCTTCAAAAATCAGGTCGATCGGAGGTCTGACTAAAAAGTTATGACTAAACGAAAGAAGAGAGGTTGGTCAGCTAAGAACCGACCCCAAAGGATGCTCCGCATGTGCGCAAGAGCGCGCGTTCGCCCAAAGGGTGAGCGACCGAGCGCTCGGGCGCTCGGGCCCTCGGGCGGGCAAGCTTTTGGGTGCTTAGGTGTGCTACCGAACGTTCTCTCGGGCGCTCGCCCGAGCGCGCGCGCCCGGGTGGGCGAGGATCCGAGCGACCAGCCAAGCAAAATCCGACCCTTCAGACTTCTAACTCTCATATCTTTTGACTCCGAGCTCCAAATTTAACAAAATTGGTATCGTTAGAAAGATAAAAGACAGATCTATAATTTTTAAGAAGGACCCACAAGCAAGCTCGGACTCTAAAGGGATCAAAAGTTTGCCTCATGGTGACCGATCGAAAAATTCCTCAATAGTACTAAAACTTGTAAATATCATAACTTTTGACCCAGAATTCCAAATTTAACAAACTTGGTGTCTATGGAAAGTTAAAAGAACGCTCTACAACTTTCATGAAGATCATAAGATCAACTTCCAACTCTATAAGGGTCAAAAATGGACTCAAAGCTTTTGTCTGACATTTGCCATTTTGGCAGCACCTGCATTCCACTTTAACAACTCACCTCTTCCAATTAACACACCCTAAAAATAGCTCATTATACATCATGGAAAAGCTCTACAGCTCGTCTACCACTCTCAAGAAGGCTAATTGATCCCATCCGATCTATACCAGTCCAGAATTTGACTTAATGCACAACATACCCAAAACAAACCCTATGAGCACATCAGCCCAGGAATCTGACAGCACTACGCCCAACTTCAACAACTCATAAACCTTTGCAAATTTCTAATGAGCTATTTCAAAGCAAAATCCCAACAGCAACTCAACAATGAATAAACGCACATACACATTCCTTTTTGCAAGGTCATACACAGATCACAATTCAATACAAACACATGAAAAGGAGAGTACTAGAGCTCTCATCCTCTTTTCCAATCATAATGAGAGTTCATGCATAGCTTTAATTACATATCAGCATATTCATCATATCCATCAAGAATCAAGTACAAGATACAAAATGTATGAGATGCTCAATGTTTGATATGCTTATAAAGCTATCCAAAAGCTAGTTACTAACTTAATACAAA
>JANJEY010000007.1:10892826-10906316 GCA_024703695.1 Erythroxylum cataractarum | reverse complement strand
ATACAAAATGTATGAGATGCTCAATGTTTGATATGCTTATAAAGCTATCCAAAAGCTAGTTACTAACTTAATACAAAAGTATCTAAATTCTTGGAGTTATTCCCGATGCCTTACAAGGTTCAGCGCTTGACTTGATTTTGCACTTGAGGAGGGAGAATGGGGTGAGCAAAACACAACTCAGTGGCTAACACATTTATAGCCATCGAGTAATGAGCCATACAACACATAATTCAAGAATCCAAAGCATTAGCAATGTATCATATTGTACATAAAACCAACTTCATCACATAACGCACCATCACCCAAAATCATCATATAAAGCATAACATGAAATCTTCTATCAGTTGTAACACGTATTATGCATCATAAACACAAAAATGATGAAATGCACACAATTGGCTCGAGAGTTTCATAAATACAACAGATAAACCGAAGTTTATCGTAAACAAGATGAGTCCGATTTCTCAGGATCTCGTGGCCTCAAGCGGACAGCCGGGAGAAGGTTATAGGTCATCGTGCACGAGACTAACGAAACAGGTTCTCTATTACCCAATCACAACCAATCTATGCTCCAATATTCAAATGCAAAAAAATGGCATTTTTTTGCTTCTTTCATCTTATTAAATCATCATAGCTCCATACTTTTCATTCATAGAAAAGGAGACATATCCATTTCATCATACACTTTCAAATATATACACACTACTCAACATGTACGAAATTTAAACAAAGATTACACACATAGGGCATTTGCCCATCGCACAACAACTATAAAAATGTTACCCACCTAAATGTCGAAATCCAATTTCAAGATTGACCTTCCTCCCTACCTAGAGTGGGGTTTTCTTGGTTCCCTTCAATTAAACCAATTTCCATTCAATGAATACATTCCAAAGAAAGTCATAGCATTCAAGAATCAAGCAAAGATAAAATCAACTTTAAGCCTAACCTATCCATAGGCCATCTATGCTAGAATAACCAAAACCTTAACTTAGAAATCCCAAAATCTACTTGATTTTACTTTTCTCTTCTTTCTTTTTTCAATCCCAACACAAACCCTAACCTCCATTTTATCCCTTTCTTGAATCTAGCATAAGCAAAGATTTAACTTACCTCCAACAAAGAGGTTTTCTCTTCTTTTTCTTCTTCTTTTTTCCTCCCTTCAAGCTTCCTACGAGTCTTCTTCCTCTTAGCCGAAATCTCCCTTTCTCCTTGGTAGTGCCATAAGCTTCCTCTCCAAGATGACTTAATTCATTTGTTTCTCAACTTAATACCCATCTCAAAACTACGTAGTTTCAATTTCTCCTTATAACTTGCAATTCTTTTGGTCTCTTCTCCTCACATACGACACTCTTCATTTGCCTCCTCCTTCTAATTTCATTAACCCCTAAAGCCTATTCCTTCCAAAAATGCCCTTCATCCATAAGGACTTTCCCGTTTTGCCCTTACTTTTGTCTCATATGGCTCTACACTTACAAGCCTACTACACATTAATCCAACTTAATTCTAATCCTTCATTTATTTTCAAATTTTAATTTCCATTCATACTTGCAAATTTCAAGACTCAAATACACACACACACAATTAAAACAATTAAAGCAAAAATAAAGAATAAATAAAGCAAACGAATAAGTAAATAAATAAATAAATTTCGAGGCCCAACACTCACCATCTGCATTAAACCTTATCCGTCGATCTATCATATGCCTCTTGTCTCTCCATCTACTCTATCAATGCTACCTTGGTCACTTAAATAGTGCATTGGAATCCTAAGATCTAACTTATATACTTCTTTAGTTGAGCTATCTTTAGTTGGTCATTGCATTTAGGTGTTGTGGCACCTTGGAAATCCTACACTAGCCTCCTTATACTACTTCTCCCATTTGGGATGATGGTAAGCCCTGTCTTGGTGGTTAATTTACTATATTGGGATAATCCTTATATTTTGAAAGCCCAGTCAGTTGATAAATAGCTCCTGTTAGTCCCTGCCTCCTACATACCATGTGCATGTTCGTCATGACATCTAAATTAAGAGAGATCATATTATCAAGTAGCCTCATTAGTGGTATCCTCTTAAAGACGCCTATCCTCCTTGTTAACCATGACACATATGGCCCGATGTAAATAATCCTATCTTCTTTTCTTCACTATAATATTAGGAGATTAGGTTAAGGCATACCCCAAGTGAATTAGCATCCTTTAGCTCATACTCCACAGGTGGAAGACAATTAAATTGCCAACAACTTAGAAATCAGCGTGAGAAAGATAGAAGGCAAAGATTGAATTACAAAATTGGTAGTGTGAGTTCATTTATTTGTGTTCAGGATGATAGTGGGAATGTTGAAGGTGGTAGTATTCCTAACCACCAAGAAGGGAATGTTGCACCTGATGTTAGGAAAAAAAGAAGATAGGTGTCAAATTTTTTGCATTATAAATAACTCTTGGAGCTCAACCTTGACTCCATAATGCCTTACGATCTAGAGAAGCATCTCATAATATGGATAAGCTAATAGTTAAATGGTGGTGTGATTCAGGTATAGCATTCAATACTTCCCAATCTTATTATTATTAGTCTATAAGAGATTTTATTGCCTTTTACGATCCAAGAAGTGATATATGCTTAATTGATTGTATAATTATTCCTTAATACTTAGTGATTAATGACATGAAATTGCTTAAGATACTCACTTTGACTTATATATGATTTTAGGCACAATTCACAAGTGAAGGAGTTAAAGTGAGTCAAAAGCACTATATTTGGGCTATCTTTTGAAGAATTGCACTTACTTGTCTTCATAGAGCAAGAAGAAGAAGATTATAGCAAGAATAATACAAGAAGAAGACAAGAAAATGAAGAAAATGCCGAAGAGTTCTGATGGCCATGTTGGAATAAATGCACAGCTGTGAGCATCACTCACGGCTCTGTATGGTATTGTATGGGCGTGAGTCATTTATCACGCCTATATAAGGTGACCAACTGCC
Organism: Erythroxylum cataractarum; assembly: GCA_024703695.1. Lineage (NCBI taxonomy): Eukaryota > Viridiplantae > Streptophyta > Magnoliopsida > Malpighiales > Erythroxylaceae > Erythroxylum > Erythroxylum cataractarum. Next base: position 10,903,334 of record JANJEY010000007.1, on the reverse strand, counting down.
ATTCCATTGTGTGTGACATGAGTGGAATCAAATAATGGGAGGTTGAAGGAAGAATGTGAATTTCATGGGACTGTATGGTGTCTCACCCACACCCACACCAGCTGTCTCATTCCAATACTAGTTATCCATTTATCACATTTTAAACTAGCTCTTTAAGGAATAAAGAATATAAGGGCAATTGAAAAAGGACACCTATCCACTCCAATTAAAAACCTATCATTTGGATGAAATGGAGGGTGTGTGATGTGCGGCTAAAAGAGGGATCAAGGACACATGTACATTTTTCCTTAAAACCTAGATGCATCATCTTTTGTTGAGGGAATAGCGTACCTTTGGAGAAAAAGAGAAGGAAGTGTTAGTTGTAGCTGAGTGAACAAAGAGAGTGGAGAACTAAAGGGGGCAAGAGGGTTGTAACAAAAGAGAGTGAATAAAAACTAGCATCGCTCTTTAACAAGTCCTCTTCAAATTTCCAAAGGTGGTGGTCGGCTGGATGAAAGATTGGAGGGTTTTCAATTAGGGGAAAAACAAGGAGGGAGCGTCGGGAGAGATGAGAAAAAGGGACAAACCCCTTAACTTTGAGAGACCCATGAAAAGGTAACTTCTTGATGCTGGTTCAACAGGGATATCGACACTGATGACCCAGTTAAGCACTCCTTCCTTGTATTTTTTGTTCTTTCTCTCTTTAGAAATTAATTGTGTTATCCTATGTGCATGGATTTGGATATTATGAAAATATGATTTGAATGCGTTCATTCGATTGTTTTATTATAGACCTATTGCTAGAATATTCAATGTAATAAGTAATTGTTATGTTGAATTTCATTTATAGGGACTAATGGTTCATAATCATTAGGGATAATATAACTTAGGATAAATAATTCGAGCTTGTGTGATTATTGTTGAGATTGGTCTGTTTTTCTGATTCGTAAGGTGGTTGTCCGATTAAACTTAGAAAGCATCTCCTCTTCTATCTGATAGCGAGGGTTATTTAATGAGCTCTTCCTAATTAACTACGACCTAAGGAAAAATTAAGATTAACAAAGCTTATTGTTAATCAACGACCAATAGTTCAAAGAGAGATGTAAAGACAATAATTCAATGAAATATGTTTAATAGGGTGTAGGGCGAGATTGAACTAAAGAACTAGACTCCTAACGAATTCACCACTTTCATCATTTATGCATTTTTTTAATTCCCTTTTGTTAGTTTTGTTTCATTTTATTTTCTTGTTTGATAAACCAACCAACCCCCTATAACCTAAACACCATTTAATTTCATTTCAAAAGCTTTATACATACTCTCTGTGAGATCGACCTAGACTCACCACTGTTATAGTAGTAGGACTAGTTTATTTTTTATAGTGTTACGATGCACTACTAGGAGACAAATCTCCTTCAATTGTTTAGTAGCTCTATTTATGAAATTGAAATTTTTTTGGATGAAATAAGAATGACTTATGCTACTTTTGGGTATTCAATCATGTTTGATGACTGTACAAATAGAAAAAATGAGCCTATTATAAATTTTTTTGGTTTATTCTACAAAGGGCACAATTTTTTTGTTTTCGATTGATTCACTTGGCCTTGTTAGGAATGCTGATACTTTATTTAAAATATTTGATGAAATTGTGAATGAAGTTGGGCCAAAAAATATTGTTGAGTTCATTATTAACAATGATTTCGCTTATAAATCGGCTGGAAGAAGAATGTAAAACAAGTATGATTCTTTTTTATTGAACTTCTTATGTTGCACATTGCATTGACTTGATGTTGAAAAATATAAGGGATGGTAGATACTTTCCTATTATTGATGAGACTATATAAAAAGTAAAAAAAGTTACCAAGTTCATCTACAATCGTGCATAGGTTTTGAACTTAATAAGAAAGGATTTCACCATTGTTAAGAATTTGTTTCGTCTTGTTATTGCAAGATTTGCAACAAAATTCTTATCACTTTAGTATTTTATTATAATGAAGAAACAGTTCAGGCAAATATTTATAAGTAATAAGTGGGTTGCAGCTCAGCATGCTAGGTCTAATGCTTGATTGAAGGTTTCTAGTATGATTCTTAAAGATAATAAATTTTGTTCCCAATGTCAATTTCTCTTCCAAGTTTGTGAGCCTTTGGTGAGGATACTTTTTCTGGCTGATAGCGATGAGAAGGCAACAATAAGTTATTTTTATGACGCCATAAGGAGAGCAAAAAAAGCAATTAAGGTCAATATAAAAAATAACCTTCTTTTTACACTCCTTATCGTTTTGTCATCAATGAGAGATGAGAAAGGCAATTGTACTCTCCGTTATTTATAGCTAGGGAATTTTTAAATTATAGTGTTTGTTTTAGACCATATTTTATAAAGAAAGATGAAGTTAATAGGGAAATGTTATTAACTATTACAATAGTTGCTCATGAAATGATATATGATCTCCTAAGCTCACAAATGGAGATTTATAAGGATGGTTTTGTTAATTTGGGAATGTCAATTACTATTTATAAAAGAGACAAACTTAATTCAAATATATATTTTTTTCGCTTTTGTTACTTGTTGAAAGTTAATCATCACTTTATTTTGTTTATAATGTTACTTTTATTGTCTTACAGTTGCTTGGTGGGACCAATTTAGAGGTGGTGTTCTAAAATTGTAATAGTTTGCAATTTGAATTCTAAGTTAATATATGAGTGCAATAAGGTGTGAAAGGAATTAGAGCATATTTGAATTCATCAATTTCGAGAAAAGGAATAGAGTTGAGAACAAAATATTGAATGTATTGATCTTTGTTCGATACAATTTAAGGCTTTGAAAAAGGTATGTTATTATCATTATTAAGTTAGGTATAATTTCTTAATAATTTTTAATAATTTAATTTTATTGTTTAATAGGACTCTTGATAGAACAAGTAGTTATGTAGATCCAAGTTGCATCGATAATATTGATCTTTGAGCAAGTATTTGATTAAATGAAGTTTCAGGTTTTCATTGTAATTGTTAGAGAGTCATGGATGTTTATTATTCTTTTTATTTGATGTTTTGATGTAATTATTATTTATTATATCATGAAATTGTAATATTTTAAATACTTTGTATTCTTCTTAATTTTATATTTGTATGATAATTAAATGATTTTTCATATTAAGTGTGGTTATTATATATATGTGAAATATGGGAAAAATAATGTTAATAAAAATAAATTGTTGTTATTTTAAATTTCTATTATTATAAATTTTGGAGATAGGGTGTCAAACTATAAATTATACAATACTATATATTAAAGCACTATTTTGCAATTTTAAAAAAAGGAAATATTTTATAAATTTAAAAATTACCCAAAATGGTACCTAGTATTGATCGGTACCTGTGTATGGTATTCATAGCATTGCCAAGCATAGAAAAACTTTAGTGTTAAAGTTATTGAACCAATGGAATTATGGTGTGAAGGAACTATGTTGTGAAGAACTAAGTTTTATGTAATTTTATTTATATAAATTTCCTTCAATATTATTAACCTTTTTATCATCCCTATCATATCATTACCTAAGCCTCATTAAAACCTTGTAACAAGACCTTTTAATTTTTGTTTCTAGTTTACCTATGGTTAAGAATCCGGTTATGTATTGATTTGAGAGTTCCTACACTTTTCACCCTGAATACTTTGAGCGCATTAAGTGAATCCTTGGTGAGGGTGTGAAAATTTGCACTTTTTATTTCAAAATTATTATTTATGTTATTATTATAATATTAACCTGTGAAGCTGGTTCTATGATTACTTGAATCTAATTATATGTTAATTTGATTGATATGACATGATGATTTAGAGTGTGGATGGATAGGTTGAGGCTAATAAGGGATGAATGTTTGTAAGCTTGATGGTTTAGATTATGATTTGCTTAAGGACAAGTAAAAGCTTAAGTGTAAGAATGTTTGATAAATGATTAATTGACTATATTTATATACACATAGTTAGTGTGTTTTGCTTATTGTTTGATAGTTTTATACTATTTTTAATATTTATTTTCTTCAAGTGTGTTTTTAGGTGATAATTGCCTTTATAGACCAAAAGAAGACGAATTTGGGTAAATTTGAGGCATAAAATGGAAGATTTGAAGCAACTTTAGAGATACATGGTCGTGTATAAGGATAGCGTAAGTCACTGTAAAAATGTGAAGGTTTGAAGATATTGTTATGTCCATATATGTTGACATACATGGCCTTTTATATTTCCCATGTAAGCTTCTGGGATAGTGTACAGTCATGATTTAGAGGGTGTAACAGATCATGTATTTTATAGGGACCTTAGTTTTTGTCATAAAAGGAAATTATGAAGGATAGAGTTAGGAAAGGAAGAGACTAAAGTCAAGTTAGTCATTAGAAAAATAAAGAAGAGGTAGTTCTAAACAAAGTACGAAGGAGAATATGAAGATTATAACACAAGATATGATAGAGAGCAACCTTTGATCTAAATTTCAAAAAGACTTCATTAGAGATAAAAGGGGATATGAATTATGAATTCTTTTATTTCTATTTGTGCTTCTGAATATTTGATGATGGATTTGTTTTCTATACTTATGAACTAATTTTCATAGTGCCTAGGTGTAATGAACCCTAAGCTATGATTAATAATATGATATAGTCTTTATTCAATGCAGTTTTATTTATTGATTTGTTATGACTCAATTATACATTTATACTCTTGAACAGATATGTCTAGAATATTATTCAAATGTTTGGTTTCATATGATTGATATTGAAACTATAGGTGGTTTTAGATAATGTGATCTTTGGCAATGATTTTTCTCACTATACATGGATTTATCTAATTTCTTATAGATTTGAACTATTCTCTATTTATTCTCACTTTGCTAATACGATCCAAACTCAGTTCTCTTGCAAGATTAAAATATTTCACATTGATAATGCAATATAATACAAAGGTATGAAATTCACCAACTTCTTTTCTCAACAAGCGATTATTATTAAAAGATCCTACCTAAATACATCTCAATAAAATGGTTGAGCTGAAAACAAATATAGACACATTCTTAATATAGTTCAAGACCTCCTTATTTCCTCTTCTTATCCCGAAACCTTTACGGAAAATTTTCTATTACTACTATGTATATTATCAATCGCATTCCTTCCCCTACCATAGGTAATATCTCTCCCTATAAGCACTTATATAATCATGCTCTTAACTATCATTCTCTCAAGGTTTTCAGTTGTGCATGCTTTGTTCTTCCCTAACCTCATGAGTATACTAGACTAAAACCAAAAACACGCTTATGCTATTTTCTTAGATATGTCATAAAATCCAAAGGGTATAGATGTTGCGATCCCCTATCTCAAAGGCTTCATTTCTCTCGATATGTAACCTTTTGGGAACATTCTCACGGTAGTTTTTTTTAACCCTACCATATCTTTGCTTCCTGGCATTTTCCTACAAGTCCATCATACAACTCTACGAATTCAACATAACCAACACATAATTCCATTATATCTTCCTCAAATATGGAACCTCCACCTTCATTAAGAAACCCTTCCCAATATACTCCCCCATCAAATATGTTGAGTCTCAACAACAACTTCCCCATTACTCTACTCAAATAAGTTAACCTTCTATTTATTGTAAAGATTTCCACTATTGTTTTTTTATATGAACCTTTCACCTACCGCGAGGCCAAAACTGACTGTTTATGGCAATAACCAATGGCCGAAAAACTACAATCTCTCTTCAACACTGGTACCTAGGACTTGATTGACTTAATTCTAGGCAATTCTATTATTGGTTATAAATGGGTCTATAAAATCAAGACTCAAGCTAATGGTTCAATTAAAAGATACAAAGCCAAAATGGTTGTTAAAGGACTTACTTGGGAATATAGAATTAACTATAAAGAGACATTTTCTCCTATAGCTCATTTAACTTCAGTTCGTAACCTTATTACAGGTATTATCATTAAGTGTTGGGAACTATTCTAGATGGATGTCAAGAATGTTTTTTTTCAATGATAATCTTATTGAAGAAGTTTATATGCAACCTCCACCTTTATATGACCATACACCTAATAAAGTTTGTTACCTTTGTAAGGACTTAAACAAGCTTCTCGAGCTTGAAATTTATCAAATTTAGCACCACTATTAACCGTCTTGGCTTTAAATTTGTCTTTTTATAATCATTTCTTGTTTCTTTGTAACACAAATCAAGGATGCACACTTCTTCTTTGTCATGTTAATAATAAATAGGGATGACACTTAGGGTATTTATAATCTAAAATCTTTTCTCCATCGATAATTTAAAATGAAAGACTTAAGCAACATGACCTATTTTTTGGACTTTAAAGTTTCAGATAATGACTCTAGTTAATTTATCTTATCTTTCATATTGGCCTCGTTCATGTTGAGACTGTTAGTGCTCTACTTGACTCAGTGATCACATTTTTGCTACCGTTAGAAATCTTCTTAATGATGGTACAATTTATCGATAATTAGTGAACAATTTTATATACCTAATTATCACTTATCCAAATATTTCACATTATAAGTCAATTTATACCAATTTTTGGAATATAAAAGATTTTATTAACATAAGATATATACACACTAGTCTTTAACACCTTCTTTGTAATACCAAGCTAAATTGACTAATTATATTTAATTTTGAAAACATCGCTTCAATATTATCTTATTTATTAAAAATACATATTTAAAGTTTTACAAGATAAATTGCACTTAAAAAAGGTTAGGAATTTAATTTATTCTTTTTAAATTAACATTTTTATTAAAAATATTTAGAAAGTTCAATAATTGGAGTCGACCTTTATCCTCGGGTAAGTAGAGAGCTAAGCAATTCGGGTAACAACCCGGAAATAACCCGAAGGCGAAACCAGTAGATAATAACAAAATCGAGTGGCAATTACGCAGAAGAGCAAGAAAATATCTAACCCTTTCCCTTGGAAGACACCAAAAGTAAAAGACCGAATACTCTCGAAGGTTCTACCTTCAACGCACCCACAAAGCCCCGTTGTGCCCTCCGTCTCTCATAGTCCCAGAAGATATTTTTCTCTCTCATTCTTAATAAACAGCCAGAAAGCCGCCCAGAATTTTTCTTCCTCTCAGATATTGCTAAAACTACCGGCTGCCTGCTATAAACATAGACTACAACAACTATAACAATCGGCTTATTGTCATATAGATAGATATATATATTTAGAGAGAGCGACAGTTTGTGCTCTCTTCTGAGGTTTTGAGTGGTGCTGGGTGATTAGAGATGGAGCGGGAAGGAGGATCCAACGCCGGATCTTGCTATTACTCCGTCCTCGGCATTCGCAAGGACGCCTCCTTCTCCGATATTCGCACTGCCTATCGCAAACTCGCCATGGTAATTCTCTTATTTAAACTTTTCATTCAATTCTTTATCTTTTCGGATCAAAAGTTTTGAGTTTCTGTTTTTGTTTTTTCGTTAATGGAGAAATGGCATCCTGACAAGTGGGCCAAGAACCCGAGCGTTGCTGGAGATGCAAAACGGCGATTTCAACAAATCCAAGAAGCTTACTCCGGTATTTTTATTATTGACTTACCTCCTCAACAACTCTTTTACTCTCTAGTCTTTTTGATTTTCGAACTCTTAACGCCGTGAACGTCCGTTGATTTTTACAGTTCTCTCCGATCAATCTAAGAGGACATTGTACGATGCAGGTGTCTACGATCCGCTAGAAGAAGAAGACCAAGTTTGTTCCAAATAAATATCCTAACTTCCTTTATTATTAATTATTTTTTGATATTTATCTGCCTCTAGTCTTACCATTGGACTAGTTGGTTCCTTTCTCAATTGATAACCGACTGTGTGGGGTTTTTTTTTTTTTTTAAACTGATCAATCTTGCGTATGTGACTCTGGAAATTATGAATTTTCTGACATCAGGACTTTTGCGACTTTATGCAAGAGATGATTTCCATGATGAATAACGTGAAAGACGAGGTATCTAATTCCATCTTCTTTCTAATTCCTTTTGCACCCCTGAAAATTTGCCCTTTTCTAATGATGTGGAGGGTGTAATGGTAATAATCTGGGACCCACCGACGGGGTTCATCTGATTTTCACAGGGAGATAGTTTTGAAGATCTTCAGAGGATGTTTGTGGAAATGGTTGGCGGAGATGGCCGGGACATCTTTGACCTCCATGTCGATCCTACGGATTCTAAGAGGCCACGTGTCAACTCAACGAAAGGTAGTGCAGTTAGACACGGCACGTCAATCTGGTGACGCACATGAAATTGTACTGGATCCTATCCCCAAGTTCCGATTATTTGTTTCAAGTAGTGTTGATGTTGGTTCGTCTACTCTGTGGTCTAGTAGAATCCAATTTTCTTACGCAACATGCAAATGGACGGTATTGGTCTTCCTTTTGTTGGTTTATTATGGAAATGGTTTCGAAGTTTAGATCCAATTGCATGGGTGATTGACAATTGTTGATGCTGACTTGGGACCACATGGAGATCGTAATTGACAGGCTGATTCTTAGGCAATGTGCTCTCTTCTTTCTTCTTTTTTCTCTCTCTCAACAAATTGAACATGGTTGGCTGAAAGCATAAGATTTAAAAGCTCACGTTGTTTGCGTCTATGTATATATATATTATACATGCTTGTATTCTCTTTTTATTTGTAACTGAGTTTAGATGTTGGCAAGTCCCAAGTGACTCAAAGATAACACATATCACCAATAACATACTCCTTCCCTAAGCATTTTATATCGAAAGTACCGGATATCACCAATGGTAAAGGGTCATTCGAGACAATAACGAGATTGAGATTACGAAGTAAATTTTTGTTTTTCCAAAGCTTAATTTAACAAAGAAAAGCAAAAACTAGTGGATTTGGATAGGGTGGCTAAGTTGGGTACTAAAAGAAGTGTCATTGATTGGGTTATAAAAGGATGCTTCTGGATGTTCATACGCCTATTATGTTCTTAAGTTGAGGCCGTAATTAATCTTAGATGGTTTTGCTTGTATTCTTTATTTTGTATAGGGTAAATTTTACAAAAAAATATTTTTATTTAATTTAATAAATTAAAATAACAGTAATAAAAAATATTTTAACTTTTAATTTTTTTTAAATATTTCTTAAACTAACAACGTTAACATAATAAGGTATGTTAGTAGACTTGGCACATGACAGACAAGGGAACATTAAAAATTTGTGTCAGATTATTAAATTAAAATATTACAATAAAAATTATTTATTCTAAAATCTGTTCTTTTTTTATTATTATTTGTCTATCACGTGCTAAGTACTTGGTATGTGATGTTGTCCCCCTTTTTAGACCATCGGTGGGAGATAATGATAATCCCAAAAGCTCTGTCGCTCACTTCAATTAATGTTTTTAAGCAGATACACAAGAATCAAGTAATCTACAACTTGTTTCCGTCTTTGACATATGATCTGGTGTTTTAGATATTGTTACAAAGAAGATGTGTTTTGTTAGAATGAGCAACAGGAAAAAATTATTCACTAGAGAAATGCATGACCTTAGTAGTCTAGATCTGAAAGTTCACATGGCAGATAATCAGATATTACTTTGATCGTGCAAGTCCAGCATCACACTGTCACCATCAGTAGAATGGTTAATCCCACTCGTGAAATCAAACCAAGAAACAAAACTGCCATTTAATAGATTAGAAAAAGGCAGTTCCACCTCAGAAAGCTGAAACTTAAAGTATGACCAACACTACTTTGACGACCAACTTATAAAAACTTGCCCCCTTTTTAGGAGCAGAGATCACATGTCTAAGTTACTCTGTCCAATTTAACAAACGGCGTTGGATTTACTAGCAAATAAACTATGCTCGTTAAAAGACAGAGAGCCGCCTGTGGGACCCACTCACAGGCGTCGTTTTTTCTTGGGCGCCTAGCGCCAGCCAGCCAGTTTGTTAACTTGGACAACAACACCGTTTTTATTAACTCTGTCATATTATCATTTACAAACATCTTTTTCATTATTATTATTATTATTATTATTATTATTATTATTATTTAATAATATTTCTATTATTATAATAACTATTAAATATTAATCTGAACATATACTTATTGTTATTATTATTATTATTTTAATTTATGCCATTATTATAATAACTTTTAAATTACTTATTGTTATTATTAAATTTATTATAGAGTAATTATTAAATTAAATATAATTATTATTAAATTGGTTGTTAATAATTTCATAAATCTTTTTGCTATATGTATTATTATTTTTGTTAGTATTATAATTTTGTTTTTAATTATTTTAATAACTATTGTTATAATAGAAATTTGTTATAATTAGTAATTTTCTTCTTATTATTATTAATTTTATTATTCTGATCAATTTTATATTCCTTATAATTTTTAATGATTATTATTATTATTTTCCGACTTGAGTGTATATACTTATTATTATAAATCTTATTAATCTTTTTATTATATTTATTATCAACATTAGTATTATTATTAATAATTTTGTTATTATTATTAAGTG
>JANJEY010000007.1:10503170-10513189 GCA_024703695.1 Erythroxylum cataractarum | reverse complement strand
TTAATTAATTAATAGCTTTACGAATCAAGAAAATCGACGAACTAGACAACATACATACGATGTATATTTAGCCTAGATAGTTATTTTTTCTAGAATCATGTCCCTAACGTGAAAGAAAAAAATTCTAGTCTCTACTTTTGATTAAAAGAATTGAACGTCAACCTGTTTAATCTAGCAATTGATTGAATAAGGTCACAAACTAGTTGCACACTTGGCTGTAAAATCAAACAATCAAATAATGACGTAGAAAAATAAATAATACTTGACTAATAAATTGATTGAAATAAATAACAAAAGTCTCACAACATGTAAAGTTCAATAACTAGGATTTTGTAAACCAAGAAATAAAAGTTTAGTTAGCCAACATCATGATTTTCCTAACTATTTTGATTGTCACTGGTGTTGGGACTGTCGCGGACATCCTTCTCTATTTGCTATCTACGACAACCTTCTTTCTTTTTACTCTCTCTGACCTCACGCACTGCACTAGCACCTCCTCTCCCAACCGCAGCCACCAGTGTCCTCTCCTTGATTTTTCGAATTAGAAAAGTTCCCCCACGTTTTTTTTCCACGCCACTCTTAAAGAAAACCTCAGCTTTTTCTTCCACACTCAGCCGCCCTCTGTAGCCTTCCTCACTACACTAATTAAGAGCTGTATAACTTAACTATTCACGCTACTTTTAGAAAAAACCTCCTTCCTAAGCATCAATGTTTTGGCTACTTATTGCTTTATATTCCGGCCCCTCTAATATAGCTTGATTTGACGAATAAAAACTCTCCTCCACTTAACTCTTCACACCACTTTTTTACGCTTCTCTTCTATCTGCCGCTACTTTGCATTTCCATTAAAATGCACCACGTATGAACATTGATGTCTGCATTTTGGTTGTGGCGTATTATGACCTGCTTCGTTTTTGGTTGATCTATGCTATCGTTTTCTTCTAGATTCCTTGTCGTTTAGCTCCTCTTTCTTTCAACTTCTGCATGCTATACCATTTTGCTAGAATTCCAACCTGCTTTGTTTCAAGTTTTTGGTTGTTGCACGAGGCCATGTCTAATTAGTGTTAACATCTAGTTGTGCTCTTTTTATTCCAAAAGCATCACGGTTCTTTATATTTAGTTCCAAAATACACCATGACATAAAACAATATTAATTCCCATTAAGTATAACTTCAAACCTCAAGAATAAAGAAAATTAACACACAAAAAGATGGAAAATAAAGACACTATCATTTGAAGTTAATGAAGTTTGATTGTGTTTTGTTGATGACTTTTCCAAATTGTTTATTTTCACTTTCAAGTTTTCTGTAAGGGTGAGGATTTGTGTTCTGGATTATAGGGAAAAAATGTAGTAATTTAGGTTGACTTAGACAAAGTTTTCTTCTAGAAAGTTGTAGCTTATCTTTGTAACTTTCCAATGACATATAGTATGAAATTTTTGGATGTTAGAGTCGAAAGTTATGATCTTCATAAGTGGAGATGCTCTGGAAAGCGTAGTTAGTGATTTAAAACTTTTGGTGATGTGAGGAAGACCCAAAAGAAATACCTTCATTTGATGCATCTTAGACTGAATAGTCTGATGCACTATAGACTAAATCATCTCGTCCACTGTAGACTGAATTGTCTGATGCATTTTAGATTGAATCATTTGATGCACTGTAGACTGAATCGTCTGGTCCATTGTAAATTGAATCATTTGGCCTATCATTTGGTTCAATTTTGACCCTCTAGATGACATAATATTGCTATAATGTCTTCATAAAAGTTGTATATCTATAAGTACTCTTTCAAACCGTTTAAGAATGACCTTGATCTGATATCTCTAGAGAAATTTATGGCAATTGTTCCAAAATAGGTCTCAAACTAAAGCCTTTCATCTAGTATCACCTAACCTATTGTCTGGTTCAATTTTGACCCTATAGATGACAAAATATCACTTTTGTGTCTTCATGAAAGTTGTATATCTATAAGTCCTCTTTCAAAATATATAATAATGTCCTCAATCCAATATCTCTAGTGAAATTTATACTAAATTTTCCAAAATAGGTCTCAAACTGAAGCCTTTCGTCTGACCTTTCATTTGGTATCGTCTAATTCAATTTTGACCCTTTAGACCTTTTGTCTGACCCTTTAGCTTGAAGTCCTCTTTAAAACCATCCTAATATGGCCTTAATTAGACATCTCTAAAGAAAGTTATACTAATTGTCCCGAAATAGGTTTAATATGATTGAGGACAAATCCTTCTTTGATTCTTTTAGCCATAACTCTGTCATCCAACCTCCAAATGAGATGATTCTTATTTCTGAATAAACTAGAGACATAGAGCTACAAAGTTGAAGGAAGTGATTCCAATTCAGTCCCTAAGACTTTCAAATTTTGATGGAAGTTGGGTATAGTGTATTGTTCCAGTTTAATAATAGTATGAAAATGTTTGGGCCCTAACTTTTAGATTTCTGAACCAAATTAAATGATTTTGGTGTCATTAGAAGCTTAAGACAATGGGGAACAAATGTTCTGAAGAATTCAAATTACAATTCTAGTTGAGATTTTTCAAAATCTTTCCTGAAGTTGAAGAAATATGTTTGCTCACTTTATATGACTCCGAATGTTAGGCTCCGGAATCGTGATCCAGTAAGTATAGTGACAATAATCAACATTTAAAAGGAGTACAGACAGGTGAAAATTTTGAGCTCAAAGTAATGTTACTACTATAAAAGGTATAGTTATATAAATAAGTGTTAATGTTAAATTTGTTGAAGAAAAGGAAGTGGATGAAGCTGAAAGTTTGTTTCTTGAATTTTATTCTAATAAATAATGTTTTTAAGATATTGTGTTATATAGACAATGGTTGCAGTATGCATCTGATAAATCAACATGGTTTTGTCATGAGTTTAGATAAGTTGATAAATAGTCAAGTGAAAAAAAGTGATGGTATGGTTCAAAAGGCTTAAGGAAAAGGTATCAATAAGATAAAGCCATATGGTTTAGATTATACTTAAATATATTTTATATACCTGATATAGATTCAATGTAGTATCTTACTTCTCAAATTGTTGAATGATTTAAAGTGTTATACTACTAAGTCACATGAGTGGCATCATAGAGAATGACTTTGGTACATTTATGACATGATTCATGATTTTATGATTGCATTCATATGCATAATATTACACAATAAAAAAATCATAAATTATTGATGGACCAAATACCGTAGCTAATTAAAGATGGAAAATCAATATCTGTCGATAACACAACCATAAAAAATTCGATTTTGTAATGGACAAAATTTTAGTCGATAAAGGTGAAGGGAAAATATCCCGACAAATTTTCCAATAGAATATAGGGATAGGATGGACATATATAATAGCAACATACTTGAAAGTGCTTTCTAGTCTAATGTAATTCGTAGCTATTCCAACAAAAATATATAGCCAATTTTACTGAATTAAGCCAAAAAAGGCTCCTTTAAAATAGGTCATGGAGAAAATCCTTTAAAAGTGAAAAAGAAGGTGGAGGAGACTAGTATAGTGACAATAATCAACATTTAAAAGGAGTTGAGAAAGGTGAAAAATTTAAAGTCAAGGCAATGTTACTACTACAAAAGGTAGAGTCAAATAGAAATGTATTACTATGCTAAATAAAAATAAGCTAAATTTATTGAAGACAAGGAAGTGGATGAAGTTGAAAGTTTATTTCTTGAATGTTATGCTCATAAATAATGTGTTTTATATTGTTATATATAGATAGTGGTTGCAGTATTGGACAAGGCTTATGGGCATTAAACTTGGCTTCACAAGACAAGTGTGTGGAGACAGTAGGATGTCATTCCGTCAGGGTCTCTGAGGAAGGTCTCCCTACTTATTTTGAGACAAGAAGGGTTGGACTTTATAGCCTATCAGGTACTCGCAGATCTGGATTCTATCATATTTTTCCCGATTACCAGTATTTTCGTTTATAATTTTTCCCGATTACCAGTATTTTCGTTTATTGCATGTGGGTCCATCAGAAACAGCCTCTCTAGTATGTAGGGGTAAGGTTGTGTACTATCAGACCTCCCTAAACCCCACTTCATTACGGGATTTCGGATTGGGTGATGATAATGATGATGAGATAGTGGTTGTAGTGTGTAAATTATAAGTCAACTTGTTATTTTTTTTCATTAGTCTAGATAAATTAATAAATAGTCGAGTGAAATTAGATGATGGAATGGCTTAAAAGACTTAAGGAAAAGTTGTTGATAAGATAAATCCATATGGTTTAGATTATATTGAAATGTACATTATATATTTGATATTGATTTAAACTTATTGAGTGTAGTTTGATTCCTTTTAGAATGATTTTAACTATCTTTAAGGATTTAACTTTTTTGGTCTACAAGGATATGTCTAAGTAGTGTCTTCTATTTGAGGTTCTAGTAACTAAGAATAAACTATTACCTTTAAGACAACACTATTATGTCAAATTTACATTAAATTTGACCTTATATGATGAAAATTGGCTTTGATAGGATAGATATGGACTTTTAAATTTCAAAGGTTGAGTATATTGCTTGAACAATATTTGGTGACTAGTTTGCCTTTGATAAATTATGTTGATGATGTTTCTAAAAGTTGTTAACTAGAAAGCAACATTGAGATTCTTTTCGTATATGCACATGTAGGTAGCAGTTACTTTATTTTTTATGTTAACCATTTTAATCAATTTACTTGGATATATTTTATTAAGAAAAATTTAGATGCATTATTGCTTTTAAAAATTCAAATAATTTAGTGAACAGAAAAGTGGATATCCCATGAAAGAGTTGCAGATTGATTATGAGAATTTCTATTGAAGGAATTTGACTAACTTTGTACTAAACCTAGCATTCAAAGACAACTGACCGCTAGCTACTCTTCATAACAAAATGAAGCCACATAGTGAAAGAATAGGAATCGTATGGAGATGGTAAAAAGCATGCTCAAATTTAAGGAATTGCCAAAGAGTTTTTGGGCAAAACTAATATATATAACAACTTATATTCTCAATCAAAATCCTATAATGACATTATATCACTAAGCACCTTTTGAAGCATGAAATCAATAATGTAACTACCTTAAAGTTGTTGGTTTTGTTGTTTATGTGCATATTTATTTTAAAAATGGAACAACACATTATAAAAATAACGTGAGATGTATTTTTATGAGATATAGTAATGGAACTAAAGATATTGATAATATAATCCTCTTACTATAAAGTTACAAACTAGCTGGGATGTTGTATTCAATGATAAATATATTAAAAGAGAAAATCTATTAGTGAATGGTGATGACGATGACTCCAATCCTTTTGTGACACATTCAGACCCAATCAAGTTACGTAGTTTTTCAATTCAAATACATTCTAACTCTCCTTCCTCTTCAAAAACTCAAATATGAAAATGGAGGAGCTTAACAAGCATTTATGCAACCAAATAAAGATGTCAGATTGTGCGGGTACAAAAGTCAAGTTCATTTTAAAAAGCTATGAAATTTAATAATTCCCGTATTACTATAGATGAAGAAATGAAGGCCTTAGAGAGAAATAGGACGTGAGAGTTGATTACTCTTCCAAATAGAGAAATAATTATTAGACTAAAGTGGATTGATAAGATAAAATAATAATCATATAAGTCATTCCAAAGATACAATGTTAGGTTAGTTACTTAAGGTTATAAACAATGTGAGGTTGTTAAACATGACACTACATTTACTACAGTTATAAGGTTACTCTACACACTTTTTTAGCCATATTTTTAGCCTTACTAGTATGAAAAAGGAATTTCTAGCAATTTGAAGTGAAGTTCACTTTTCTTAGTGGTTTTTTAAACACAAAATGTAAGTAAAATAATCAAAAGGTTGTAAAGTGGTAGGTAAATGAATAAAGTATACCATTAACTGAAAGTATTATATGTCCTAAAGCAAGCTTCACATATTGGGTATAAAAGGATCAATAATCATTTCAACTCATGCGAATTTTCACAAAGTACAAGTGAGTCTACTTTATATATTAAGACTAGAAGTGGTGTTAAATTATTAGTTGTTTGTCTTTAAATAGATTACTTGATTTGTATTAAAAGTAATGCTCTATTAATGATTGAATTTAGGAAACTTACAATTTTTGAATTTAAAGTGATTGACATGGGAGATGATGAAATACTTTTTTTATACTAGAAGTGAAGCAACATGATGAGGGAATTTTCTTTTCATAAGAAAGATACATTAATGATCTTCTAATAAGGTTGTAGTTACATAAAGAACAATATTTGGACCCATTTAATTATGAATCATATGGAACTTATACTTTTTTTTGTTAGGTAAGATGATTAAACTACCATTTAGTGGAAAGAGAGAGTATGCCATTGAGTTACTAGCTTTTATATTCAAATGTATATGGCCTTATATCTACTTGTATTATATAGGTGGATACTCATATTTCATTACATTCATGGATGATCATTCTAGATATTTTATGTGTATTTAATAAAAAAAACCTAAATCATTTCAAAATTTAAAACAATTTAAACTTAAGGTTAAGAAATAAACTAGTCAGAGTATTAAGATACTTAGATCTAATCGAGTAGTGAGTATTTAGATTGCCAATTTTTTGGTTACTTAAAAGAGAACAAAATTATCTCAAAATGGACTCCACTTAAAACTCCATAACATAATAGAGTATTTTAAAGGAGAAATTATAGTCTATTAGATATGGTATATTCCATGATGAATCATGCAATACTTCCTATCTCCTTTTAGGGATATGCCCTTAAAACAATTGCTTATCTTCTAAATAGAGTGCCATCCAAATTGATTAACATGACATCATATGAGATGGAGGATGGTAGTAGGCCAGAGTTATTATACCTAAAGATTGGAAGATGTGATGCTTATATAAAGCATGCAGCACATGATAAACTTCAAGTTAAGTTAAATAATATAAATTTGTAGGGTATTCAAAAGAGAGTATCAAATAGTAATTTTACCACTCTCTTGAGCAAAAGGTGTTTCTCTCAATATATATTACTTGAAAGATAATTTATTCTCAAGTAAGTAGTGGGAGTTAAGTAGAATATAAAGAAGTTCAAGAACTATAAATTTACTTCTAAGTGAAATAAGAACCTCATGCTAATACATATGATGTGTAATCCAGGGTTCAATAGATACATAGTATGTAGCACATTAATAAGATACATAGTCTTTCCACCAGATTAGATCTACAAATTGAAAAGGGGAAAGACTACATATTGCTCATGGATGATAAGCTTACTAGTTTTGAAGAAGCAATGTCTAACATTGGTTCTTTAAAATGTTATGAACCTATTATATTTGAAATGGAATCTATTTATACTAACCAAGTACAAAATTTGATGAATGCTCTCGATCATACTATAACAATTAGCTGCTCGTGAATTTTTAAGAGAAAAATTGATTTGAATGGTAATGTACATAAGTATAAAATAAGGCTGGTGAATAAAGGTTACAAACAAAAATAAGGAGTTGATTTTGATGAAACCTTTTCTCCAATAACTATGTTAAAGTCCATAAAGATCTTTTTACCTATAGTTGCATATCATGATTATAAAATTTGACAATTGAATGTCAAAACAAACATTTCTTAATGGGAATTCGCTTGAAGATGTGTATACGATACGACCTAAAGAGTTTAGTTCTAAGAGGTTTGTAATCAAGTATACAAGTTGTAAAAGTCTATTTATAGACTTAAGTAAGCATAATTAAATTGGAATGTTTATTTTGATGAGACAATCAAACACTTTGTTAAAAAAATTATAGACAAACTATATGTCTATAAGAATGTTAGTGGGACTGTAGTAATTTTCTTAGTATTATGTAGATGACATATTACTTATTAAAAAAACAAAATTGTGCTCCAATATATAAAGATTTAGTTATCTAAATGCTTCTTCGTAAAGTACATAGGAAAAGCAGCCTACATTTTAGGAATAAATATTTGTAAAGATATACCAAAGAGTTTACTTATTTTATCTCAATCTATGAACATATACTAAGTACTAAAAAGGTTTAGCGTAGAGAACTCCAAAAGGGAATTCTTACCCATATCATATATGATTTCTCTGTCATAGAGTATGTGTCTAATGATAAAGGAAGAGAGAGATAACATAGTTTGTATTCCTTATGCTTCAGCCATTTACACAATTATGTATATGATGATATATACTTGACAAGAAGTCTCTTAAACTTTGAGCATAACAAGTAGATTTTAAGCTAATCTTGGTAAGAGTCACTAGATGACTATTAAAAAAATATTAAAGTACTTGCGAAGAACTAAAGATATTTTTTCAGTCTATAAAGGATTTAAACTAACAGTTTAGGGGTATTCATATGCGAGTTTCCAATTCAATCCTAATGATAGCATATCATAATTAGGATACATCTTCACTTTGTATGATGATGCGGTAGGTTAGAAAAGTTCAAAACAACTAATTATGATTGATTCTATGACCAAGGAAGATCATATCTAAGTGCCAAAAGTGACAAAGGACTCTGTTTTAATTGAGAAATTCATCATCAAACTTGGAATAGTTCCTAGCTTTATTGATCCAATAGTATTATACTATGATAATAGTGGCAACATTATATAGGCAAAGTAACCATTCTCTCATTAGTGGTCCAAATATCTATTAAGGAAAATAATAATATTGTATTGAGCTAGTTCCCACTAAGGAGAATATTGCGCTGAGCAAGCCTTTAGTGATGATTAAGTGACATTGTCGTCATATGGTAAGCCTTTGGCAATGCTTTTTTTAAATCGTTGCAAAATGCTTATCTTTTGGCAACAATTTAGTAATATCAAGACCAAAAGGTAATCATTTGATGATTATTTTAATAATCATCGTGAAATGCATGACTGTTGGCAACGATTTCATAAGTAACAAAATAACTCTCTTATTTATACTTATGAGTTCACTAACTTCAACTTGATCATTTTGTGACTGATCATCAAATTGATAAAAATCAAATTTAATATTATTGACAATGATTCTAACATCAAATTGATAAAAAAGCAAATTTAATATTATTGACAATGATTCTAAGTCTAAAAATAAATTTAGCTAACAATAATGTTAAATCATTACATTAGTTTATGAAACTAGAAAATAAAAATTAATTAATATTACGTAGAATTATACTTTTGATTTTTCTTTTTTAAAATATATTATTTGACAAATCTATATGGTGTCATAAAATTTTTAGATAGTTTTAATATGAAGTTTGTAATATAATGATTGTAACATCCCATCCCCAAGGGAAATGGTAGAATAGTCATTTGGAACAGGTTCTGAGTGTTTAAGATTGTCTTGGCATGTTCATGCATACACATACACGTAAATGACTGTACATGCATTCATGACATTTCCCGATATATTTGGTCATAAATGTGATTTTTGTGAAAAATATGATTTTTTTGCTTGAAAATTTAACTGGAGTGGGTCTTTATGAGATTTGAATTTCTGGAGAATTTTAGAAATTTTTATGGAAAATTTCGGAGAAAATTTTAGGACTAGGAAGAATGCCAAGTGAGAGATTGACTTGTTACCGGTAGTAAAAAGTACTGTCCAATGGCACTGTAAATTAGATACATGATTTTAGGATTTATTAATTTTGAGCCTTTGGAATTTTGGGGGAGAAATTGGACTAGAAATTGAAAGTTAATTGGAGAGGAACTAATTGGAGGCTTAGGATGGTGACATGTCATGCCACCATGTGGTAAAGATTAATAAAAGTCCCACTTTCCTTGGTCTTCCACTACACTTCTCTTTTCCTAAGGTTTTGGTGCTTTAAATGTGTTTGTTTTCTCCTCCATCTTTGTAGCTGTTTTCCTCTTTGGTCAAAAGAATTTGCTCATCTTTTCTACCTTATTTCTTCTTGGCTTGCCCTTCTTGTGTTCACAAAGAAAAATATCCAACCTAAACCTCACCCCCTCAAGTTGGTGATGATGGTCGTGTGTGGTAGGGAAAGGTAGGA
>JANJEY010000007.1:10188721-10199209 GCA_024703695.1 Erythroxylum cataractarum | reverse complement strand
ACTATTTTGTAATTTTTAAAAAGTTTAGGGACTATTTTATAAATTTAAAAAATATCCCGAAACGGTACCCGGTACCGACCAGTACCGGTACCGTTCCGTTCCAGAGCCCAATCTGGTACCGAGTCCGGTACGATATTCATAACATTGCCCATACCTTTGATTGTCCAAGACAAAACAACTGGGAACCTAGGTGGGTTATTGTCAGCTGCATCGTACACTGGACTTGACCGGAGATCCAATACTTGCAATGAATGCTACAATATCGTGTGACATCCCTAACAACGAACGCTTGCCCAGAGTGTGAGTAGGAGCCACCCTGGCTACACCAGCATCGACAATGATGATGTCGGCGTCGGAAGCATCATCGGATCTGCATTCTTTATAAACACATGTACAAGTAAAATGCTACTTGACGTTTTCTCCAAAACATGGTTCATACATGTATAAGTACGCTCATTACCACACAGTAAGTTCCTACAATCATTTTAAAGGTTTAGAAATCAGTCCTAATTCAAAGAAAGTGTTACGCTTTTCACACAGAAACTTTAGAAAGGCATGAAAGAAAGAGTCACTCTCATTCCCTCCTCAAGGAAACAACGGTAACCAGAAACCGTAATTAGATTTACCAACCATTCAGGGTCGGCTTTAGGCCAATATCAACACAGTTGCACAGCTCCAGAAAAAGAAACGAAACAGTAGAGAAAACAAGAGAGTTATGAAGCATATCAGTTTGTATCATTCTCCAACACACAAATACTAAAAGGGTATGCGTGGATTTGGAAGAAAAAAAACAATAATAGGTAGAAAGGATAACAGAGAAAGAGCAAACGCTTCTCAAACCCTTAGCGTGGCATTTCCTCACGAATAGAACAACCGCTCAAACCAAAACATAGGAAATCCTTAACAGTTTCCCTTCATTTACTTTCTACCTCTCCAAAAAGCCTACTGCTTTCTCCAACATGAATAAGCATATAAAAGCAGCTCACATAGCGAGGAGAACTACACAAACCTAGAAAGCTCCAAACTTTCCTCTAGAAAGTGAGAATAAAAAGTAGATATTAATTAGAAAGAGAAAGACAAGAAACCCCTTTTAGTGACGAGAAAACTTGCCGGTGACCAGTTTTAGCAGTGAACTTCAAAGGCTCTATACTAGAAAATGGGTTCATTCTCACTATTGCACTAAGTTAAGAGCTACTAAGTCAAAGAGGAATGAATTGGGTGCAGGCATTTATTTAAGATGTTAAAGCATCAAGATTTTAAGAGGTTAAGGTAGTAATGTCACTACAAAATAAATAGGACCATAACAAAATCGTAGAACAGAATATGATATTATACCGTATAGCACTTTATGAGGGTGCCCAAACAGCACAAATGATCTCCAATCTTCTCAGATCCCACATACATTGTGATTCAGCTGTCATTCCTAATTGTCTTGTCAACAATTTTCACTGGATGCACGAAGAAATTATTTTTCATAAATCGTGATCATCTGTGTGTTTATTAGTGTTATTCTCTTTATATTTTACTGTTCGATTTTTGCTATTGCTATTTTGTTGTTACTGTTACTATTTTTAGTAATTTTATTACTACTGAAAATTGCAAGATATTATTAGTTGATGTTATGATCACTTAATATTTTGTAGGGTGTGTGGACTTATAAATTGGGTAACTTATGTATAGATATTAAATTTTAATACTAAAAATATGTTTTTAAAATTTACATGTTTAAATTTGTCTATTTGCCATTTATCGGGGGCTTTTTTTATTTCACCCAAGGCCTATAAAACATTATGAACGACCTTGAGTTTGAGAAGGAGTTAATAAGTATAGAATGAAAAGTCAGTGGTTCGTTGTTGATTATCATTATAGGGGTAATAGTTTAATATCCCACTTTTGTGGAATCCTCCATATCCTCCATTTACTAGAGAAATCAAACTCATTCCTTAATAGTGACAATTTTTTTAAAAAATATTTTTAATACTAATTAATTAAAATATAATTCATACATTAATTAAAATATTATAATTAATTAATTAATTATAATATAATTAATAGAAATATTATTATAATCAATTAATTACATTGTAATTAATTAAAAATAAATAAATAATTAGTTACAATATAATTAATTAAAATATAATTTATTCATTAATTAAAATATTTTTACAAACCAACCACTATCAATGGTAATGGTAATCATTCCTTTCTCAACCATCATAATTATAATGATAATGTTCATTCTCATTCCTCACTATATTCATTCTCATTCCTATTACCATTACCGCATACTAACCAACCGCCCCTTACACATTTATAATATTAAAGGTTGGTTAGAAGGCCTAAATGGAATAGGTATTCCAAGGTTAAATATCTCTCTATTTATAAGAGTCACATCACATTAGTAATAACTGCTTTCAAGTGCGGATGGTACCACAATAATGGACACTGCTTTCTCTAAATACCTAAATATCTCTATATTTACCAGAGTTACATTACATAGATGGTACACAATAGTGGACATTATTTATTTTAAGACCATCTCACCAAAACGGAGTCACATCACATCAATAATAACTGTTTTCAAACGTGGATGGTACACAATAGTGGACATTGTTTGAGATGACCTTAAATTTTGGTGCAATGAATTCACTATAAAGATATCAAAATTCAACACTAAAATGGTATAATAAATAGTAATACACCAAAATAATATAATGAATAGTAATACACCAAACATGCAGTAAAAGTTATAAAAAGATAACTTTGTCTATTTTCTTTTTAACATATTTCTTTTATGTCCTTCTCACAGTTTGATTTATTTACATAATTTACTAAGTAATTAAATTTAAAATATATATTACTTTACATAAAATATATCATTACAAAGATCTCATTGAGATATTTAAAATGACACTAATAATGAATATAATATTAAATTTATTTTTATTATTTATTTATAATTCTTACTTACAAGTGTTATAAATTCATTAATAAAATATGTTAAGAATAAAAAGTAAATTTTAAATAAAAGGTCCATAAATTTAAATCACAACATTGATTTAAAAAATTAAAACTCAATGAAAATATTTAAAACTACAACTAGACTAAAATAAATTACAATTACAATCAGACTTAAGATTACAATCAAACTAAAATTACAATAATCAAATTAAAAGTAAAAATAAAGCACTTGAGAATAGTAATTTAACATAAATAATTAATAGTTTAGAAGGTCATCCCCATTTCTTCCAGAATCAAAATATTGGCTAAAGCTACTAGATGAGCCAACTCTTCTTTAAGGTTCTCCTTCTTGAGCTCTTTTTACATAAATTTTCATTTGTTAGGTTGGAAGGCCTAAATGGAACAAGTGCTCCAACCTTAAATATCTCTCTATTTATAAGAGTCACATCACATCAGCAATAGCTGCTTTCAAACGTGGATGGTACCCTAATAATGGACATTATCTGCTCTAAATACCTAAATATCTCTCTGTTCACTAGAGTCACATCATATAGAGAGTGCACAATAGTGGACATTGTTTGCTTTACAGCCATCTCACCAAAACGGAGTCACATCACATCAATAATAACTGTTTTCAAACATGGATGGTACTCAATAGTGGACATTGTTTGAGATGGCCTTAAAGTAAACAAAGTCCAGGTTGTTTTGGTTCAATGAATTCACTCCAAAGATACCAAAATTCAACACTAAAATAGTATAATGAATAGTACTGCACCAAAATAGTATAATGAATAGTAATACACTAAACATGCACTAAAAATTGTAAAAATACAACTTTGTTCATTTTCTTTTTAACATATTCTTTTTATGTCCTCATAATTTGATTTATTTACATAATTTACTAAGTAATTAAATTTAAAATATATATTACTTTACACAAAATATATCATTTAAAAGATCTCATTGAGACATTTAATATGACATTAATACTGAATATAATATTAAATTTATTTTAATATTTATTTATAAGTGTTATAAATTCATTAATAAAATATGTTAAGAATAAAAAGTAAATTTGAAATAAAAGGTCCACAAATTTAAACCACAACATTGACTTAAAAAATTAAAACTCAATGAAAATATTTGAAATTACAACCAGACTAAAATAAATTACAATTACAATCAGACTCGAGATTACAATTAAACTAAAATTACAACAATCAAATTAAAAGTAAAACTAAAGCACTTGAGAATATTAATTTAACATAAATAATCAATAGTTTGGAAGGACATCCCCATTTCCTCCAAAATCAAAATATTGGCTAAAGCCACTAGCTGAAGTAAGTCCTCCTGGGTTCTCCTTCTTGAGCTCTTTTTGCATAAATTTTTATCTTTTTCATTTATGAAAGCCTCACGCATCTCTGAATCTTTGATGGAATCTAGACCTTTACATAAATTTTTATTATCATCCTGTCTTTATCGTAGCTCTAATTTTTTTTCCTCATTTTGAGCTCGTAAAAACTAAAGTTCATAAATTTTTTTAGAAGAGATTGAATTTTATGAAACATTCCTTTTATTTCTTTATTCATGGACATAAAAAGTTTTTTTATTTACTCATTTTGTTCCTTTTTCATTTTTTCTTTCTTCCCCCCAATAGGATGATAAGCTTCATCATTTCTTTTAATAAATGGATCTTCAACTTCAAAATCATTATTTAAATAAATACAAAATGATGATGATCCTATTGACTTATCTGATTTTTGGGATTCTGACAGTGACATTTCATTACACTTAGACCGTTTTCAATGACCCAATGCATTCTCTTTGCTAATATTAGCATATTTCTCCATATTTTTTAGGATTGGCCATACATGATTAAATCTGAAACCATTTTGAAATTTTGGATCTTGAATGAGTAAATCTTTTACTTTCTCGAACTGTAAAACAACAATGTAACTTAAGTTAGATTTTAAGGTATAAATCAAACGT
The DNA here is from genome assembly GCA_024703695.1 of Erythroxylum cataractarum. Taxonomy (NCBI): domain Eukaryota; kingdom Viridiplantae; phylum Streptophyta; class Magnoliopsida; order Malpighiales; family Erythroxylaceae; genus Erythroxylum; species Erythroxylum cataractarum. Next base: position 10,194,259 of record JANJEY010000007.1, on the reverse strand, counting down.
ATTTCAATTTCTATAAAGAAAAAACAATAAATAAAGCACTTACAATATCTTGTTCAGAAGCATCATTTGGATTCAAGTTTTCAATTTGTCGAACACATTCTTTGAATTTGCCAATAGCTGTCATTATAGTTTGCCATTGAGCTTGTAAAGATCTCTAAGGTTGAATGGTGGTGATATGATTTGACAGTATTTAATGATACTCAGTTGTGATACGAGACCAAATCGAGCCATAGATTGATCTCTACTAGTGACTGGGTCTTATGAAATATTAAGATATACATGGCACAAGACTTGATCTTCTTCAACTGAATATGATATACTTCGAGAGGTATTTGAAAGCTTTACACCAAAATTTGAGCTTTCCATTTTTTGGATAAGTCTGAAAGAGTGTTATAGTTTAAGATTTCAAAGAGTGTTATATGAAACGAAGGTTTCAGTTTAGTATAACAAATAAACTATTTATAGAGATATTGTGGAAAAGATAAGAATACCAATGAACGGTTGAGATGAATGTAATCTAATCCAACGGTTGGAAAGAGATAGAGTTATATTTTTTACAGAGATTCCTTATCATGTGTGTGGGTAAGATACGAATATTAATGAACGATTGAGATGAATGCAATACAATCCAACAGCTGGGAAGAGATAGAGTTAGATTTTTTATAGAGATTCCTTATCTTGTCTTGGATATTGTGTGGATAGGATACTAATACTAATGAATGGTTGAGATAAATGCAATATAATCCAATGGCTAAGAAGAGATAGAGTTTGATTTTTTGAAGAGATTTCTTATCTTATCTTGTATATTATGTGGGTAGGATAAGAATATTAATTAACGGTTGAGATGAATGCATTCTAATCCAACGAATGAGAAGAGATAGTGTAAGATTTTTTACAGAGATTCCTTATCTTGTCTTAGATATTGTGTGGATAAGATATGAATACTAATGAACGGTTGAGATGAATGCAACCTAATCCAATGGTTAGGAAGAGATAGAGTTAGATTTTTTGTAGAGATTTCTTATCTTATCTTGGATATTGTGTGGATAGGATAAGAATACTAATTAATGGTTGAGATGAATGCAATCTAATTCAACAGTTGAGAAACCATAGAGTTAGATTTTTTTTACAGAGATTACTTATCTTGTCTTAGATATTGTGTGGTTAGGATACGAATACTAATGAACTGCTGAAATGAATGTATTCTAATCCAACGGTTGTGAAGAGATAGAGTTAGATTTTTTACAGAGATTCCTTATCTTGTTTTGGATATTATGTGGATAGGATACGAATACTAATTAACGGTTAAGATGGATGTAATATAATCCAACAGCTGGGAATAGAAAGAGAGATTTTTTTTTACAGAGATTCCTTATCTTGTCTTGTATATTGTGTGGATAAGATAAGAATATTAATTAACGGTTAAGATGAATGCAATCTAATCCAATGATTAGGAAGAGATAGAGTTAGATTTTTTGCAGAGATTCCTTATCTTGTCTTCGATATTGTGTGAGTAGGGTAAGAATACTAATTAACGGTTGAGATGAATGCAATCTAATCCAATAGTTGGGAAGAGATATAGTTAGATTTTTTTTTGCAGAGATTACTTATCTTTTCTTAGATATTGTGTGGATAAGATACAAATACTAATGAACGATTGAAATGAATGTAATCTAATCCAATGGCTAGGAAGAGATAGAGTTAGATTTTTTTACAGAGATTCCTTATCTTGTCTTGAATATTATGTGGATAGGATATGAATACTAATTAATGGTTGAGATGAATGTAATCTAATCCAATGACTGGGAAGAGAAAGAGTTAGATTTTTTTGCAGAGATTCCTTATCTTGTCTTGTATATTGTATGGATAACATAAGAATACTAATTAATGGTTAAGATGAATACAATCTAATCCAACGGTTAGGAAGAGATAGAGTTACATTGTTTGTAGAGATTCCTTATCTTATCGTAGAGTGTGGATAAGATATGAATACTAATTAACAGTAGAGATAAATGCAATCTAATCCAATAACTGAGAAAAGATAGAGTTGGATTTTTTGCAGAGATTCCTTATCTTGTCTTGGATATTGTATAGATAGGATATAAATACTAATAAATGGTTAAGATGAATGTAATCTAATCAAACGACTGGGAAGAGATAGAGTTATATTTCATGCAGAGATTCCTTATCTTGTGTTGAATATTATGTAGATAGGATAAAAATACTAATTAATGGTTGAGATGGATGCAATCTAATCCAGCTGTTAGGATGAGATAAAGTTAAATTTTTTTGCAGGATAAGAATACTAATTAATGATTGAGATAAATGCAATCTAATCTAGCGGTTGGGAAGAGATAGAGTTAGATTTTTTTTGCAAAGATTCCTTATCTTATCTTGAATTATATTACTATATAAGGGAATGAATTACTAGCAGATTCTTCTTTGAATCCTTCACCATATTTGTCTACAATTATGAGTACTAATGTTAGTACTTCTCATATATCATCCTCATCATTAGAGGATGAAATTGGATCTCACTTTTACAATATTAGCACAAAACAAAGCGTTGCTATATGCATACACCAATAACAACCTTGTAATTGATTACTATATGAATAATATAGTGAACTAGCTAAAGGACAAAGGCTTAATCTCTGGTTATAGAGTAATTTAACGCGATCGTGCTGCAACAGATCAAAGACTATGGGATGATTATTTTGCAGAAAATCCAAGATATAATGCATCAATGTTTCGCAAGCAATTTCGAATGAGTCAGAATTTATTCCTATGACTTGATGGTGTTGTTGAAGGTCATAAAGACTACTTTATGCAACAGAGAGATGGATGTGGTAAACTAGGATTGTCTAGTTTATAAAAAATAATAGTAGCATTTCGAATATTGGCGTATGGTGTATTAGTTGATTTAATTGATGAATACATTAAAATTGGAGAATCAACTGCAATTGAAAGTACAAAAAGGTTTTGTCGAGCCATTGTGGAGGTCTTTGGATAGATTTATCTAAGAGCACTGGATGTTAACGACGTTGCAAGACTACTTAAAATTAATTAAGAACATGATTTTCCAAGGATGCTATAACACCCCACTCTCGCATGACCCGAACCCGACATCGATGGTGATATCCGAGTCTGTGCCTGCGATGGTGGCGTGCTACATCACTTAGTTCGTAAAAAACTCGGTATAAAACTTTTTTTTCAAGTGTACGTAAAAATCAATAATCGTAATATACAATCATTTTCATGTGTAAAATTCACTATGCACGGGTATGTGTATGCATGAACATATCAAGGTGATTCTAAGCACTCCTAAATCATTCCAAATTACTATTCTACCCTTCCCATCGGTGATGAGATGTTGCAGATGCTAGAGAGCTTAGATTGCATGCACTAGACATGGCAAAATTGTCCTACAACTTGGGCAGGACAATATAGTGGATGTAGTCGATTCCAAAGTATTATTTTTGAAGCTGTAGCTGATTATGATTTGTGGATATGGAATGCACATTTTGATTTTCCAGGGTTAAATAATGACATTAATATATTATAGGCATCTCACTTGTTTGCAAATCTTGCCAAAGATATAACACTTTATTCTCATTATATTATTCGAGAAAAAGTGTACGACACTAGATATTATGTAGCCGATAGCATTTATCCAGAATGGTCTACATTGGTACAAACCATTCATGATCTCCTAGGCCTAAAAAAGAAGTTATTCGCAAAAATGAAAGAAGCATGTAGGAAGGATGTTGAGCGTGCGTTTGGAGTTCTCCAGTCACAATTTGCAATTATCAAGGGACCGACACATTTTTGGAAAAAATCCATATTACATGATATTATGTCAGCATGGATTATAATGCACAATATGATCATTGAGGACGAACTTGATATTCAAGTGGCCATACAAGATTGGAGCGAAATGCCAACTCCTGAAATTAATATTAATAGAAACGATATAATTATATTTCAAGAATTTCATGCTAGACATAAGTAAATTAAAGATAAAGAAGCTCATTATGAACTTCGAAATGTATTGATTGAACATTTGTAGGAACGATATGGTAACTTAGAGGATTAGAGGTTAAATGTATAATAAAAATATTATATTTGTGTATGTTATTAATTTGTTGTTGCAATAATATTAATTATATTTGTTCAATAATATTATTTTAATATAAAGTATATATTAATTAATTAAGAATAATAATTTTATTTTAATTTTTATAAATAAATAAATACAAATTTGGTGTAGAGTGGTTGGAATAACACCAAATTCAGTGTAAAAAGATTATTGAAATATTCTCTTCTATACCAAATTTGGTGTAAAATTTTAGTTAAATAGAGATTACCTAAATACCTAAATATCTCTCTATTTACCAAAGTCACACCACATCAGCAATAACTGCTTTCAAGGTGGATGATACCACAATGGTGGACATTATTTGCTCTAAATACCTAAATATCTCTCTATTTACTAGAGTTACATCATATCAATAATAAGAGCTTTCAAATGTGGATGGTACCATAATAATGGACATTGTTTGCTCTCACTCAATCTGAATACACTAATGATCTTCTTCTTCACACTCATCTTAAGTCCTCAAAACATGTCTCTACTCCTATTACCCTATCCCTTCTACTTTTCAAAAACCATGGTCTTCCCTGTTTCTAATCCCCCTTAGTATCTTAGTATTATTAAGGCAAATTTGCTATTAACAAAGTTTCCTAATTATTCCACTATCCCATAGATATCCACTAGTCAGTAGTTAAATGCATTCTCTACTATATTCGCTCAATTCCATATTACGGCTTTAATTATATTTATTAATAATTATTAATTTAATTTTATAAATTAAATTAAATTTTGATTATTATTTATTATTATAATTTTTGGAAACAAGGTTACAAATATACAGTACAATTATATAATATGACAATAGACTATTTTATAATTTTAAAAAATTTAGGGACTATTTTATAAATTTAAAAAATTATTCAAAATAGTACCCGATATTACGAATACCATACTAGATTTGGTGTTAGATTGAATTTTGATACGATACTATATTAGTATTAACCGATATTAATACAGTACCATACTAAAGTACCAAATTTACTGTGATATTTGTAGGGCCGTTCTTATAGTTTTATAGGCCCTGGGTGAAATTAAAAGAAAGGGCCCCAATAAATCGACAATATACTTAAGTTTACATATTTGTATGAAACATAAATGACTCACTTTACAAGTTTACATAATCAACTAAATATTAAATGATCATAGCATTAACAAATACACAGAGGATCTTGATTTATGAAAAACAATTTCTCTGTGCATTTCTAGATGCAAAATTATTAATAATATTATCAAGATTAATATTGTCCAACATATCCTTCTCAATACATAACATAGCTAAACCATTCAACCTTTTTTTTGGTGACATTGATGACCTCAAGTAGGTTTTCAATAATTTTAACTTTGAAAAACTTCTCTTAGTTGATGCTACAGTCACAGGTATAATC
>JANJEY010000007.1:10052811-10063009 GCA_024703695.1 Erythroxylum cataractarum | reverse complement strand
CAATAAAAGTTATGCAGAAATTAATATCAAATGACAACAAAATACTGACAATGTGCAAATTATAAAAGCTCGATATGGGGAACCAATTTAAGCACAAAAATCATGAATTAGGAGTCAACAAATGCATAATTACTTAAGAAAATAGGGCCAATTTATAGTATAAATTTGGCTCAATCAACTGGTCTGCTAGAATTCTAAATCTGTCCTAGGAGCAATATATTGAGAAGGTGTTGTCTAGGTTCAGAGTTTATGATTCTAAGCCCAGGAGCATGCCTTTGGCTAACCATCTCAAATTTTCAAATGAGCAATCACCCAAGATAGCTAAGGATCGTGAGCACATGGCAAAAGTTCCTTATGCCTCTGCAGTTGGGAGTTTGATGTACGCTAGGGTCTGCACTAGGCCTGATATAGCACATACAGTGGGAGCTGTGAGCAGATATATGTTAGATCCAGGGAAAGAACATTGGGAAACTGTGAAGTGGCTTCTGAGATACTTGAAAGGAATAATTAACACCTCACTTTGTTATGGGAATGGCAAGGTAGTGCCGGAGGGTTTTGTTGATGCTGATTTTAGTGGAGACGTGGATTCAACAAAGAGTACATCCGGTTATGTCTACACTATAGATGGGATAGCAGTGAGATGGATGTCTAAACTTCATAAGTGTATCTCTATGTCATCTACATAGGCTGTATATGTTGCAATAGCTGAAGTTGGTAAGGAGATGATATGGTTGACTGATTACTTGGAAGAGTTGGGCAAAAAGCAGCATGATAAGGTTCTCTTCACTGATAGTTAGAGTGCTATACAGCTGGTGAAGAACCCAGTATATCATTTTAGAACCAAACACATCCAACGCAGGTATCATTTCACTTGCAGTTTAATGGAAGATGGTGAGATGTGTTTGAAGAAGATTGATGGTGCTAAGAATCCAGCAAACATGTTGACTAAAGGTGTTGATGTTGGAAAACTGGGGCTATACAAGGCCTCATTTGGTCTTTTACCATAGCGTGGGAGATATTGCAGCTAGGTGAGTTTTTTTGGGTACATTGGCATGGAGACTGAAAATGGTTGGGTTGACTAGATCAGTCTTCAAATGGGAGAATTGTTAAGATATGGAGCCTAATAATCAACTTTGGACATTACACCAAGCCCACGATCGTGGATCCATAGTACGTTGTATTCTCCTAGGCGTATAAATACATTGTATTCTCCTAGTGTACTAATATTGAAAACAATTCACAGTGAATAAAAAAACCCTAACCGCCCATGGACATAGCCATATTTTGGTGAACCATGTAAATCTGTGTGTTCATTTATTTTTCCGCACTGTTCTTTGATTATTGTGATTGATCATCCATAACAAGATTTTGTCATCTAAAGGATCAGAACTGGACCAGACGATACAAGATGAACAGTGACCAGAAGAAGTTTCAGTCTAAGACCTATTTGGAATAATTAGCATAACTTTCTCTAGAGATATCGGATTAAAGTATTCTTTAGACAGTTTGAAAGAGGACTTCAAGATCTACAACTTTTATGAAGAGCTTAAAGCCAGATTTTGTCATCTACAGGGTCAAACTTTGACTAAAAAGTGTAAAATGAACAGTACAAAGAAGATACATGTCATCACCAGATGACACGTCATCACTAGACGATACATCATCACCAAATGATACGTCATCGCCAGACGATATGTCATCACTAGACAATATGTTATACGTCATCACTAGATGACATGTCATCAATAGACAATACGTGATCATGAGACGATATACTCCTGAGTATCTTCCCTTATAAGGATCATAACTTTTGACTCTGATGTCCAAAAATTTCATATTATATATCGTTGGAAAGTTAGAAGGATAAGCTACAACTTTCTAGGAGACAAATTTATCTAATTCAACCTGAATTAATCCAAAATTTTCCCTGAAGTCAAAATACTAATTTTTCTCCTATGGAAGACTTAAAATTTTGCACTGTACAGACTTGGAATGTCCTGAGCATAACCATTTAGCTACCGAAATAACTTCATTAAACTCTCAAATCTCAACTCATTTGTCTAATCACCTTCAACTACATCTGATCAGTCATAATTTATATCTTCCTTTCCATAACGTCTCACTTATGTATTTATATATATCTATAAATATATATATCAACAATTCATGTTCCAAAATCATCAACTCAAGTTGATAACTTCTTCACTTATTTCTAATTTTAACTCACATCATCTATACACCATTCATCATTTCATTAACATCAAAAGAATAAAGTTTTACAAATCTTTAATGACATTCCAAACCACATTACATCATAGCCTTAAAATCTCCAATTACAAAAGGTTATTGAACAATCAAACTTAAAATGTGACTAAAACATTGTGCTTTCTCAAAACCACATCAAAATACAAAATAAACAAATTTAGAGTAATCCCCTTAGGCTCTTGATCACTTGATTTCTTAGCTATCACCTGAAGAGGGGATGAAAAAAAGGGTAAGCTTGAAAGCTTGTAGGTAACAATTTATAACAAAAAATAAGCAAAACCTTTGAAAACATTTTACTTGTCATAGGAAATTTTCATTGAGTTCGTAAAACACATGTTTCTCAAACTCTCATCGTGTAGTCAAATTCACAAACCATAAAACATGAATGCATCAAGCCTGTTCACATATCATAAGCACATAAGTATATCAAAATAGTTTGGGTGGATCTAAAATAGAACGTACTACACATTTCCCCTAAAGGTCCTATGTAGCCGTGAATAGAACGTACTAACGTAATTCCATATAATGGTTTTACATTGCCGTGAACTTCTGGGAGTCTGTGAAGGAGCTCCACGCTACTAGTGGGCAAGAGGGAGAAACCTTTTGTCAAAGTGCATTTGACATACTTAGGGGACCACCACAAACCTACATAACATGTAATTCATGACTTGTAAACTTGTTGCCCAAAATAACACTTTTTCCAATCTTGACTTTTCATAGACATGAGATGTTTCGAAACATGATTTCATAAACATGATATCTTTTCAAAAATCACTTTCAAACTTTTTCATAAATCATCACATAATTCATATAACAACATATTGCAATTTCTCAAATCATTCAAAAGCAATAAATGCAACACTTATGATGCAATTTAAATCATTAAACTTTTTTTATTCAAAGAAAACATTAGTGGCTTATTTCCTCTATTATAAACATGTACCCACCTTGATTTTCTTTTATAAACTTGCTCGAAATGTCTCTTCTTTTGTTTCTCTTGCCTCTTTTGATTTCCTTTTTCAAGAACAAAAATCCCACTCAATAGGGTTTTCAATTGAAAATCCTACAAAGCACAATCACTAAAATTAGTTCTAGGGTACTTAAACTCATGCATTTTCTAAACTTCATGAACTAAAGTCCTTCCAAAAATCTAAAAGATTTAAAATGTTCTTACCTTGATTCTTCACCAAATGAAGAGATCTTTGGCTCAAATGGAAGCTCTTCTCTTCCTCTACCTTTTTCTTTTCTTGAACCACTTCAAAATCTCTCTTAAAATCTAAAAAATGAAGAAACCCTAACTCAACTCTATTTTTTTCTCTCAACCACCGAAATCTCTCTTCTTTCTCTCTTTGATTTCGTTATTTCTCTTCTTTTTCATGACACTTTCTCTTTTTCCTCTTCAATTCACGTTTTCCCCTTCTTAAAATAACAAGCCAACATTTCTTCTTCCATTTCTACCCTTAATGAGTCCAAAAGTCCATTTTACCCTTCCTTATAGGCTTATGTTCTTTTGACCTTAAGTGTCTTGTCAAAAACACCCTTGAATATTCTTATAACCTTAACGCCTTAATTCCACTTACTCACCCATTCAATAAATCCTGTTAACTTTGGCATAATTAAATAATTACAAAATTATTAGTCTATCAAAACCTCAAAATTAGTTAAATCATACTTATTCATCAAGAAAAATTTTTTTGGGGGCCATCAATTAAATCCCCTTTAATTCCCAAACTCTAATTGGCTTCAACATTTCCCAGAGCTCCATTAAGCTCAATGGATCCTAGATTAGAACAGTTTAGAAGCAGTAGTTTTAGAGGTTTTGGGATTAGGGCATTAACCCCACGACCAATTCTTAGTATAAGCTTTTGACAAATTGTTCTAACTGGATCCCCAAATCTTATATTAAGTTGATGGCTTCTTGTTATAGGAAAAGAGGATCTCTATTTGTACAAGCTCACCAGTTTCATTAATTTTCATGATCGGAAGAACTTCAAGGAAATGCTCATCATTGTTACTTCACCAAAAATGTTAGCATACCACAATCTATCTAAATTAATTGTTTAAGAGTCCATATAGAAAGGGTTACCCAAGGAGTTGGCTAAGTAGCTTATGGTATTCCAATGGGAATTAGTGGAAACTAATCCATAGTGGAATGACATCAATTCTCCCTCTATCAATCTCCAATCCTAGTCCCCATTTATGTAGGACAAGTAGTTTCCCTCTAATGTGACAAGGGCCTGGTTCAATTAGGGATGCTATATCTATACCCTCTATAAATCTAAAGATGCAAACATCATCTTCAGTTGATAGAGTTTTTCTCTAATTTGTGCTTGCTCCATTTGGTAGAGTCATAATATTGAACTTGTGGGAAGGCATGTCTCTTCCCTAGGAACCAATTAAAAAAGTAAACCAAGAAGCCACCCTAGCTTGAAAGAATCCAATTGTCGGGATAATGCTATTGATCAGAGGGGACTCTCGCTGTTTTTTCTCATAGCGGGAAGAAACATTAGGCTTACTGTGAGCATAATTTGTAGTATGAGAGCTATTTTCCCTCAGTGAGTATTGGTTACACCTCCTTGGGAGGACTCATTTGAGATTTATCCATTAACTTTAGGAGAGGTGGTAAGTTCTCTTCAAAAAATTTTGTCTTCCTTAAGGCTTTTTGAGGAAGAGGAACCTGGTTTATCAATAATAGTGTAATAAGAATTTAATCAATAATAAAATTAAATATATTTTAATTTTATTATAAATCTAAATTAAATGTTTTAATAAAAACAAAAATTATAACAGAAAATACAAATTTAAAACTATAATAGAAAATTAAGCCCCGATTCCATGGCACCAGAATTTTATTTCTTGTAATTGAAAAAAATGGTAAATCGATGGTTGACGGCTGTCAAGAAAAGTTAATTGATTCAGTTTCTGTCTGGGTATGTGGCAAGCCAGTTTACGCCCCCTGTCTCTCCCCCTCTCTCTCGCCGTTGTTTGTCCACCTCCTCCATCGCTGCCCATTCATGCCGGCGTTTATCCCCTCTCCTTGATTCTCCTGCCGCAGGTCTTCTCGCTTTTATCCTTCTCCAGCTCTCTCGGTGATGAATCATATTACCATAAAATATTTCCAAATGGGACCGTGTACTTTTAAGAATTTTGATTTCCCTCTGATTATTCTACTGATTTGATTTTTCAAAAATGAATACAAAACGTATGCTTTAGTTGCTGATGACTCTAGCGATTTGGATACTCCCAGCAGAATTCAGTTATTTGCAGTCAGGACTTCAATGAAACTGGAAATCGTCTGAAGTCCGTACATTTCTTGTGTTGGGTCAATATCTTGTGTGATTGGTTTGCTTATTAATTTCTTTGGATTTGCGGCAAGGAAACATTATCTGAGATTGTAGGGCACTAGAACCTGTTTTGGCAACTAGTTTATTTCATGTAATATGACGACTTTTTTTAAAAAAAAAATCTATGTTTCCGTGCATATTAATGAAATCTCTACCCATAGTTGGACTCCATAGTACTTAGACGCAACTTGAATTGATCATTACAAGATGATTACTCTTAAGCTGGCAGTGCTTACAGATTTGATTTTTTTTTTCCTTTGTCGTTCAGATAACATTACTACTTGTAAGTAGGTCCGGTGACATAAGTCACAGATTGTTTTCCTTTTAGGCTCTATTCTTTTTGTACTTAATCAGCAAATATAATTGGTTCTTTGATCTTTTGCTGTTTCTGTGTTCTTCAGCCATAGATCATTACAAAATTGATTTGCCAATAGTGCAAGCTGAATTGCATTTATTGAGTCATATATGGCTGATTTTCAGACATCTACTCACCGAGTCAAGTGGATCTTCACTCCTCAACAGTTGGTAATGGTGTTCATCTCTTAGAATGCTTTATTTTGTCACCGAGAAAACAACAAAAAATTGATCGAAATGAATTCAGATCAGAAGGGCAGGAATTATTTCTCTTTGCTTTTGTAGTGTAATTCTATTATGTGATTTGCTTGATTTCTGAGATGTCAATAGAAATTAGAATGATTATTTTGGTTCATTGTTGTAATCGTGAAGTCAATGCCATTGTTATGCTGTGTGGAATTACTGTGGCAAGTTATTTCCATATTGAAATTAAATGGAAGATTTTTGTTTATCCCAGTCATTTAGTGTTATAAAAAGAAATGGTAATCACGATTGAGAAGTCCTGATGTTATCTGCTGCTCCATTTTGAAATTGGCCATAGTAAATTAAGGAAAAGAGAAATGGTGGCAGTGGCCTTGGTAAAATTGTTTTTAGTTTTGTTTAAAATCAAAGCTCCACTAAGCCAAAAGTTTGTTTAACAGTAATTTAGTGGCGTGGGGCATATTTGTACGTGTTAATGTTCTTATTTTAGTCATCATATTGTACTTCAAATACAGGATGAGAGATACAAGGCTGTTAACCAGAGGGCAAAGCAGACATTGGAAGTTGTATGTTATTTCTCTCAAACTTCACTCTGTCACTATTATGATATTGATGCTGACTTAGTATTTCTGCTATGAAGAGTGGGACAACTAGAATTGAAGTAGATGTTGATGGATCCTTATCGTACCCTCAAGCACACAGTAACAAATTAGACAATGGTAAACCTTTTCTTTATTCGGTGGTAATAATGGTTTTTGTTTTCAAGTATTACAACTGGTTCTCTTGGCCAAAATATCTTTATGTGTTTATGATGGAGCCAATATTATGGATAAATGGCAGCTGATAAGCATTCCCGTCCAAAACCACTTAGTGTTGAAGAAGAAAAATTTATGCGAGTGTATTATGAATATAAGCTCAGAGAAGTATGCAGTGCCTTCTATTTTCCCCATAAAATTCAGGTGAGCTTATTGTTTCCAAGGTACAAGGTATTTTGATGAATATTGGGACACAGTAAGTGAAATAACTAGTGCGAAGTTTTACTGACATGTTAAATGGTATATTTTGGTAGGCAACAGCTCTTATTTACTTCAAAAGGTTTTATCTTCAATGGTCTGTCATGGAACATGATCCAAAGCATGTAATGTATGACTTCTTCAGAACTCTTTAAATACTCTATTTTCTGTTTTCTGGCCTCATATTTGAGTGGAAGAATAAACTAATAAGTCATTTGAAACTTGGCATGTTATGAGGTAGTATATAAGGTGCTTTTATGATTGGTTCCTACATGTCAAAAACCTTTAAGCCGTTGGGAGAGGTCGAACAAGATCATAATTGACTAACTGAATTCCCTTTCACACACAAGTGTGCTGGTTGGAAAATATGGCGAGTGCAGAAGCCTACCATAATTTAAAGCATAATACGATGGTAATGGTTTAAAGGTGCGATATCTTGGTTATGGACACCTTGTTAACATGTCAAAGAACCATTAAATAAAAAAGTTTAAGCTATTAAATGAGAGACCTAGGATGGGATCACTAGTTGTTGTAGTCCTAATAATAACTTATTGCGATCATTCATGATGATTCTTTTGCACAGGTTAACTTGCATATATGCAGCTTGCAAGATAGAGGAGAACCATGTGTCAGCAGAGGAGCTGGGTAAGGGGATTTCTCAAGATCATCAAATGATTCTCAATTACGAGATGATTGTTCTTCAGGCATGGAAGTGACTTATGCAGTGCTTAGTTTCCCTTATGCTTTTGGCTTCAGCTTGTCCTTTGCATTAACATAATTCCTATGTTGCAGACTTTGGAATTTGATCTTATTGTCTACGCACCATATCGATCACTTGAAGGTTTCATCATTGATATGGAGGTAAGTGGTAAACTCCTCTGTTTACGGCAATTTCTTGAGCGTGCTGCTGTAATTTTTTCCAATTCCCTAACCCTCTGCCCCAACAAAGAATAGAGGACACTGTCTTCTCTTCTCTTTTCTTATTTGTGTCTTTTTCTCACATGTAATAAAATCTGTAAGTGTTGACCAATTTATAGATTTACTGGCACTTATGCTTTATTTTGGTTATTTTAATATCTTGCTACTGACATTTAATGATATTCATTCAGGAATTCTGCCGTGCAAATGATTACCAAATCCAAATGCTGAAGGTAATTGCTTGGTGTTCCCCTCCACATTTTTAGGTTTTGATAGTATCATCTGCTTAAATTCCATATTGGACTTTTGTTCTGAAATATGATTGTGCACGTGATTTGTCTTTCCACAATGTAGGATATCATGGTTATGTTGATTTGTTTGTAGATTATGTTTATTGAAATACTATTGAGAATGAATGCGGTTGCTTCTTATTTTGCTTTATAATGGATCCATGCTTTGTAGGATTTACGAGAGACTGCAAGAGTAGAGGTTGATAAGATGATGTTTACTGACTCACCGCTTCTATTCCCTCCAGCACAGGTACTTCTTTTCTTTCCTCATTCAGTAATCTTGATTAAGTTAATGATCTTTATTGTGTTTCCATTTGTCTATTTTGGTAGCAGAAGTTGTTCAAAAAGAACCAGATATAACATATCGTTAAGGGACTGTTTGGTTAAAATTATGTCTTTTACTTTTTGTTTTTGTTTTCTTCTCGCAATTCTAACCAAGCGTAGTTGAGGAATTTCATAATGAATAAGAACCATAAAAAGCTGACTTTGATCTTGTTTTTGTATCACCTCATTATCAATTAGATAAATAGTATTTAATTATTGTATACTAACTACTAATGACATTAAATAAATATTTTAACTTATTTATTGGGAATAACTTTTAAACAACGTATGATTATTGTTAAAATGAATAGTTTGTTCAAAATAAAGATCTTGTTGGACTAAAATTATTTATAAGAATAAAACTATTTAAGAATTTAAAATAATTTAACAATAAATATATTTTAAATATTGAAATATATTTAAAATAAAATTTGATTTTAAAAGTAAAAAAATATGAACTTCTCTAGAAAAATAAGTTAATTTATTTATAGATTCTATTATTAAAATAAAAGTTTTAAAACTTATATTTTAGTGTTTAATTTTTATTTTAAAATGATGTAGAATAAAAAATGTATAGTTATAAATTTATTATTAATATTCAGTAATAATGCTCATATTAAGTCATCATCAATGAAATACTTTATTTATTATTAAATATCAAACTTAACAAAAAATTACTATAATCATTTAAAATGATTTATGAAAGTTATAAATATTTTTCATTTTAATAATTAATTTGTGCAAATAAATATTTCATAAGAGATAGAAGAATTGATTACTTAGTTTCAATAAATGTAATTTATCATTAACTACTATATGGTACATTTATTATAGTTAATAACAAATGTACAACTATATTGATAATAACAAACAAACTAGGGTTGGCAAATTTTGGACAGGCCTGAGTTGATCGGGCTTTAGGTCGCCCTTTCCCTCGTAGGCTAGGCCTCAGCAGATTCGCTAATTGTTGTTTTGATTGCTTAAACCAAAACAATATCATTTTGGTTTAGGCCCAAGCCTGATTATGTCGGCCTTGGGCTACATTTTAAGGTTTTGGGCTGGGTCAAGATATAGGTGGACCGAGCTTGGCTTGGCTCATTGTAATCCCTAAATCAAACAATTTTTTAAGAGCAAAATGAAAACAAAAACCAATAACGAGGAAATGCAAATGAAACCAAAGGGCTGCTAATCTATCAGCTGTTGATGAACAAAATAAATCTTAGGCACAGGAAATTGCAAAGAGCTAAACCTTTCAAACCAATTCAATGATCCTAGTTGAAAATATTCTTCTGTATGAATTGTTTAAGTGGTTAGATTTTCTTCTTCAACTTGTAAACTAGAAACTGATTTCAATTTAACCAACTGTTATGGTCCCTTGAGATGGATCTCGTTATGGGTCTGTGAACTGAATGTTTTGATTGAGAGGGTGAAGTTGGGTTAGGGAAGAGAGGGTTTTTCTTTCTTCGACCTATGGTGAATGCCCATTCAG
>JANJEY010000007.1:10018745-10035000 GCA_024703695.1 Erythroxylum cataractarum | reverse complement strand
AACATTCCGTATTTATGTGCATATATGCTAACATGATGCATGAGCAAGAAAATGCATTGTCTTAATTTCTCTTTGAGCTCACAAATACTGAAAGTTCGGATCCTAACCCTTAATATGGGGACAGGATGTTACAAGAATAGTCGGTGGTTAGAGACAGGTCGACAAAAGGTAAGAGAACCGTCTCTTTGGGACAGTCCGAAAAGACGTGATTGGTGCATGCACTGCACACGTCAATTAATGTTTTGTCTTAATTGTGGGGCGTGCGCAACACGTGCCAAAAGCCTTCCCTTCTTATTTATTTATTTATTTATTTATTTTAATATTTTTAAAACCTTAATTTCAATTAAATTAGTTTAATGGTGATTAAATTAGTTTATACTCCTAATAAAATTGAAAAATATTTTTCCAATTATTGAAAATTGTTTTCAAAAGGTAAATTTTATTAGGAATATTTTGCTATTTAGTTTAATTTTTCAAGAAATGAATTATTAAATTAAATTGGTTATCAAATCAGTAATTAAAATCAAGTCAAATGTTTTAAATGATTTCTTTCATAATTGGATCAGGTTAGAAATTATAAATATAATGAGATTATATTAATTAAGATGAGATATTAATTTCAAAATTAAAGTAATTATTTTTCTTAATATGATTAAGATAAATAGTTATATTGATTCTTAATTAATTTTAGAAAATAATTTTTTAAAATTAGAATTAATTAGTCTCAATTAGATTGAAATTAATTAATTTGATTCTTTAAAATTAATAAAAGTTTTTTCTTAAGTAATTAAGAAAGTTTTTTCTTAATTAAATATTTTTATTTCAATTTGATTGAGATAAATTAAATTTATGATTGTATTTGTCTAGAGAATTATTATTCAATTTAATTTAGATATTGTTTCTTTAGTAATAATAACAAGTTTCTTGATTTATTAGAAAAAGTATTTTTCTTCATTAAACTTGTGAAAATTGTTTTATTTATTAATAAAGAAAAATGACATTTCTTTAATATTTTTGAAAAAAAGTTTTCTATATCTGTTAAAGAAAGATTTCTTAATTAATTAAGAAATCAATCTCTAAATAAATATATAATGACTTTCTTAATTAAATTTCAATGTGTTTTATTTAATTTTGAAAGTAGTTTCCTTTAATATTAGAAAATAGTTTTCTAATTAAGGGAAAACAATTTCTAATGAGGTTAAAAATAGTAATTTCTGATTATATTATAAATATTTTTCTAATTGGATTAGAATGAGTTATTTAAGTAATTTTGAAAAAGGAGTTTTTTTTTTCCAAAATTGTAATAAGTAAGAAATAAAAATTATTGAAAATTATTTTCAATTAAATTTTGTTAAAAGAGTCAAGATAATTGTAAAAAGTTTCCAATTAGTTTTGAAAATTTGTTTTCAAATCAAAATAAATATATATTTGGAATAGGAATTTAGTTTATTTAGGAATCCATAAGTTTAATCTAATTTAATTTACCAAGTGGATGGAAATATTATTTTAGATTATGAAAATTAAAAATTGATGTTTATGCATATAATTTGATTATGAGTGCATAAGATGCATACTTTATTTATATGGTAGATATATATATTGAATGCATGATAAGTTGTATTTTTAATATGTTTGATATTTTACATGCAATTTATGATTGATGAGACAAATAAAATTGAAATCCGTCGTTAAAATATTAAGTACGCATTAAGAACATGGTTGTTGTCTTCTATTGTTATAAGAATAAACTAGAGTTCTGTTTATAGTAGGTTTGTTGAACAAATTTAAGACTACTTTAACCCGAACATGTTTAATCTTATGATAATAGGTTCTACTTAACTAAATTTGTATAATTTGGATGAGCAAACTCATGATTACATGAATTTAGAGGTAGGTTTAGGAATAACATATACGATGTGTTTTGGCAAGAGTTGTCACCTAACGGATGTAAGAATCACATGAGATGTGATTGATAAAATTGTTATCTACCTAATTAAAGTTTAATTGGTTTATTGAGCAAACTCAATATCAATTAAATTTGAATGGGATCCTAGCCTACTAGAAAGATTAGTGTCATCTTTCCAAATAATAGTGACGACTATTTTTCAAATAAAATAGTGGGAGTAACCAAATACATTATTAAAGTCCTAATCTTATTTGGTAGTCATAGAATATAATTAATTGTTTGGTTTTCTTATATTTCTGTTTTTATTTTGAGTAGAATTTACCTTGTTTAACATAGTTGATGCTAAGTCAGTGAACCCAATTTCTTGGACATAGGTTAATGTTTAAGAAGAGTTCTCAAAAGTTAGAAACGAAAATTGTATGCCCATTATGCAAATTTGTTACAATTCGTGTTGAGGATTTGGTGTTAAAGTTTTAGAGATATATCAAAACCTTATGAATGACAAAATGTGTTGACATTTTGAGTTGATTAATGTATCACAAACTTGATGACAACATTTAAGATGTATGTCAACAGTATGATAGCAAGATGCAAGAGGTTGTATAAAGTAGAGTTGAAAGGTATAGTACCTTGGGAATTGCTCCACTTAATTTAACCTACTAAAGTATAAGTGTGGACTACAATTAAAGGCATTTGTTGTAGAATGATAATAGTTCTCATTAGAAGAAAATGATTGAATAACTTTTCTTTCCTATAAGAGATATGAAAATGATCATATGTCATACTTGTATGATAATGATCATATGTCATAGTTATGAGTATTTCATACTGAATTTGGATTCAACATTATTTTAATGTTCAAAGCATTATAAGAAATAGATTGTTGATTTAAAGTAGTTGATCTAAGTTTATGCAAATAGTTTGTATATGCTAGATCAAAGACGACTTATACTTAACATAAATGGCAAAAGTACAAAGTTGAATAACCGAGACTATCATTTTATGCCATGTTGGTTAAATCAACATAACGAGAATCATAAAGTTACAAACAAGGATATGTGTATCCTTTTGATTATGAATCATATAGAACTTGTGAAACTTGTAAAGTTGAAGAATAACCAAATCAACCTTTGGTGAAAGGATAATGATGGTATTAAATTGTTAAATTTATACATGTGATGTATTGGACGGAATAAAAATTCATATAAGTATGATACTTATATTTCATTATAATAGTACGATTTAATGTGATATAGTCATATATATTAAATGAGATAATGATTTAAAATTTTGAAAAATTCAAATTGTTTAAATCTAAATAGAAATTAAACATTAAGAATGCTGAAGCACTTAGATGAGTTCATTGTGCTGAGTTTAAATTTTCAGTTATCTATAGGGAATGAGATTCTCTAGTGAATACCTTCACAACAAAATTTCATAAGAGTATGCATTTATGTAAGAAGAAAAATATGACATGAGATATTGCATGATGCAATATTATTTCTTCTATAGTTATGCCTAGTACAATCATTTACCTTCAATAGTTCCTATTGAATCAATTAGTAAGATTTCATATTAGATATGAAATGATAAGTCTTTAAAAGAGTCAAAGTTAATGATTTAAGGATGTAATGCTTAGTTGAAGCAAATATTATCCATTAAGTTTAGAACTAAATGGGATAATAAAAGGTTATGAGATATCCAAAGAGTTGGATATAATCTTACAGACCTACTGAACAAATTGTTTATTTCAATGAATACTTATAAGCGAATGGTTCTCAAGATAAGTAGTGAGAGTAAGATGAAATTTGTAAAGTTCAAATCTTATGATAGTACATCCAGTTGAAACTAGTGCCTTTAATGATATATTTGATGTATAGTTAAAAGGCTAAAGATGTTGAAAGATTCACTTTTATGATTGTGAATTTATCATGTCTACGAGAAGGTTAGTGGGAGTTTGGTTATCCTATTCAATGGGAGTATGTGGAGACATATTACTCATAGAGAACAACGATTCTAATTTTCAATTGTTGAAAACATAATTGTCTAAGAACAACTCTTATTAGATATGAAAAGGTAACAACTTAATTTTGGGAATTATATTTATAGAGATAGATTAGAAGTTTCTTTCCTATTCTAACTCCAATCACATAGATAATGTATTAAAGATGTTTACTATTTGAGGTATCAAATACTTGTGATGTATTGACGATATCCATTATTCTATGTATGAATTGATATTTGAGTTCAAGAAGATAAGGATATAACTTTAAAAACAAATCCTAATTAAGGTTTATTTACTTAGAACAATACCATTTAGGATTGGAAAGGTTCCAATGTAGCAATGGTTGCTAATTATGCTATAATACATTTTTTTTCATTTAGTAGAAATGATTATTTGGATCAATAAGTTCTTTAATGAACTTGATATAGTTCCTTGCATCATTCAAGATAGGAATGTGCTGTGTAACATTATAGTCATTTCGCATGCAAAAGGAACTAAGGTTTTACCAAAGATCCAAGGATGTAT
This sequence comes from Erythroxylum cataractarum, assembly GCA_024703695.1. Taxonomy (NCBI): domain Eukaryota; kingdom Viridiplantae; phylum Streptophyta; class Magnoliopsida; order Malpighiales; family Erythroxylaceae; genus Erythroxylum; species Erythroxylum cataractarum. The sequence goes on along the minus strand of JANJEY010000007.1, from coordinate 10,030,564 downwards.
TTAGGCAAATTTTCTTAAATATGATGATAATTGAGATAGAAGTTGTAAGATTTAAACAAGTGCTCACTATAGAGAATCTAGGAGAATTCTCTCATTAAGCCACTATCCCAGTAGTATAATAGTTGTCATATGGTGATATGGTATGAAATACTTAAATGATTGGCTTAGTGCAAGTGGGAGATTGTTGGTTTATGCCCTATAGCTAATCACTTTGGTTGTAGTTTAGTGAAAAAGGTATTCTTTATCTTTATGTATTATTTACATTTGATGTTTTAATATTAAAGATAAAATCCTTGGAATAATTAATGTGTAACTGAAATTATGATGAAATCATAATTGTGAAATTCAATTTACATTTATGTATTATTCCTAAACCTTCCTAGTTGTAGTTTTATCAAGACAGGATATTGTTGAAACGATAAAATTAGCATAAATTATGTTTCTTTTTGAAAATAAATGATCTTATAAAGTATAGAGATACTTCAACTAATGAGTGGGTAATTATTAGAGAATAACTCATTAAACTGACCTGATTATGAGAATTTTAGATGGAATATTACGTATGTATCTATAGATTATCTCGTAATAATGGTTGTATAATTGATCCTTAGACTTGAGATTACCAAGATATCTAGTGTAGGAATTACCGTATTTTGATGCTACTTATGAATCGTCATAGGGTAATTTAGTCGGTAATAATTGGATACAGTATGAATCATATGTAAATAATTGAGTAAGTCAATATGGGATTCGTCACTCTAAAGTAATTAAAGATAATATTCTACTGTTCTTGATTAGTAATAATTTATGGAATTTTCTGGCTAGAGTGAATTGATATTTGAAAAGGAGTTTTCAAATTTTAATTATAAATCAATTACTAATTAACAAGAACGAACACGATTGGATGATAAGAGTAGACATTGTATCCATACTCTGTCCAATTAAAATATTGAATGAAAAAAAGATTAAATTATAAACTATATCCATGCATGGACAAGTTAAGTCAATCACTTTGACATTCCTAATATTTGGGTAATCATAACATGTTGCTCAACGTCAATCACGATTTATTATTATGAATTATTCAATTGAAGAATTAAAGATAAATTAAAAAAAGTTTTGATTTATCTCATTCTAATTGTGAATTAGAATTATAATTTATAATCATTGCTAATTTATTGGGAACCTAATGGGTCACACATCAAAGAGTAATTTATGAAAGAAAAATCAATTTAATTAAGTTGGATTTAATTATAAAGTTTGAGAAACTTTGAGGATCAAATATGAGATATTTGATTTTATTAAAATTAAGTTAATTATAATTAGAATTTGATTTGAATTATAATTAAAGAGATTTAATTTTAATAAAAGACTCTTACGATTTTTTCTATTTAAAGGGAAGAGCTTTTTAGAAGCTAGCACTTTTGTCTTCTTCCTCTCAAATCAGTTTGAGAATTGCACTGTGGATACCACCAGAGTCTGGACACTTGAACAGCTCGTGATGGATCAATCGGAAAAAGTTTTCAAAGATTTTTCAATAGGAAGGCGAACAAGGTACAATTTCTAAATCGTTTTATGTTTTATTCAAGTTTATTCAATTATCAGGATCCGCTTGGAATCTTTAAACATTTTGTTTTTCGCTGCACCCATGATTCGATCACGGTTGGATTCCAACACAATGTCCTTCTCATTACTAACCAATGTAAACTCTAGTGTTATTTCATCATAATTTCAAAAGAAGAATCCCTATTTTTACAAGAATGATTCTCTAATTTTACATGGTATACTCAGTCAAATTTCATAGTAAAATGAAGAGAAATAAATAAACCATATTAACAAACATTTAGTATAACTAAAATGTCCCTTGTTTTATTGTCAAGATTATCCTAATTTCTAGGATCATAAATATCTAAATGAGGGAATAGTTGCTCATTTACGCTAAAATTTTCTAAATTGGATGCATTTATTATATGATTATACTCATTTAAATTACTAACATCCTCATGAATATGAATCTCATCATTAAATTTTCATTTGATTATTCAAATTTATATTCACCTAATTCTTCTTGATTCTTACTAAAGGGCCTACTATTTTAACAAATTTATTGATAGGTTTTTTTTAGTATTCTATTTGATATTCTACTTATTTTCTTATTTTCCTTTTTCCACTTCTAGACAAATGCTTCTTAAACAACATCATATAAATACGTAGAAGGAGTTAAGAGTTTCATGCAATTTGTAAAAGCTCAAATGGGTGATGAATGTAGTATTTGTTATCTATACATTGATTGCTCGAATGTCGATCTCTAAATTCAAGACGTGGTATATAATCACTTGCTAATCCGAGGCATAGACAAATTCTATTCTTCATAGCTTTATCAAGGTGAACGGAAGGAAGTAAGTTGTAGTAAAAGTGGTGGTACATCTTATGATGACAGTTACAATAATGAGGTAAATGATTATGATGTGAATGATGATGGTGATGATAAGATTGACGAGATGTTAGATGATTATCATAATTATATGGAGACAATGAATGAAACAAGAATTCCAAACATAATTGGTAGTATTAAAGAAGATAATTTTATGAAGTTATTTAAAGTTGCTCAAGAACAATTATATCCGAGGTGCTCTAATTTCTCACAACTACCATTTGTTGTGTAATTGTTGCATTTGAAGGTTTATAATAAATGAAGTAACAAGTCCTTTGACATATTAATTAACTTACTGAACGATGCATTACTTATTAGGCACAAGTTGCCGAAATCTTACTATGATGCAAAGAAACTATTAAGGGACCTTGGATTAGGATACATTTCAATTCATACTTGTAAGTATAACTGTGTTGTTTTTTGAAAGGAAAGTAAAGATCTTTAGGAGTGTCCTATTTGTGGCATATTAATAGGAGAGGAAAAAATATATTGAATAAAATCTTTTGATACTTTCCTTTTAAACCACAATTACAAAGACTTTTTATGTCAACAAAAATAACCATAGATATGAAGTAGCATAAAGAGAAATGCATTAATGATAACATTATGCGTCATCCAGCGGACTCAATGGCATGAAAAGAAATTGATGGAAAGTTTCTATTGCACAAGATAATCATAATGTTCAACTTGGATTGGCCTCATATGGATTTAATCCTTTCGTTAATATGAGTACATCATATAGCATGTAGCTAACGATTCTAGTCCCATACAATTTACTTCTATGGAAGTGTATGAAGGAGCCTTTTATATTGTTGTCTTTGTTTATTCTAGGACCTACTGCTCCTGGTAAGGACATCGATGTATACATTCAACCATTAATTGATAACTTAAATGATCTATGGGAATTTGGATTACAAACTTTATATGTTGTTGAAGGCGAAACATTTATAATGCATGCTGCTGTTTTGCGGACTATAAATGATTCCATAACGTATGGGAATTTATCTGGATAGGGCACTAAAGGGTATATGGCTTGTCCTATTTGTAACCATCAAACATATTTTATGAGGATATGAAGTAAAATATGTTATGCGGGTCATCATTGTTACGTAGAATATGGGCATTGATGGCGAAGAAGTAAACTGTTTAATGGCACAATAGAATTGGGTAAAGCTCCGATGTAGTTGTCCGGTTATGATATTGTTTACCAGCTATCACATTTAGGTGACATTACATTTGGCAAACACTCAAGTAATAGAAAGCGAAAGAGAAATGATGTCGAACTGAATTGGACAAAAAAAAGCATATTTTTTAACTTGCCATATTGGAAGGAATTATTATTGAGTCACAATCTTGATGTCATGCATATTGAGAAAAAAATTTGTGAGTCCATTACTATCATGGGAATTGATGGGAAATCCAAAGACACAATTAAGGCTAGACTTGACTTGGAAGACATGAATATTATAAAGGACTTGCATTTGAAAAGAAGAGATAATGGGTCATACGTTATTCCCCCTGCTTGTTACAACATGTCAAAAATTGAGAAACAATCATTCTGTCAGTTCCTCCAATCGGACAAATTTCTTGATGGGTATGCATCAAAAATAGGTCATTGTGTGAATGTTAAAGAGGGAAAAGTGTCAGGGTTGAAAAGTTATGATTTTCCTATACTTTTGCAATGATTACTTCCTATTGGAATACGTAGGTGTTTGCCAAAGATGTGTCCATTCCTTTGGGTCAATTTGGAGAGTTTTTTAAGCAATTATATTGCTAGACACTTAAAAGTTGAAGAGCTTAATAAAATACAAAAAGACATAGCATTGATTCTATGTAAGCTTGAACTATTATTCCCCCATAGTTTTTTTTTTCGTTATGGTTCATTTGGTAATTCACTTATTATATGAAACAAAAGTTTGTGGACCGGTTCAATTTCGATGGATGTTTTTTATTGAAAGGTAATTCATATAAATTCATTAATTTTTTTCTATTTTCTTTGTTTGTAACAATTCCTAAGTTTATAACTGATTATGTTCAGGTTTTTATGCTCTCTTAAGCGTTATGTACATAATAGAGCTCGACCAGAAGGGTTTATTGCAGAGGCTTATATAGCAAATAAATGCTTGACTCTTTGTTCAATGTACTTAACTGATGTGGAGACAAGATTTAATACTTTGATTTTCATAACAACGGTGGGTTATCTATTTTCTCCCAAAAAGTTAAGCCACTTGGTGTGGGTAAATATGTAGAGTTAACTAAAGGCAAATTCAAAATCACCCATTGGTGAATTTTGAACAATTGCAAGAAAGTTGATACATATATAGAGTACGTATATTCCTTTTCATTCAAACAATCATATTACAATTTTCTTCATTCACCCTAAGATCTTACTATTGTTGTCTTTTTTAAATAGAGAGCACAAAGAGACAATTCGTAGCAAAGGGATTATTAATATTAAAGAAAGACATAGGCAGAAGTTTGTCTCATGGTTTTAAAATCAAGTAAGTTTCATATTGATTACTTATTATGAAATTATAATAATATGTCTCATCCTCATATTTAGTTTCAATTTGTTGTATAGATGATACGGTTACATATTCGTAATGTTTAAGAAGTGATAACAACATTATATAGTTTGGCATGTGGGCCTCATATTTGTGGGAAGAAATATATAGGTTGCATTGTTAATGGGCTTATATTTCACAAACAAGCTCGAGATAGTCGTGTTAGAAGTCAAAATTGTGGGGTTGTCATTGAAGGATGTCATGACAAAGATTTCATTGACTTCTACAGTGTCATCTGTGAAATAATAGAGTTGCACTACATCAAGGATAAGAAGGTTATTATATGCAAATGGTTTTATCTAACTGACATGAAAGTGAATGCCTTATTACTAACATAAATGTTAGTAAAACATGGTGTGATAATGATCCTTTTATCCTTACAAGTCAAGTCAAACAAGTTTTCTACATCAACGATACTGTATTGGGTAGCAATTAGAAGGTTGTTCAAAATTTTCAACAAAGGAATGTTTTTGATTTTTGTGAAAGGGATATTGGTCAATTGGATAAGGATGTAGATGAAGTCTATCAAGAAATTGGATTGGAGTTCAATAACGAAGGCATTTCAATACAAGATGCAGATATATCATCATTCTATAGGAGAGATGTCGATCCCATCATAGTTCAACTAGATGAAGTCCAAGCCCATCTTACCTTACAAACAAATGAAGACTAAACTCAATATGACTTAAATGACAATGACGATACTTTGCACCAATTTATTAGTGATGAAGAATTCAATGATAATGATACTCAGGATGACTTAAATGACAATGACGATACTTTGCTCGAATTTGTTAGTGATGAAGAATCCAATGATAATATACTTAATGATGATGATTTTCAAAATCTTGATCATGATGATTGAATGCAAATAAATTGTTTGTATTGTTTGAAATGTTATGTTCATAATTGCCTTATGTCGTTTATGTTTTACTTGTGATAATTTACAATGACTAGATGCATATTTTTAATGTTTCACTTATGTTTATGCGAAATGTTATGCCGAATGATTAGTATTTAACTACAACTCTCCTTATATTCATGTGGAATATTGATGTTTGATTTAAGATTATGTGCTATCTTCATATTTTGTTTTAGTTGTTCAATATAATGGCATATGGTAAAAACAAAGGAAAGAGCATGGCAACGACCGAAGAAGTTCCTTCCCCACAACAACCAACTCAATCCGACCGTATCGTTCAATAACCAACAATTACATCCTCGAATGAAGATATTCAGCAACAACCTTTACTAGTATCATCTATTAGTACTGAGGGATCTTCAGGTCTATTATTATTAACCCAACATATTTACATTAATGCTGAAATTACTCATTGCATGTTTAGTGTGTTTTTTATTATGATTTTTTTATTTTCAGGTTCCAATAATGTCATTAGAAAACAAGGTAGAGGTATCACAAAAGGAGTTGAGTTGCAATGGATGAATGTTGCAATGAACAACAAGTTATTTCTAACCATTAACCCCACATAACGTTGCCCTCTAGATAAGATCTATTCTGCAAAATTTTCCTGTGAGTTAGGTGTAGTTATGAGGATTGCCTTGCCTTCAGCATGTCAGGTAGTTGAAGGAAGATAACTTACTTTAAAATTCTTTGGACAAAGTTTCAATAATATTTCAATTCATTTGATTATATATATTACGATTTTACTTACCAAAAATAGTAAGTTAACTTATACGTGTTCTTCATTGATGAAACTCAATATCATTGATATCAATAAGCCTGAGATTTCCAGTTGTGTTAGTTCACTGTTGAAACAAAGGGTGAAGGATCATCAATATAGACTTCATAAGTATTTCTAGTCTTTCCCTTCCGATGATGAGGCAAGGAAACATGTTCCAGAACGAGTCACTCTACAAAATTGGAGTAAAATATATGATTATTAGGCCTCTATGAAGGTTCAGGTTTGTTTTATTTCTCTTCATGTTTCCTTCCACTAATTTTGTTTATACATTTCATGACTACTTCTATTAATTTAGGAAAAGTGTGACAAAGTCAAGGTGAACAGAGGAAAAATGAAGACTCCTCATAACACCGGCTCCAAATCATTTGTTGTCATTTGACAAGAATTTGTAAGAGTAACACTTACAACTTATTATTCTATTTCTTAATACAATAAATTCTATTATCTTCTAATTTTTTAAGTTCATATAATAGAGTCAAACTCAATTCCAAGGACAAAAGTGCGATAGGATCACACAATATAAGCTAACACACTACAAAAAAGATGAAGGCTAGACGTCTAAAGAGACACAAAGTAATTATGTATGTACAAAAAAATTAATATTACAGTTATTTTATGTAATACTAAGTAATAATTTTTTACTTAACTCAATTTTGTCCTTTAAATTATAAGAAAAGATGCAGGAGTTGTTGTAAGCATCATTGTTTCAAGGGAATCAGCCCAATGTTAATGACATTTGCAACAATATCCTTAGTACAAGATCGGGGTATATCAAAGGTCTTAAGTATGACCCTAAGCTTGTTGGTGTATCTTCGTCACAACTAGCATATGTCTTGATGCTTCAAGAGGAGAACTGGTCACTGAAGACTAAGTTACATTGTATAGAAGAGAAGTTAGATCGTAATGTAAAAGAAATTACCAAGCTTAAAAAGAAGGTCGAACAATTATTTGGCTCAAACTATGTCAGTAGTAGTGACAATGAGGAGTGATAGTTTTTTTTTATAAATTTTGTTCAAATTATGTAATTAACTTGTAATTATTTTTATTTCAATTTGTTATTATTTAAAAAATATGTCACCAACATTAATTATAAAATGTAACTATTTTATATTTCAAATTGTCTTTAAATTTGTAATAAATTAAATTAAATTTGTTTTTAGCAATTAAAATAAAATTTATATTTAAAAATAAATGTTTGTCACTAAAAAGTATTTGCTACAAAAAAAATCGTCACAAAATGTTATTACCTAGTTTATAAGAACGTCTCTGAAAACATTTACCTACAACAATCAATTAGTAGCTAAAATTATTTTGCTACAAAAAGAAAATCGTCAGTAAAAATAATTACCTATGACTATGGTTTCGTAGTTAAAAACCTCTATCTACGAAACATATACATTGGTAATTGCCTACAACGTCTTTCGGTTCTCATTGGTTATATGTTTTACTGACGAATATATTGAGTATCAAAAACCTTTCTACAATGATTTAAAAAAAGTGTCACGGATATTATTTTGCTACCCGGATTCAGCGACCATTAGGGCGATGATTGTTTTTCATCACAAATTATTATTTTACACGATTTTTTAATATTTAGCTACGTTTGAATTCGTCACCAATAAGCTTATCTATTGTAGTAGCAGTGAATGGAACTCTTATTTTCAATTAGTTTTACAATGTAGATTACAGTGTAGATTAAAATTAAAATTTATGATATAATTATACGGTATTAGGTAAACTCTAGTTATATAAATATGAACGATTTTAGGTTTAACATAAAATTTTAATTTAAATAATTATTTTCTTTTTATGATTTTTTTTTACATTAGGTATCTCGACTTAGTCGAATTAATCCTAAGCTCTCACCTCAAGAGCCCTATAGGAGGTAAATCTGGAACCCCAAGATCCCTCAGGTTCCTACATAGCCTGTACACTTTTGCGCACAAGGAGCCTTCACATACTTGATTGTTTAGCTAATGATTGATCACTGGCCTCCCCCTGCTTAGCATCAGATTCCAATCAGCCCCCAAGTTCCTTAGTAGTTCCAATTCTCATACTATCGCTAGAAGCGAGGCATCCGTAATTGATCCGATCAAGGAGCTGTGCCCAGGGGCTAGAGGATCATCAATAGGAACATTTCTTATTTCTCTTCCTTTGGCGTGACTCGAACTTAAGATCTCCTGAAAGAGAATTCTTGTTTTTTATGATTTTAATTTTATAGAATCATGCATCTATTTGTTTCATCTTTTTGCTAATTTGGTGCTATTGTTTCGCACAATAATTATGGCTGTAGGAATCAATTCTTTAGAGTGATGGTCTTGCAAAACATTGAAGTTATTTGGAAGAAATATATACATGTTTCTCCCAAGTAACTTCAAATTTTTTAAGCATGGTGATCTCACTCCATGTAACATTTGAAGCATCCTGGAACTCTTACTTGCATAGATATATAGCGTGGTACTCTTCTCTTATCGATGGAAAAAATGAAAACTGAAGTAAACATTAAAATAGCTAAGGTTCGAAATGTAATAAATGCAATGGTGTTTCAATATTGTCAAATCAAATTCATCATAAACAAAATGAAAGTAAATTTAGAAAAACAAGAAGTATTTTTTTTTTCTCTTAATAGTCTCCAAAATCTGAAAATTAACGCTGCCATGTTTTCTATCAGAAGCTGAGTAGCATTAGGGGTAAGTATACTATTCCGCATGCTATTCAAATGAGTGGACTATATTTGGGCACGTACAGCATATGTTACAGGGATTATTTATTCACATAGCACTACATTAAGTGATTTGATTCCCAAGGTTAGTGCTTCATTACCGGTTAAACTAATTAGGTAGCATATGTTACAGGGATTATTTATTCACATAGCACTACATTAAGTGATTTGATTCTGAAGGTTAGTGCTTCATTACCGGTTAAACTTAGGTCGATTTAGGTTTGTCTGCTAGTATGGCGGCAAAAAGGGCTAATTATTAGAACAGCAAGGTTAATTTTGCTTTCTTGTTGAGGTACAACTCAAAGTCATTGGATCACATTCTCACAAGACCTAAATTAGCCCTACAATGACTGGTTGGGAGCTCACTTAGATCTTATGGAGCCATTGCAAGATTAATAAAATTAAGGAATCACTGAAATTCCCCCATTGACTATTAAATCATGATCTCTGTGGTCCATTGAAACAAAACTATAATTGGAAAATTTGTTCAACATAAGAGAGTTGGACGTGCACCTTGGGTTAAAATACATAATTTTGGTACAAGCATAGATCAGTTGAATCTTTTGCTGTAAGTAGTGCTCAAGCTCCTACTCTACTCCAGTATTTGCTATACTAATTTCCTATTCCCAGTTACAGGAATTATGCACAAAGGATGCGGAAGAGAAATTTTCTCTGGGTCTCAATGTTATCAATCAAACCTGTCGTACCGATCGAACCAGTCATCAATAAAACTTCCGGTTCAACGTCTAGTTTGAGTTTTAAAACCTTGAATGATACCATCTTCATCTGCAGGGCAACCCAATTTAAGACCTTGAGTCAAAGGCACATTTATTAAAGTACTTATTTGTTAATCAGAATCAGCTTTTGTTGATGATGATGGGTAGAAGTTGTGTATTTATACGGAGCTAGAGATAAATATTACAGATTTTTTTTGTTGACAGATTAAACCTATAGGTTTTATAATAAGCACTTCATGTTTAGGTTTTCAATATGCACTAAAGAAATACGAGAAAGCATTACTTGTGAGCAGACAGTACTACGTCCATTTTAGAATCCTGCAAGCCTTACATACCGGGAAGTCCTGTAAGAATATAGCAAACTGTCTTCATTAATATATATATATATATACCCTACTTTACTTCCTTTTCAAGGCCAAAGGACAACTCACTTGTGTTCTGATCCAGTTCCAAGTTGTCTTTTAGTTTCTTTTTGCCCTTTTGGTTCTTGGGAAGGGTGCTTACATGGCTTATGGGAATAAAAGAGGGTATGAACAGCTAGACAAGGAGCTATATATGTATTCTAGTGGAAAGCAAATGGATGGATATACATCTCTGTCGACTTCGAACGAGAGCTTTATCACATAACACGATATAAACATATCCACGCACATGCCGCGCAATCATACACTGTACTGAGAATTCAATTATGATATACTTTCTTGCATTCCTCAACTTAGTAGGAGAATAGTATCTGTGTAACTAGTGCATCATCGTCATTGTTATTGTTTTACGTATTTTATAACCACGATTTTTGGGACTTAGGCTATCGCAGCTTGGATCTGGAGATCTGAACAGTATGCTTAAAGGTTGTGAAGGTGTGGCTCAAACGCAGCTGACTAATGAGGGTATATAATTGACAAATACTTGGCCTTGAGGGTTTATATTAGGATTCATTTCGTTAAGCTCTCTAGATAGTAAACTTTTTGACATAATATTTCAACTTTATCAAAGAGGCCCTCATTGTTTATTTAATCAGAATATATATATTTTTAAATAATTCATAAATATATTTTATCAATTTAAGAGTATTGAACCAAAAATAAAGTTCTAATTTATAATCTTAATAATAAAAAACATTAATTTTTCAAAATCTTCCTTAATATTGTGAATAGAAGGGGAAAAAAATTAAGTATGAGAGGGAAAACAGTTAAACTTAAAGCGTAAAGTTCAAAACCCAAAATTGAGAAAAGATTTTATTTTGTTTCATCGAAATCATTGTTATGGATACCGAATTATACCGGTCGGTACAGAACTAAAATTAATACGATATATTAAATTTTGATACTGAATTTAAATACCGATTAGTACTAGCCCGTTTTGATTGTATTGACTGATACCAACCGATATTTGAAATACCGACTAAATATTGGCCGGTATCGAAAATTTTAAAAAATTAGAGGTTCCCTTCCACAATCCTACCTCACTTTTTTTCAAAGGTTTTAAAATAATAAATATTTTTATTACTAATAATAATTATAAATAAAATAAAATGAAAATTTATTTTAAATTTATATATTTTAAATTTAATTATATTTATTAATAATTATTAAATTAATCTTATATATTAAATTAAAATTGTGATTATGTCTAATTAAATATAAAATGAAATGGAATATG
>JANJEY010000007.1:10007380-10017691 GCA_024703695.1 Erythroxylum cataractarum | reverse complement strand
GATCTTAGGTTTCCCGTAGTCAAATATTTTTAGTTATAATTTTGAAAATGTAGATAAATGTTTTTAGCAACATTTTGTAAAATGTAATCAAAATTTTAATACATTTCACCTAAATGTTATACCATGTTAATGAAAATTATTTGTGAAATTTTTATTCCTTATCATTGTATATAATATTTAGATTTTTTGTTGTTAATTTATTATACAAAATAATTAAAATTTTGAAACATTGCATATAAAAATAAAATATCATTAAATTTAGTAATGTACAAGATTTTATTACAACTGCAAAAATACTTATATTAGAATAATTCTCAATCTAAATAGAACTTAAATCGAATATACATTTATACCTTAAAAAATACAAAGATTAGTTTAATCACTCAATCTTGCTTTCAAAATCACTACTTACATAATCCGGGCTAAGTAATTTTTCATGCTTGGCTAACATTTTTTTAATCAATTTATTTTCCTTTTCAAGATGTTGAATGCATGTTGGTCTTGATTAGGATAGAGCAGTTGACTTAAGGCCAAACCTTTGTCTTTTGATACATTCGGATCATGTACTAAAAATCTTGTTGCAAATATTATCTACATTTGGTTTATTTATGTTAGACATTGATGTTTGCAATAACTCCTATATCTTATTCTAAAATTTGAAAAAATAAATTCAATTTAAGTATTATTAATTAATACTACACAAATAAATAAACTAGGGTTTAACAAGTAAGTGGACTAAGACCACCAGCCCTGCATTCTAATGTCTAGGCCCACCAACATAGTCAAGAACTAAGAAGATGTCCAACGTTTAACCTTTGCGATCAGGCACATCAATGGTCTGCTTGTTGTTACTCAGGCCCACCCTCTCCCCAACTCCGAAGCCCCTCTCCAGAATTCCCAGAAAGCTCTTGACGTTCTCTCTTTGTTGTTCTTACAGCAGTTCCATGTCGTCCCAAAATGAGCCCTCAGATGTCACTTCCCAAAGCACACCTCTGGAACTACAAAAGTATCCCACACCACTCTCCCCTCCCCTCCCTACAATCTCGAAGGAAATAGAGTTAGCCAGAGCTATGGCAGCCTCTTCAAGATCAAGCCTTTTCTCTTTCTCAATGAGTGACATTCTGTACGAAGATCAGTGGCTCATTGTAGTCGATAAACCTCAGGGAATTTACTGTGAGACTATGTTGGAAAAGGTCCTTGCTGCTTGTGTTGATTCTTCAAAGTCAATTGGACTCAACGACGGTATGCTCCTCTTTTATATCTTTCTAACTGATAGGATTTTGTTGCCTTCCCATGGTTCTTGTTGAACGTTAGAAGTTTCTGATTTGATACCGAAATATATGCCAGAATTGCCGGCTTCTTGTTTGAGCATTGACTGGATGTATTTCTCATCCAATGCTATTAAAACCTTTCCCGTGCAACAGACATACAAACACACACACACACAAATATATATAAAACGATTGAGATCACTTGAGCAAACATATGGGACATTCCCATCTTGTAATTAGCTAAGCAACAACTGCTGAATTGAATTTGGTATAACTGCTGGATTTAATTCGGAATGTGACTGTTCATAAGCTGCATTTGTAGTTGTCTTCAGCCCAATATCTCATTAATGGCATGACATTAGCTATTAGGATAGGCAGTGAATCGTCTGCTTTTGTTCCTGGTGGGGGGTTCTGTTGGGAGCTCTGCAAACAAAACTCTCACAAGCTCATAGATTGGAAAGAGTTGCAAAGCAGTTTAGGTTAGGATTCTGTATGGTTTCACTAAAAACCAATCTTTTTCATTATATATATGTTCCAAATCCTTAGACTCTGGATCTTGTAACGGCCGTAGTCTGATGCTATAAGCAATAACTCTTCTGCTTTTGATGCATATATCAAAGACATGAAGTATTTTGACCTATCAGAAAAGGTTTTTTTTTTTTTTGATTGAGCCTTGAAGTGACCTTCATTTTGAAAGTGACTAATTTGGGTAAAGTTTCAATTTCAGGTTTTAAAGTCAGCCAGCCAGAGCTTCATCTTGCCAATCGACTTGATCGTGATACAAGTGGTGTAATGTTAATTACTAAGTCACACAAAGTAGCTTCTAAGCTTGTAAAGGCATTTACCAATCACAAGGTTAGGAAAACATACATTGCTCAGTGCGTTGGTTCAGCACCAAAATGGGAGAACATTACTGTTAAATCAGGTCATGGTCGGTCGAAATTTGGAATTTGGCGTGTATATGCTGCATCAGATGTAGGTCGGACACTACCAGGTGGGTCTGTAGTCAGGGACATGGAAACTTCTTTTGAATTGTTATCAGTCAATGGACAAGGGAAATTGGAAGAGCTATACGAATGTAAGAAAGGTGAAACCATTGTAGCAGATGAAAAAAGACCTGAAATTGATGCAGAAGCAAAAGTGGATGAGATTTTGGTCCGAGCATTTCCTCGGAGTGGAAGAACACATCAAATCCGCTTGCATTGTCAGTATCTTGGAATTCCTATAAGAGGGGATGTGAAGTATGAAGGCGTGTATGAGTGGAAAGGGAAAATATATGACAGACATGAACTCCATGCCGAGACTTTATCTTTTGAACATCCTATTACTGGTCGTCCTCTTGTTTTTCATGCACCTTTGCCTGGATGGGCATCCCCACAATTGCAGTCATTATAATTGTGGTCATATGTTGTGGCTTTGAATGATCTATCAATTACCTCTCCAAGCTAATGTGCACATTTTAAAACTTTTTGACAGGGGGATGAGTTTCTTTGTCACATATTTAATAGATGAAATGCGATTCTCGCATCTCCTTGATGGGATCTGTAACTGTAGCAAATGGGGTCGTCGACCATTCTATGTTGCCGAAGAGGAACGCATGATTACTGGAAGTAGATTATTTGTTCAACGTTTTACACCTGAAAGTGCCAGTTTTCAAATTGGATTTTTCACTAGTTCTGCAATAACTAAGTTTATTTAATTTGTGCCACTTGCCAGCTCCGTGTAGAATCTTGGAAATCAAACCTTATCTTAGTTTTGTTGAAGTAGTTAAGCTATCCAATCAGAATATAATATTAAAATGTTGAGCTTGAGTAGAACGTAGGTTCTTTCACCATTTGAATACCTGGCAACGGGTAGCTCAAATAGTTACGAGCAAGGAAGTTGAGTACAAAGGTCTTAGGTTTGAGTCTTGACAGCGGCAGTGTGAAAGTTTATCCAATGTGGTGATTTTTTGTACGCACCGAAAAAAAACGACCTCCTTATTAATAACTTAAGTGAGATTAAATCATGATTTACCCTCTTCACAATTCTGTCGGGTCAGAATGTAGGGGCGTCTAGAGTGAGCGATTCCACCTTATGAGTGCAAAAGAGAAAGAAAACAGTGGCAACCTTATCTTGTGTAGAGCTTTTGAGATGGGGATTGGTCATGTTTTTCCTCATCCATGCTCATCGCTTCTCTTTACGGACCTAATGATGCTTCAAGATGTGAACATCGTAATGCTATAAAGATAACAGGTTAGCCACGAAAAGCCTTTTTCTTCTTTCCAAGCTACAATTGTTTCATTAATTAATAATTGAACTTTTTGAAGATGAATGCAACTTGAAGTGAAGATTATATCTTTTGTTCAATTTTATGGTACCTTATTTTATTTAATAAATTTCAGTCATTTATTTATGTAGATCTTATGTGAATTTTATGTAAATAAACACGAGATTTACATAAATAAATGACTGAGATTTATATAATAGAATAAGATATCATAATATTAGACAAAAAATCTTGCCTCTTTTAAAATACATTTGCTAAAAAAAAGAATCAGGTAAGAGGGGCGAGTAATCAAAAGGACGGACATGGCTAGAAATCTTGCTCTTAATATCCCATTTCTTCCGTAGACTTGAGCCAAGTCTTAATACAATATGCAAAGTGATTACTTTGGAAACAAGTTACCACCGCCACTTTGAATTCTTCCCGTAAAGCTCACCTGGTAGGCCTCCACTTTCACTTATAATATCTTGATGGGAAGCGAGACCAAAGACCCTTCAAACACGTGTATTTTCATTATATTGACTTAAGCTTCATCTGAAACTTGCAGCGAACGTAACCATGAGAACTAAGTCCATGGTTCTATAAAAATACCCATGGTTACGTCCAACTTCCTCTGACCAGGTGCAGTCAACACATCTTTTTCAGAAATAGAAACTACGTTTTGGAACTTCATTAGCAATCCGATTTGCATAAAATAGTTTCAAAGGTACGAAACACGGTACGCCTTACACAGTCTAATCCACGCCAGGTTTCCAACCAATTTCGCTAGCTTGTGGATGAATATTTCTTAGTTGTTAAGAGTCTTCAATAGGACTAAGTCTTAACCCACTTACTGTATGGTCAGCCGATCAAACTCATCGGAGGAAAAAGTTGAAGTCTTGATCATAATCTTTTAACAAAGAACAAGTAACAACAAGAAAGAGCCACAGTAAATATCATGACCTGAACATTAAAAATTGAATCTTTTATTCTCTTTCCGTAGTAAAATGAAAGTTATCCAGTTTTCGCGCACTGCTACTAATTGGCCTATTGAAATGACAGTTGTTACAGATGAATTATATGACTCCATCTCCATTCATTAGGCAAGGCTTGAATTGCTTCTCTATCCTTATCTAGCCTTAGCCTTTAAGTCCTACCAACCTTACCTACAAAGTGACAAAGTGGGGAATAAGGAGCCTGATGTACAAAAACTGCGTAGGATAAAGACAGTGATAAAGCTCATAACTGACAATCAAACCAACTAGCTAACGGTTAAGAACTATCATTTCTGCCCCACCAGTCAATCAAACCAACCAGCTTTGAAGATTCCATAAAGCCATGCAGTGAAAAGCGGGGCAGCTTTGGCCTTGCCATATTTTCTATACTACTCCTCAAGAAACCAAGTGAGTTGGTGTGGCTGTGTTTGCAATGGTTGTGCTGAGTGAGGGTGTTGTGCAGGTTCTGATTCCCGTGGCTGCTTTGGTTGGAATTGGATTTGCTTTACTTCAGTGGTATTTGGTGTCAAAGGTGAGAGTCTCTGGTGAGTCTGGCGGTGGTTATAATGATAGATTAATTGAAGAAGAAGAAGATGGTGTTAACAATCTTGAGGTTAATATCAAGTGTGCTGAAATCCAGAAAGCTATTTCAGTCGGTGAGCTCTCTCTCCTCTTGTCTTTTTCTCTCTTCCTGTATAAATATATATTTTGTACATACAGGTCAAGGTGAAAAAGAAAATTATGCAGCAAACGTGTTCCTCCTTTTTGTATTTTGTGTTGGAAATTCGGATGATGTCTTCTTTTGAGTATGTCACCTGCGGACAGTGAGATGTCTACTTTTTTTTTTTCAAATAGCAGAGACTACTACTTGGTTTGGTTGGGAATTGTGTTATTATCAGTTCACTTCCTTTCAGTCCTGTGGCCAAAGCATTCTTTCAATCCTATGGCAATTGTCTTACCATCAGTTCTTCTCTTCTTTACTGCTTTTATGACGATTAGCAAGAACCTCTGCTATCTGTTCTTATTCGGCTTATGTCATGTCCACAGGAGCAACCTCCTTTCTGTTTACGGAGTACAAATACCTTGGTATCTTCACGGGAGTTTTTGCTGCCATCATGTTCCTCTTTCTTGGTTCTGTTAATGGCTTCAGCACCCAAAGTGAACCTTGCACATATAACAAAGGGAACATTTGCAAACCTGCTCTGGCCAATGCCATCTTTAGCACTATTGCTTTCTTGCTTGGTGCTTTTACTTCTGTCCTTTCAGGTTTCCTAGGCATGAAGATTGCAACTTATGCCAATGCTAGAACAACTCTGGAAGCAAGAAAAGGTGTCGGAAAGGCTTTTATCACAGCTTTTCGTTCTGGGGCAGTCATGGGTTTCCTCCTGGCTGCCAATGGCCTCTTCGTGCTCTTTGTCTCCATCCAGCTCTTTAAACTCTACTACGGAGATGACTGGGAAGGACTCTATGAATCCATTACTGGTTATGGTCTTGGGGGTTCATCAATGGCTCTCTTTGGCAGAGTTGGAGGAGGTATATACACGAAAGCAGCTGATGTTGGTGCTGACCTTGTTGGTAAAGTTGAGCGAAATATTCCCGAGGATGATCCCAGGAACCCAGCTGTAATGTCTGATACTCTATAAACTAACTATTCTCTGCCTAGATCCAATTCCATTGACAAAGTTTTCGTAATTTGTGATCATTTTGAAAAATCTAAGAACGCAGTTTCTACTGCATAACCATTTTGGTTCTTATGCAGGTTATTGCAGACAATGTGGGTGACAATGTAGGAGACATTGCTGGGATGGGTTCTGACCTTTTTGGTTCTTATGCCGAATCATCATGTGCTGCACTCTTTGTGGCATCAATATCATCCTTTGGTGTTGGCCATGACTACACGGCCATGTCATATCCATTGATCATAAGTTCCGTTGGCATTGTGGTTTGTTTGATAACAACACTTTTGGCAACTGATATGTTTGAGGTTAAGGATGTTACTGAAATTGAACCATCTTTGAAGAGACAACTTCTGGTCTCAACCCTTCTCATGACTGCTGGCATAGCCATAGTCAGCTTCTTTGCCTTACCATCCGAGTTCACTCTCTTTAACTTTGGGACTGACAAGGCTGTAAAGAACTGGTAGGTTATAATCCACTTTTCTGAATTACGTTCCTATTAGGAATTTGTCATGATCATTGAAACTTATGTTGCTGCAGGCACCTTTTCTTCTGCGTTGCAATTGGCTTGTGGGCTGGACTTGTTATTGGATATACAACAGAGTACTACACCAGCAATGCTTACAGGTAAATTAAATATCTTGTATACGGGATAATGTACGCATATAGCATGTCTATAACGCTAGCATCCAAGATCTGTGGAGTTCAAATGTGAGATGTTCATAAGGAGAAAGTTTCCGAAAATAATTTTGCTTATTATACGATTCAAATCTGCAGTCCAGTGCAGGATGTAGCAGACTCTTGTAGGACTGGTGCTGCAACAAATGTTATTTTTGGGTTGGCTCTGGGATACAAATCGGTCATCATTCCCATCTTTGCCATTGCCATTGCGATCTATGTAAGCTTCAGCCTGGCTGCCATGTATGGAATTGCTGTGGCTGCTCTGGGAATGCTCAGCACCATTGCCACGGGTCTTGCAATTGATGCTTATGGACCCATAAGTGACAATGCTGGCGGCATCGCAGAAATGGCTGGAATGAGCCACAAAATACGTGAAAGAACAGATGCTCTAGATGCTGCGGGAAACACTACTGCAGCAATTGGCAAGGTAGGGAATTATTTCTCACTTTTAATCACTTTCCCTACCACTATACTGTAGCTCGATGCTCATTAAAACTAACATTCTACAATTATGATTCAGGGTTTTGCTATTGGATCAGCTGCTCTTGTTTCTCTTGCTTTGTTTGGTGCCTTTGTTAGCAGGGCAGGCATCAAAACTGTTGACGTTTTAACTCCTAAGGTCTTCATTGGGCTTATTGTTGGGGCCATGCTTCCATACTGGTTTTCAGCGATGACAATGAAAAGTGTAGGTAGTGCAGCCCTGAAAATGGTTGAAGAGGTTCGTCGACAATTCAATTCAATTCCAGGTATTATGGAAGGTAGAGCCAAACCAGACTATGCAAACTGTGTCAAGATTTCAACCGATGCCTCAATCAGGGAGATGATTCCGCCTGGCGCTTTGGTTATGCTTACACCACTGATTGCTGGAACATTCTTTGGAGTTGAAACTCTCGCTGGTGTTCTTGCTGGTTCCCTCGTTTCTGGTGTCCAGGTAAAGTTTCATCGCTTTTGCTCCGACAACCTCACTCACTCAACACCCTTCCTTCCCATCATTGTATCTTCAAGAGACACTGGTGAACACATTGTCCCATTACTTCTGTATGATGTTCATTGTTGTCTTCCATTTCTTAGGTTGCAATATCAGCCTCCAACACTGGAGGAGCATGGGATAATGCCAAAAAGTACATAGAGGTAATGTTGTTTCAATTCAACAGTCCAATTCATTATAAAATCTTTTATCTTTACGGCTACTTCATGTGCTTCAGGCTGGTGCTTCCGAGCATGCTAAAACATTGGGTCCTAAGGGTTCAGAAGCCCACAAGGCAGCTGTGATCGGTGATACCATTGGAGATCCCCTCAAAGACACTTCTGGTCCTTCACTCAATATCCTCATCAAGCTCATGGCAGTAGAGTCTTTGGTTTTTGCTCCTTTCTTTGCTACTCATGGAGGCTTGCTATTCAAATGGCTCTAAAAGACCATACCCACTAACCAGTCACTTTAACTCTGGTTTGTATGTGCCTCCAGAAATGTTCTCTAATATTTAAACCATCTTATATTACCCTTACATGTAAATTACAACGCCTTTCATTTTAGTAATTTCTGCTGTTGAACAAATTGAGAATAAAGTGAATTTCATTTTAGTTACTATATT
Source organism: Erythroxylum cataractarum (assembly GCA_024703695.1). Classification (NCBI taxonomy): domain Eukaryota; kingdom Viridiplantae; phylum Streptophyta; class Magnoliopsida; order Malpighiales; family Erythroxylaceae; genus Erythroxylum; species Erythroxylum cataractarum. The sequence continues at coordinate 10,009,231 of JANJEY010000007.1, read as the reverse complement.
TATATAGAATATCTATATATAGTAAGAAAATATTCTAACATCCTCCCTCAAATTCAAGGTAGCAAATGGTCCAAAAACTATAGTTTGGGCACCAAATCATGGAAATGACTAGGTAAGTGAGCTGTAGTGAAAATTGTTAAAAAATACAAACCCTCCTTCATTATGGATAATTATGAGTTATGACAAAAGATAAAGTTTGGAATGGAGAAAAATATCTAATGCTGATGTGAAAGCTTATGGATAAATTTAGAAGCTTATGGATAAATTTAGAAGCTTATGGAAGCATCTTATAGATAAGGATGAGTGACTTGATGAGTCAAAGAAGTGACCAAATTGAATTTGAAGTCTTGAAGATAAGGATGAGTCAAAGAAATAGTCAAATTGAATTTGAAGTCTTATGGATAAGGATGAGTCAAAGAAGTAGTCAAATTGTATTTGAAGTCTTGAAGATAAAAATGAGTTAATTAATGTAAGAAGAATCCAAATTGTATTTGAAGTCCTTTAGCATGTCTATATATATGTGGTATTGTAACCATTTATAGATATATGATATATGAGATGAAAACATAGAGACTATTTGAGAAGAGAATTGTTTTGGGAGCTGTAGTTCGTGAGAAAAGAAATACTGAGAGAAAAGTGTTGTAGCACGTAGAAAGAAATGTGTTGTATCTTATGAGTGTTTTGTTATCAATACAAATACATTTTATTGTGAGTGTATTTAATACATTCAATTTGCATAGCGTTGGGGTTATTACAACAAAGTGGTGTAGCAGATAAGTGTGGAGCTTAAAGTAACCACTCTAATTAAAGAAAGTTTAGTAGTATTCGCAAGCACTCTATATTCAACTTCGATAATAAGAACGAGATTCAATTGTTTGTTGGTTTATGTCTTACAGTCAATTAATTAGTTATAATCTAGTAACATAATTATTTAAAGATATTTTTTATCTTATAAATATTTAGAAGTACATGATATGAGATAAACATATATTCTAAAAGAAATTATGGTGTGATCATAATTATAATATTCGTATTGTATTTATATATTATCCTTAAATTATTTCTAGTTATTGTTTATGGACATTAATAGCACATAAGATTATCACATGTTTTTTTTCCTTGTAAAGGAAGTAGTCGATCTAGTGGAGTAAAGTATGAAAATACTTAAACAAACTTATAAGTATTTGTTAGATAACAAGTTTACTAATATTTAGATGATCATGATCCATATTGCTTCACATCACTTGGTTGATTGACTTAAATTGTTTAATTAGAAAATTAAAATAAATTAAAGGAGCATAATTTATCTAATCATAAATATAATTTAGAGTTATAATTTGTATCTATTGCTAACATATTTGGGAATTTAAGGGATCACACATAAAGAACATGTTGAAAAGAGAAAAAATTGTTTTAATCAAATTGGAATTGATTATAAAGTTTTAAAAAAATTATGATTAAATATGAAATATTTAATAACGATGACCAATATAAAATATTAGATTTTATTTGTACATAATTGACATTTAATAAGAATTAATTTTAATTTTAATTTTAATTTTAATTAAATTTTATTTCAATTAAATTATTAAAATGTTCCAAATTTATTATAAATTGGCTTAGATTGAGTTGATACTCCTTATCTAACCCTCCCTATAACAGTTGTAAGGAGGAGTTGAAGCACCTTAAGCCTTTGTTTGGATCCTTATTTGCACAAGGGAAAGGAAATGAAATATTGAGGAGAAAAGAGGAGAAAAGAATGGAAGAGAAATGTGATTTCCTTTCCCTTGTTTGGATTCCTTATTTGCACATAGAAGGGAATTGAAACTTATATTGGACAAAAGAATATTT
>JANJEY010000007.1:9994750-10004892 GCA_024703695.1 Erythroxylum cataractarum | reverse complement strand
ACTTGACAAGGAATTAGCCAAAGGGATAGGTACCTCTATTTCACAAGGTTCCACTCTAACTTGTTTCTTTTGTTTCTGTTCGGTATAGTCATCTAAAAGCTTTCTTAATGTAAACAAGGTATCAGCTCCCACATTTGCAGTCCGTCCTGCATTTCAACTTCTTGTTTCCATCATTATTTTCAAGGGCATTATTATTTTCTAGATTTCAATGATGGGACTTAATACTGATCCCATTTCTACGCCAAGTAAACTCTTCTAGAATCATTGAAGGATTCAGCACAAGATGACAGCAATATCACATCATTAGTTTGGTCATATGGTTGGAAAATGTCTCATTCTGTTTATTTCACTATTGAGAAATATGCTAACATCACTTCATAAGAGTCTGCTAGTACATAAAGTGATGGGATGTTTATAAAATGCTCAACAGGAAAAAAATACAAATAAAAGCAGCAACACCAAATTTGTTTGTGCATCATGGTTAATTAAATAGAGCTAGATACAATTTAAGCAAATAAGCAATGCATGTTCACCCTAAACATAGAAAGGTTAGTCGTAATTTGGCTAAAAGCTTGAGCATTCTGTTCCAGAAGATGCTCAGCTGTAGCAATTATTCCTGAGACCACGGAAGTAAGCAAAAACACCAGTAAGCACAACCTGCTTTTCAGTCAAAATTTAGAAATTTAAAGAACTTAAGGTAGTATCTAGTCCAGAAAAGTCCAAATGAGTATCGAATAGCAGAAACAGAGCAAAAATGAAATTTTCTTTTTTGAGATAATCAAACAAAGATGATGAATTTATTTTGGATGTTTTTGTCTCACAGCCATCTCAATCATTTTTTACCCTAAAGAAAACTCCTAACACTAATGTAAAAGAAACCTTTACGAACACTTGATCCACATGCTCATCTCATCCCAAGACTACTTTGAAGGGGGTTCACATCCTTTCTACAGCTCATCCTGAAAATTTTTAAGAAAATAATCTTCATTTCGATATGGACAAGTGAAACTATATACAGATTATAGTAATAATAAAGAACTTACATGTAATTCACTGCTGTCTTCGGATTTTGCTTCCTTGTCGTCATCCCCTTCAGCATCATCATCATCCTCATCCTCGTCCTTCAATAAATGACATTGCAATTAGGGAAAAGAAAGTGACAGAAACAAGAACATTAAACACATAAATAAGTTTCAGGGTAGGCTTACATCAGTATCAGCAGGTTCATCCTTTGATTCCTGTAAGACACAATCAAGAGATGAAACGTTGAAACAGGGGTGTAGCATCATTCAAATGAAGCGACAAAAAGTATCAGAGAAAGTTTGTATGCAATAATGAGACAAAGCTTTCCAAGAACCCAAGCTACTATTCTATTACAAGGAGTAGGACAAGTATAGTTTAAAAAAGACCTTCCTTTCTACCCATTTCTTCCCTCTCTAACTCATTTCACTTAAGGATAGGCTACTGTTATAGTCAGAAAGCCTCAAAACATGCTGACAGGTTTTACAAGTAAAGAGCATGAAAATACCTCCTCCTCTTTCTTCTTTTCTGCCTCCTCAAATGCTGCCTTCTCAGCCTGCAGTTATTCAGCAATCTCAAACAAGTACCAAAAAAGCCCCATTATGAAAGTTACATCGAAAGAAGGGAGATGCTGACGTACATCCTTATTCTTTCCCCAAGTTTCTTCAGCAAACTTCAGTGCATACTCTGGTTCATCAGTAAGATATTGTCAAACAAGGTTCCAGATTTCACCTGTAAAATGATCTTTATTAGTTCGGAACAAAATTATGGGTACCAATAATTAAGGACATATGGCAACACATAAGTACCTGCCACAACTCAATTCCAACATATTTCAGATTGGGGAACACATAGAGATCTGGATCATCCTTGAAATCTGCTAGTAATCATAAATTAGTAAAAGCCATAAAGGTCAAAGGAAAGAGTATCAGCACGGATAAAAATAAATATTGGAGCAAACCTGGATTGTCAATCATTGGTGCCTTCCACTTGCCTTGGTAATTAGGGTTCTTAATTTTCTGCAAGGAAATAAAATGTAAAAAGAATATGTTCGGAAATTGAAATCACAATCTTCAATTTTATCCTATTTCACTAACCTTTGGCTTCCACGGTCCCTTATACTCAGGGTTGGCAATCGTTGGGGCTGTCCATTCACCATCTTCCTCATCATCCCAGTCCTCAGGCTAAAATATAAACATCTTTGTCAGCAAATATTGGTATTTTAGATTAATACCCATTATATGAACAAAACAGGGAGTTTCAGTAGCTACCTTCTTTGCATCTGTGTCCGGAATCTCCTTTGGAATTTGATCATAACCCTTCAAAATTTCACACAACCAAAAAAAAATAGAAGAATGAATCATGCTTCAACCACAATTGCGAGAATGCACGTCAATTGAAGCAGAGGGAGCTATTGTACCTCTGGTTTCTTATCCTCGGGGTCAGGAATATACTCCGTATCATCCCAGTCATCAGGCTGCATCAAGTAAAAAGTTGGATCAGCATACCTATCCAGAAGGCAACACAACATTAAGATAAAAACAGGGTTGGTAATTACTTTCTTGGCCTCAGGATCCTTAATCTTCTTTGGTGGAAGAAGATTCCAATCTGTGTACAAACTACCAGATTTCTTCTCCACATTGTCAACAAGGATGCTGTATGTAGCATCAGGACGAATAATGAATGTGTAAACATGAGTGAGTTGATCAGTCTCACAAGGAACTTCCTTCTTGATCAAGTGGTTCGTTCCATTGTATGTAAGAATAGCATGAACCTTTTTAGTGCTGTAGCCACAGATATCTGGTCCAAACATGATACTGGAGCCAAACATGGAACCAACTCTAGAAATTAGGCAAAAGATAAAAATAAATGCAGTCGAAGTAAATAACTAATCAAAATTAAAATACTTATACTGTTTCACAACCTGTAGGGTGTATCACCACCAAATTTTTTCTGGTCAACTTCGCCACTGAGCAACTTCATGTAGCCACCACCACAATCAAGCTTTTGTTCATGCTTGACAGAGAATTGGAAGACTAGAGTCTTATCCTTGTTGCTGAATGCTGGGAACTCCGCTGAAATAGCATAGAACCTATGATCTTCGCTTGTCTGTATACCTGTATATGATGGTAAAACCAGTAATTAGGAACCCTTAATAGTTAATAAGTGCTCATCATCCTATCAAACCCACAATCAAACTAAGAGAAATTATTAATATCAGTAGTGTGTAATTTTATGCGGGTATTTGAATAGATACCTTTGTCATTTGGGTCGCCGTTCCATTTTCCAGAAGTGTGATTCCAAATCCCAGCCGTATTTTCTTCTTTCTTCCAATCGGATTTTACCCACCTATTTTCCCATCCATCTTAAAATTTTCAACAGCAGACAGAAAGGAGTTAAATTAGAAGATGTTAATGCTCCCACGTAAAACATAAGCAATAGCAAGATCATATTACACAAAACTAGATATTGTAACCCTCTAAATTTTTATGGATTACTAGTAACTAAAATTTTAAAAAACAAAAAAATATACTTTTATACACTGAAAATATGACTTTTGGTTCTCTAAACAGAAAGCACTAACAAAACACAGCCTAAATAGTCAATTGACATAATTGCATATTTACCAAACCCCCATTGCTAAAAGAAGGCAACTAAGGAACCTGACGCTCAAACGCATCAAGAATGAGTTTGAGCATCCAAGCGGCGTCGAAATGTAGATAAATCGAAAATCAAATCCCTACACTAAACAGACTATTCATGTCCACCACTCATCCGAGCACTCGCGGATCTGCTCACCAAAAACCACATTTTCAACCGTCGATGATCGAGTAAAAAAAAGAAACAAATTAAAGCACTGTCAGATCCACACAAAAAAACACGATCCGCTGTACATATATGTCTATCAATGCGTGCATCAATACACACGCAAACGCATTAGGTACGAATTTGGAAATGTAATTTTACTGGAAGAAAGATAACGAGAATTAAAAACGATTAAAGCGAAATTCGAGAACCTATCTCAAACTTAAAGTATATAAACTGTAGTGAGATTAAGTATTCGAATACAATCAGACAGTTATTAGGAAAAAAAAACGCCCAACGAGATAAGACGAACGTACCGTCGAAACGCTCTTCGAAGAAGACTTTGGCGGAGGAGATCGCGAAGAGGTAGAGGAAAAGTAGAGAGAGTAAGCTAGAGTTGTGGGCCATGAGTAGAGGAAGAAATAGCAGAGCTGATGATAGAGAGCTGTGAGAGAGATGGACTGAAACTTATAGCGGTGGTCATCCAGTGGTTGGGAAGAGGAGGCAGTGATCTTCAGGTTTGACATAGGGTAAACGTCCTAGCTGGACTTCGTTGCTTACGTGGACGTATGGGTTGTTGCCGCCTGATACCAGATTGTCATTGGTGTCACGTGTCGGAGTTGCATTGGTGGAATACACCGAATTGTTACAGCCATGTGATTTTTTGTCTTTAATGCCGTACACGAATACGATGAGATACGACAATTATCTTCATTTTTTTTTGAAAGATTACAATTATCTATTTTAAAACAAATTTAATATTTATAACCCTATATTAATAAAATGTTTAAATTGTATGGAACGATTGACGACACCGTTGCGGTTAAATGCTAATGTGCGAAATTTTGTTTTCAAAAATTTATTCAAGCGGGACCCACTTAATTAAAAATCCTTTATACTCCGAGCTACTTGCTCTCCCGCGACTTCTTTAACAGAAAAGACACTCCACTAATCTTATAGTCCTCGGGACCTCAACTCAATCAAACACACAGTTTAATCTTTCTGTCTTCATTCTCGTGACATTAGGGGTTGGATATAATATTTTTAATGAATGAAATAAAATATAATAAATTAAAATAATTTATAATAGAATAGAACATAAATGGTTATAATATTATAAAATTGTTATTTTGAAAAGATAAAAGTTGGACTCACTTATCTCAATCTTTATCTTTTTATCAGAACTTATATAGAGACAAAATTACTGTATTGGGATAATTAAACATAATGCATAATAGTGACTGTTTCTAGCAGTCATCTAATATTTATAAATATAAATTCAAATCATATCACAACAATTTTTAATTATTCATAATACAAAGTAATCCAAATATTATGTCTCATAATAGAATATGATGCATCAATCAGTACAGAACATTATTGCATCAGAACAAAACTCATAAACATCATAACGTAATGTACAAGTATCAGAATTGAATATCAGAATAAGATAACTGTTCTTTTTATGTGGGAATAAGCCTTATAAATCCCACAATCGTGGGATGAGTGAACCCTCTAACTTGTTTCCAAAACTTGATTTCTTTACTTCCATTCGACACACCTTCACCAAAGTCTATCAATTTCACTTCAATTTTACCTTATTCATGTTTCAATACCTCATCAAATTCATGTCTAAATCAATTAAAAAATCATTCCTTAAGTAATTTACAAACTAATATCTTCCACACATTAAACCCAAACCAGAAGTTGTCATACAAAGATCATGTTTCTATCATTCATTTATCTTCATCTTAGCACATATTTCAAGCTAATTCAATTATCATAAAACTTGTATAATACATGCTATCAAGTTTAGTGATCCCTTACCCAATTACCTTCAAGTTTCTTTTTCAAAGAACTAACCAAACCAACTCTTTATGCAACCAAAACACTTGTGATATCTAGGTAGATGTAAGATGATCTTAACAATAAGGTGATAGCAACATAAAAGGTAGTATAAAGTAGCTTTCTTGATTTAGTAACTTACAAGGATTCCAAGAGAAAATGATTCCAAACGCTCCAGAAGTTAAGAGGAAATGAGAGTTTCGGCGGTAAGAGAGTGCAGAATAGTGAAGAATGAGCAAAACAGTTACTCTACCAGAAACTTGCCTCATCCATTGATAGGTGTCATCAAGTTGTAACAACATATGTCATTATGCATGTTCTTCATTTTATCCCACATTAGAGCTGCCAAATGTCACCAATATGTTAAATCATTTGTCACTCACTTATTGTTGCCACTTGTCAATTTACTAACTATGCCATTTGTTAATGCATCAACTATGCCAAATGTCACTAAATCATATGATTAGTCATTTCAATTTTTATGTATCAACTTATCTTTCCACTTGGCAATTTTTCTAATCCAAATGTACATTTTAATGCCTCAATTCTCTAAGAGTATCAATTAATTCCAATCCACTAAATAGGATCTATTAAACCCAAAATTCAAGCCATGCAATTCTCAATCATATCACAATTTTTACACTTATCATACATGTACTTTCATAAACATGTAACATTTCAACTAGGGTACAATTGGACCTTATAGAAGAACTCTTGCAATATACTATAACTCATGATGATGATACTTCAACTGATGACCATAGAGGAAGAAGGAAAACCTCTTAAACTCTTGTTGAGCTACTCACTACAAGAAAATAGGACATTTTGTGATATTTAAAAAATGTTGCAAAATCTTTGAAAACATCACAAAATATAATTTGTGATGTGTTAAAAAATGTCACAAAAAATATCGCAGAAAGTGACGTAGGCAAAAGGTTTCTGCAATATTTTCCATAAAATGTCATGAAAAACACGTACATTTTGTTACATTTTAAAAAATGTCACTGAAAGATAGTACATTTCGGGACATTCTTATAAATGTTGTGGAAAGTAGCATTCACCGACGTTTCAAAAACGTCGTAGAAAGTCACATTCCGTGACATTTCAAAACCGTCGCAAAAAATGCTTTCCGCGATGTTTTTGTATAAACATTGTGGAAAGTGACATTCCGCGGCTTTCAAAAACATCACAAAAAACTACATTCTGCGACGTTTTAAAAAAGTTGTGAAATGTCACTTTTTGCAACGTTTTTGCATTTTTAATTAGTATTTTTTCTATTTTTTGAAAATTATTTTAATTTAATAATTCAATAATTTTAGTAATTATTTTTTAAAATACAAAATTTTTAAATCTTATTTTTTAGTAACTATTCAACATTATTTATGAATTTTATTTATTTAATAATTCTTCAATTTTTAGTATATCATTAATTTAAATAATTATTCATATATCACAAGAATTTCATACCCACAGATAATGTATTATTTAACTGCAATTCGCAAACATGTCATAATACACTAATTAAAATCAAAAGTACGTCATAAGTGTATAGTAAATAGTCATAAGTATATAATATATCAATATGAGTACATATATCTAACCTAAATGAATATTATGTGTAGAACATAAAAGTTTCAAGAGCTTTTTTTGCTGTTCAAATTCAATTCTTTGTTGTTCGACTTTGATAGTTAGTCGATCCTGCATTTGTTTAAATTTTTTATTCAAATCATTGACTTGAGACTGTAACTCTTGATTAACCTTCTTTGACGACTCTAGTTCATCTCGAAATCTCTTTCTGACTAAAGACTTCCCTTGTGGTCAATGCCCAACTCCCATGCCAATAACATAATATGATCTAATGCCCAAAACTTTGTCACACACTTCACCTCTGTCATCGGATAACCTTGTTCTATTGAATCTGCCATTTCCTTACACATTAATTCCTGAAAAATTAATTAATTAGATACACAGACTCATTTAAGAAATATTTGTAAATGAACTATGTACTCACCCATTTTTCTCTGCATTCGGTAGTTGTCCATTGACTTTTACTTTCATCATAATGAGTGTGATACCATATCTTTATCCAATCACACTCTTCTCCATCTTTGTCACTCTGTTATATAGAAATATATTACTAGTAATATTTATTATAAATTTTGAAATGTCAATCAAAGTAAAATATAATTAAAAAGATAATATACCTCTCATAATAGTCAAAAGAACGATAGTGTTGTCGCTATGTGATTGGTTTTGCAATTATGTCAGACATTTTCACGTAAGAAAAAATGAGGAGAAAACAAGTGGTTAAATGGAAGTGCTAACTTGGTGTTCAATATAAATCTATGATATATTACGATTGATTGGCACATGACATGGTCTCACATTTATTTAGTTTATATTAACTTTAAAATTCTCTTAAAATTGCATACAAAAATGAAAATTTAACAAGGTTCAATTTCGTAATAAGAATTTATTCATCATCGTTGTCGGTGGACTCTTTTAAAAAAATATCACATTCATTCTCACTACTGCTTGTCTCTAAGTCCTCCAAATTGTCATTCAAACATTGCTCAAAATTTAATAAAACATTATTTATTACATCAAATGCAATATCATTTCGATTTACAAACTCTAAGGGACATTCCTCGACTTCCACTAGAACTTCATCAGAATCCTCAACATTATTGAACCTTCTTCATTACCATGGATAGGGATATCATACACACGTCTAACTTCACATTCTTACACAATTTGCCAATTTGGACCGAATAACAAATCTTCCATATAAAAAACTTGCTTCACTTGGTTTGCCAAAATAAATGGGTCATCCTTGAACCAGAACTTAGTTACGTTGATGCTTTTTACAATGTCGTTGACCCTTATATTCAAATTTAAAAAATCGTACCATTTGCACTTGAAAAGCACAAAATTTTTACCCCTAACATATTCAAGCCTGATAATATCTGTCAGCAACCCATAAAATGTAATATTATCTTCTTCATAATTTCCTAACACTACAACACCACTATTTTAGGTAATCCTATGTAGATCATGGGCTTTATTGTGAAATCATATGCCATTTGTATTGCATATAGTATACTTCTACACCAAACTATGAGGTCCACATGCTAATGTATACAAAGACTCAAATATACTTCCTTCATGAAGCTATTTAATGTCGTCATCAATAAAAACAAATGAAAATTAGTTAATAATATATAATTATTGGTGTAGACAACGTACAAATCTTCTTCTTACCCGATGCTTTAACTATGAAGAAAATTATTCTCTATGTCTCCTGTCAACATATGATGGGCTTTGTTGCCTTAACTCATCCATGTGCTCACTATGGATTAAAAAAATTCAATCAAGATTATATGAAATATCACTACTTATTACATATCTTAATTTCACAATAGGTTAGAAAAACTTACTCGGTAAAGGGCCTAATCTCATGACAATTCATAAGCACTTACCAATGTGCAATCTCTAACTCATCTATAGGAAGAGCAATTGTTTTGTTAGCACTAATCGGCTTACATCGTTGGAAGAAAACTGATATATCACAACCATCAACCATATCTTTGATTTGCTATGTCACATTGAAGTTAGTTTCAATTCCTTTTAGATACATTGAATAGAATGTCATGCACTATTTAACAACATACATTTTACCAATTGACCCTTTTGGACTTGCTTTATTTCTAACAAATCTCTTTAGTGTACCTAGGAATATTAACAAATGATTAACCATAATTAGATAGGACACTATTTAGTTAAATTTTAAGAGTGATAAGATAAATTTAAATAATACCTATCATTTGGATACATCCATCTATACATAACTGGTCTACCAAGTAAGGCTTCATTTGGCAAATGAATAGTTAAATATACCATGACATCAAAGAATGTTGGTGGGTATATCATTTCAAGTTTGCATAAGATTAAAATTATCTCATCACATATCTTCTGTTTGTCATCCTTATTCAAACTTCGTTTACAAATTTGACGAAAGAAATCACCCAGCTCCATTAACACACCTATCACATCTTTATTCAAGATGGCACACGTGCCTAATGGAAAAATGCTTCCTTTGATTGGAACATTGGCAAAAACGAGATTTTGTAACGAAAAAGGACATCCCATTAGTAACTCGTCCCGGGCTGATTCATCGGATTCTGATATTATCGCCCGATTTGTGTATATATGCACAAATCTTTTTCATTATTATAGTGGATCCTCAAAAAAAAAGAGTTTGTATCGAATAAAATATATACTTCGACTTTCTTGTGTTAAAACTTTGGCTTGTAAACACAAAAGTACTTTACGTTTTTTTTTGAAAAGATTAGGTTCGGAATTCTTGGAAGAATTTTTTACGGAAGAACAACAGGTTCTTTCTTTGATTTTACCAAGAGCCTCTTCTATTTCACGAAAGGTATATAGAGAGCGGGTTTGGTATTTGGATATTC
>JANJEY010000007.1:9896588-9908542 GCA_024703695.1 Erythroxylum cataractarum | reverse complement strand
CATGTACTATAAATAAATGCATATGCAAGAAACCAGTTCCTCTATAATTAGAGGCCAGTAACAAAATCAATCAGTAAGTGCAATGAAATCTTTCGGTCCGTCCCAATTTACCAGAATACCCTTGTTAACAGTAACGGGATGTTACAGTTTGGGGGGCCCAGTGGGCCATAAATTCTGATTATGTTATAGATTTAGTAATAATAGTCTATTTTACTCACTTTCTAGTTATTACACCTACACTAAGAATAAATACATATCCCCTAGTAAATTTTATCTCATTTTAATCAAAGATCTAGTTATCATTACTATTCCCTTCTAATATAGTGGGAAATACACTATATAAAATACCATAATTCATAGCACTCGTCAAATATTTCATCATTTTGACTAAAGTAACCTAATGATCACAATTGGCGTTATAAGTATACCTACTCAGTTTACTTACAACATAAGCAATATAAGATCATGTAAAGTTCATTGAATGCATCAAACTCCCAATAATAAGAGCATACTCAAATCAAGCCATAAGATCACTTTTATTTTTAATCAAGTGAGTGTTAACATCAAAAGGAGTACAAATTGATTTCACCTCAAAATAATTGAACTTCTTAATAAGTTTCTTAACATAATGTTCTTGTGATAACATTATACTGGATTTATTTGTAACACTCCCTATACCAAACTTATAACCACCCACAATGGCAACTAATTTCCTATACATACATTCATGTCATACATTTCTATTCAATGATATACATATACACGTCAAAAAAAATTCATATCACTTAACATTATCATTTAAAAGTAGTATTACATCATTTCATTTACATAATAATCCAAAAGAAAACATTACAGTGTCCTTCATTACATGTACATCAATCTTTAACAACAACAAAAACACATTTCAAAGATACTTTTACTCCTAGTGGTTGGCCTTGGTCCGTACAGATGTCCCATGTACTTCACTCATAATACTTAGACCTATAAGGATTAACACCTGTGCTAAAATTGAAAGCTTAGTGGTGAAACACTTATTTGGATGAACACTCACAGCAGTTATCCGCCACCCATACACATTCATAAACATCACAACTCATATAAATAGTGATGACATACTTAATCAATGTACATAATGCAAACATGTTTCCATATGTTATTCATATACCGTAAATTCACATTTATAAGTCAAATGATATTTAATCGTCTTTAATAGAAATTATCAATACAAATGCAAATGCTCATCAATAAAAATTATTTATGTTATCATATTATATTTTATATATATAACCGTTAGGCCTGCACATTCTTATGGGTATGGATAATGGAAGTTATGGATATACAAAGTTAATAAAACTGTGGATACTCAAAAGTATCGAACTATGGGTACCTAAAGGCATCAAACTATGGAGATACTATATTCTCGAAATGAAGATACCACTGGTGTCAAATTGTAGCAGGTTCACTATAATCCTGTAGGCATACTTATCTATCCGGCACCAAGCAATAGAGTTGGCACTGTAACATTTCTTTAAACCATTTGACCATTTCATAATTCATCATATGGTACGCACTTGAAGTCATAAAATTTGTATTGAAGTGCATACTACACAGATATGAGCAATAAATATATGTACAAATCATCTACGTATATTTAAATTGCCTTTAGCATGCATTATACTCACTCTTAAATTCCAGTATTTAATCACCCAGTTCACATATGGTAAGTCCTATTTCATTTATTTTTAGGTGTTTGAAAAGTTTCATACATATTCAAAAAAGTTCAGGTAAGATACGGTAAAAATCAGAAAGGAAAACAAGGTCATGATAGTGACAAAAAACCTTGTCCAGGGTGATGATCATATCTGAAGTGTCATGGTCATGACAGAAGAGTTTTCTACTTGGTCATGATCATGATACCTATGTCATAATCATCACAGAAACTCATCATTTGTACCTCTACTTGTTCTATAAAATCCATTAGGAAAACATTCGAATTAGGTTTTGAGTTCTTCTGGACATTTGTTCCCCTATGTCTCTAGCTTCCAAAGCATAAAAAATCAAACCATTAAGACTTTTAAATCATGAGATATAAACTAAAAATCACAAGCTGCTCCAAAATAGGGGCAACATTAGGTCATCAATTTCGATCTCAATTTCAAATGTCATAAAGTCGGAATAAGTCAGAGTCTTTTCTAAAGATTTCTAGTCCTATGTTCATATGCAACTGAAATCACCCAATTTAGGGGTGTGTAGGTTGAGTTATGACCTAAACAATGTGAATGGTTCAAACAAACCTAAGATAAAATTCCATTACACGATACTCTCTTATCATATTCAACTAATTTCATGTAAGAAAACACCAAAATAACATCAAAACACCATCAAAACAATCATTCCATATCCAAATGAACCTTTGTATCTATTCAAACATACACACAAAGAGAAATTAAATTAAGTGTAGTCCCAAACCGTAAAATTGGCCAAGTAGTTCTTCTAATGCCTTTCCTTCCCTTTTTCTTTGACTTTGCTTGACTCATTTACTAGAAACACCATAAATACATATCTCAATCCCATTTCCAACCTTATAATTCCATTTTTATAAGCAAAGCAATAAAAGATAAAGATGAAGAGAAAACTAATAAATTTTACTTTGATTTCCACCTTTGATTAGCTTGATTCCTTAGATCCAAAATAATGAGATGAAGAAGATGAAGTGGAGAGAAGATGAGAGAGAAAAATTTTGAATTAAAACCCTAAAATGTTGTCACTCTCTCCTCTTTAAGTTCCCATTTCATGCACTTTTAAGATTTGCACACATGCTTAATTCCTATTGAACGCAAGCTTTATTCTTAGTGTTCATATATGCTTTAATCCAATTGTTTCATGTGTTGGCTTTAGGAAAATTGCACATTGATTCTTCTTCTTCTGGTAATTACCCATGTCTTTTACATTAAGAACTATTGTCTCATACTATGCTTACATGCTCTTAATTTGTTATGTTCACTTCTTAATACACCCTAGACATTCTATGATATTTCTAAGGTATATGTTGGGGCCTTACATTATTCCTTAGGATTTTATCACCCAAAATAACACTTGGTTCCTCCACATCTTTCTTATCAAAATGTAAAGTTAAGAAGTTATTAGTAATATCTAAAACACTAATACTAGTAACAAAAATAAGCAAGTCATCCATATATAACCTAATGATCACACATTCTTTGTCAATAAATTTAGTATACATATATTTATCCACTTCAACAAAAGAGAAACCTTTACTTTATACAATTCAATCAAAATTTTCATGCAATTGTTTAGGAGCTTATTTAAAACCATACAAAGATTTTCACAATCTAAAAAATTTGTTTTCGAACTAAACGATACACAACCTTCAGGTTGTACCATGTAAATTTCTTCATTTAAATCACCATTTAAACATACAATTTTGACATTCATGTTGATGAATAAATAAATTATGGATAAAAGGAAAAGCAGTCAAAATGAATTGAAGAAATTCTAGTTACAGATGTATTAAGTATCAAAATAATCAATGTTATGTTTTTAAGTAAAACTTTTAGTAAACAAACAAGCTTTATATTTATCAGTAGAATCTTTAGGTTTAAATTTCCCTCTAAAACTCCATTTTCAACTAATAGGTTTAGCACCTAGTGGTAAATATATCAAATCCTAAGTTTTATTTTGTAAAATAGAGTCAATCGTATTTTTAATAGCTTCATTTCAGAACGGTGTGTCAAATGAAGAAATTACATCAAAAATGATAAAGGGTTATTTTCAACAAGATAAGTATAAAATAATTTTTAAAAGATAATTCTTTTCTTGATTCTTTTCTCCTTCTTAACAGCATATTAGAGTTTTCATAATCATTATTAATGGTGGACATAAGAGGTTTTTAAAAAAATGAAAAATATTTTCAAAAAATTCTACGTTATTTATCTTAACGAAAGTGTTATTATCAAGAACATCAATTTTTCAAAACAAGAAATCTATAAGCAACACTATTATTAGCATAACTAATAAACATGCAAGTAGATGTTTTTTAGCCTACCTTCCTTTTCTTATAATTAGGCAATATCAGTTTTACAAGTCAACCCCACACTTTTAAATATTTCATACTAGGAGGTTATCCTCTCAATAATTCATATGGTTTCTTACCAGCTCTCTTATAAGGAATTCTATTTTATAAATATAAACAAAATAGCTCAATCCTATAAATTATCAAGAGCAGGAAAAAAAGCAAAGCATTCATCATTTCTTTTAAAGTTCTATTTTGCCTTTCTGTTACGCCATTTGATTCAAGAGAATAATGAGGAGTAATATAATATATTATTCCTTCCTTTTCATAACAGTCATCTAATAAAATATATTTACCTCTATTATCTGATTGAACTCTTTTTATTTTCCTATTTAATTGGTTTTCTACCTCAGCTTTATCCAATAAAAGATTATTAAAAGCAAGAAGTGTATTTCTTAATAAATACACTTTAATATATCTAGAAAATCATATATAAATGTTATGTAATATTTCTTAACACCTCTAGTTAAATTTTGTTTTAGATCACCAAGATAAGTATGAATTAAACTTAAAAATTCAGATTATCTATCAATAGATGCACAAGAATTCTTAATTATTTTTGTTTGAGCACATATAACACATTTATCCATATATGCATCACAATTAGCATAAATAAGGAAAAGAGATTACATATCCTCAAGAAAAGAAAAATTAACACTACCTAATCTAACATGACATAAATCAAAAGAATCAATCAACTATATAGAAGAACATACATTATTTTCATTGATAATCTAATAAACAATCAATACAAACAATTCCTGATAAACCTTTCTTTACAAATATATCAATTTTTATCATAACAATTTTATCATATTCAATTAACACTCTAACCCCAACTTTTCCCAAAAGGCCACAAAAATTAGATTAATACTAATAGTTAGTACATCAAGTACTTCATTCAATGTCAAGGCATTACCAAATGTGAGTTTCAAAAGGACTTTGCCTTTAACAAGAACTGTTACAATTCAAGAATCTCCAAGATAAAATGTTTCTTCTCCTACCTTTAATGGAGTGTTGGTTGTGAAAGCATTTTTATTTGTATACATATGCCTTGTAGCATTAGAATTTACCACCCAATCATTCATATTGTCCACAACATTAACTTGAGAAATAACAAAAATTATAATTTGTTATCATCTTCCTCAACCAAATTTGTATGTTGTTTAACAGGATTGTCATTTCTCATTTGTTTCCTACAATGAGGTTTATAATAACCTGACTTTCCACAAACAGAACAAGAGCTTTTCATTTTGAAGTTGGGATTATTCACTTTAGGTTTAAAATTAGGTCTATAACTATTGTTCTTATTTTTGTAGCTGCATCATGAATTAGGAAAACTGATTAATTAAGGCAACAACTATATACGATAGGTTCATTTAACCTAGGTTATGTTATCCCAAATGATTACAAACGATTAGTCACAAAAAATGAAATTTAACATAACAATTACATATTATATTGAACTTCTAGCAGTGAGCTTGTAATAATAACGATCCAATAAACGCATTCAATCATCTTTTTATGAAACCCAAATAATAGGCATAAGATGACACAATCAATTCTTAAAGAGAGAAAGAAGCAACAAATACTAAGAAGGAATGCTTAACTAGGTAGTTGGCATCGATGTCACCTTCAAACTAGTGTCAGGAAGCTACCCCCTATGGGTCTCTCATGGATGAGAGCTTTGCCCCTTCTCTCCATTAAAAGCGAGAGCTCCTAAGACAAAATTGTTTCAGTCCCAAAAAAAAAATCATCTGAAGAAAACCCCCTATTCTCTTTCACTATTAGCCCTCACACCTCATTTTTTCACTTCTTTGCTACTTTTGTGTTTTTTTTCCCAATGTCTGCATTTCATGCTTCATTCTAGTTGTAGCAAGAAATGCAAACATTGCTTGCATGTTTTTACGCATCATCTGCATTTCATGCTTTGTTCCATTTGTATCATGAAATGCAAACGTTGCTTGCATGTTTTTTACAAAGCCTGCATTTCATTCTTTATTATAACTATAGAATGAAATGCAAAGGTTGCTTGCAAATTTTGTCCTGAAGTCTATATTTCATGCTTTTTTCCAACTATTGCATGAAATGTAAACGTTGCTTGCATTTTGGTCCTCCTTGCTTTCAATCAACACTGCCGTTTAGCTTCTCCCAATAGCTTCTTGGATGTTGTCATTTTGCATCCCTAGCTGCTGTGTTTTTCTGTCATTTTTGCAATTGATTCTATAACTACTTTACTTCTTCCAAGCAACTATGTCGTTTTATTTGGCAACTTTTTTTTTCTTCTTTTGGACTGAATTTTTTAGATTTTGTTCTAGTCCAAAAAATGTTATTTTGAAAAGCTTTTCTTATTTTCTTCTGACTCTAATTTTCTTCTTCTTTTTGTTATATAAAGATAAGTGTTGGAGTTATGTAAATATAGTGCTCTGAAAAGTAAGTGTATTTATATATAACTTAATATTCTTCAGTTACAATTTTGTAATTAAAATATTTATTATTAATAAAACAAAAGAGTTTAGTTGTTATGAGCATTATGCATCTAGTCAAAAGGTACCAAGATTTTTTTATAAGTAATATACATATACATAGAGATGTATGGAAAACATGTATATTATTAAAATCTAAATTAATTGATTCACAGTTGAATAATCAAGTTGGTCGCTTGATTATAGTTTAGATTGTAGTGCTACGATTTATCTCTATATAAGTAAATGAGTTTACTTTAAGGAAATGATGAGTTTTATATTATAATAGTAGTCGATTATCCATAATGGAATATTAAATGAATCTAGAATCAAGTATGCTTTCAAGAATAAAGTAGGCCGTTAGTTTAGTCTTAAAACATATATTTTAGCATTTGCTTATTATGGATCACAATCTTAATGAGTAGTGAACTTATATGTGTTTCATTATAATTCTTGATATGATCATAATGGATTTTTACAAAGTATCAATCCAATGTCTGCATATTGGAATTATTAATTGAAACATGTATCAGGGTTCACTCAAATAAAGAGTTTATAGTGACATCATCACTTCTAGATGTTTTATGGAGATTGGTGATTAAACTAGCACCGATAGTTTGATGGATTAGCTACCTATCAAGTCTTAACACCAAGATGAGATTTTGTATGTTAATCACCATATAAAGTAAAATGGGAGATCTAGAAGAAAAAACCAATATAAGGGAAAAATGGTAATTTTACCCTTTATTGTGCGGATGGCTATAATAAGATTCATAATAGGATTTGAAATTGGACATCTTATTTGAAATATGTGTTCTTGTAATATAATTCAGGAATTCAACTAATTGTCTTTAGTGGAATGACATTTAGTTAATAAGTTAGAATTAATTCTAATAGAATTAAATTAATTCTGGGCTTATTGGAGTTTGAATTATCTAAGTCCAATAAGATTCCCCACTTGGCTTCAAGGAAGGTTATCAAGTAAAGTAAGAAATATGAATGGAGGTTTTAAAGCCATTGATTAAATGATCTTGTACTAATTAATGGTTAATTAGAAGCCCAAATGAACATTTAGAAATAGGCTAGACTTTAGTTTAATTTAATTAATTAGATTAATTATATTAAAAAAATTATTAAAGAAATAAAGTGTATTTTCGATTTTTAATGGCTGAATGTGTAGCTACACATTTAGTATTGCATTGTTAAATAAAGATGGTATTAATCATGCTTTATCATCATTAAATGGAGTTATGATCTTATCATCAAATAGTTTAATGGTTATCTTTTAATGATAGCATGTAATATAACATTTTTAGCATTCATTTGATTAAAGATGAAAGATGTGTATTGGATGGATCATCTTCCATCTTTCATCACTAAAAAATCGAAATTGACATGTTATATTAGGTGATTGGTCTTTTCATATAGCCATCTTAAAATAAATGAGAACTGTCTCATTTAATGGCTTCTTTATGTTTGATTAAAGAAAGATGTGATGCATTGGATGCACTCCTTTTTCTTTCTTTTCATGCATAACCGAAATTGAGGTGTGTAAGAAAGGGTTCTAGCATTGTTTTGACCAACTCTTTCCTCTCACCTATGCATGGCCAAAACCTTGAATGAGAAGAGTCTCATTGTTTTCTTCTTTCTTCTAAGAAAAATCTCTTCCAAACATTTCTTCTCCTTTCTCACTAAATGATCTTGTTAACCAAGTTGTCCTAGAAGAACAAGTGGTAGATCAAATTAGTTGAGGATACAAAAACAAGGAGAGGAAAGATTAACAAAGGAAAGGTTCAAAAGCAAGGCTAAAGCTAGGGTTGGAAACAAGAAGAAGAAGAGGATAGTACAGCGAGGAGTTAAAGTTGTAGCTAAGGAGTCAGTAATAATCTCTATCTTATTTTATGTTTATTATTATCCTTATACCATATCATGTATAGATTGACATGATGATTTGGATATAATACTTCCGCTACAATTTAGATATTTAAAAAGTTTTGAATTCTACCATTTTTCCAAATATGGCATGCTTTATTTTTCCGATCTAACAACAAATGAGTGTGCATTTTTTATAAATGGCTCAAATATAGTGCTTTCGACTCACTTTAGCTCTTTCACTTTCAAATTTTGCCTAAAAACATATATGAGCCAAAGTGAGTTTCTTAACCATTTTTATAACATTAATCGCTAAGTGTTATTGAATAAGCATACAATCAATTAAGCGTATATCAGTTAGTGATTACTCTAGATCGATCCCACAGAAAGTGTATATAAAGCTTTTGCAATGAGAGAAATTAGTCTTTAGGTTTGAGGGGGTGTTTGGTTTGGTTTCAAATAACAAAATAAAATGAGATTAAACTAAGGAAAGTAAATTAAAGAAAATATTTAAAAATGATGAAAGTGATGAATGCATTTAGGATCCAATTTTTAGTTCAATCTTAGCCTACACAAAATTAAACATAAATCATTGTCATATTATCTTCACACCTCTATTAGAGCTATTGATCGCAGATTAACAATAAACTCTAGTAACCCTGGTTTTCTCTTAGATCATGTTTAATTAAAACAAGCTTTTAAACTAAACCTAATTATTGAATAACCTAGATTAAGCTCTTTAGACTTAACTAGACAATGACATTATGAATAAAGTAAATAGATCAATCCAGGTAATAACCACAAAAGTTTGGGTCATTTAACCTACATTATGTTATCCCTAATGGTTGAACATCATTAGTTGGCACAAAAGAATCTATAACACAATGATTATGTATTGTATTTAAGATTCTAACAATGGGTTCATACATAAACAATTAAAAAATAACAAGAATACTAATTATCCATACATGAATACCCAAACCAATAGAAATAGAATAACATAAACAATTCATAAGGAGAGATAGAACAATAATACATAATGACGATATGCTTAAATGTGATCCCCGGTGATTTCGGCTCAGAACTAGAATAGGGAAACTTAGCCCTTCATGGGTCTCCAAAGAGTAAGTGCTCTACCCCTTCATAAAGTCCCAAAATGATTTCTCCCTTTTTTATTGTATAAATGCTCTATTTATATGAAAAATTAGGTTTATGGGCATATACATAGTTTGATACATGGAAAATATGTGAAAATGGTGAAGATACAGGTTTCGATACATGGTCATATATCCAATCATGTAAGCCAAAATTTTAACTTTCAAATGCATAGACGACTGTATAAGTTTATACACAACCATGTACCTCCTAGGTTTTGTTGAATTATTATTCTTCTTGTATTTCTTGTGTAATCCTCTCCCTAATTGATCTCTTTCTTGTTCCATAATGGTAATTGAGTTTGATCATCAAAATGTTAGCTCAGAGAATGTGCTCTTAACTCATTTTAGCTTTTATGCTTCCAAATTGTACATTAAATCAAATATGAACCAAAATGAGTATTTTAAGCATTTCACAGCTATAGTCACTAAGTGTTAAGAAGTGGATGAATAAACAATTAATCACACATCAAATTCCCCCACACGTAGCTTTTAATCATTGTCGGGCAACATGAAACTATCAAAATCACAAAATAAACACTTTCACAATTTCTATATTTCCTAAGAATAGGTAGCCATACGTAAAGAGAAATACCTTTCAAAATCATAGCAAGAACTAAACATTAAAATCCTCTACTCATGATCAATCAACAATCACGACCTTTAGAAACTAAGTAATCTAGTTGTAGACTTGGACAAAGTGTGTAAATAGCATTAATCTATGGGTACACCCATATACAATTCATGATAATGACATTTCATGACTTTGCATATCATTTCATTTCTTCACCACTAGGATTCACATGCATAATCATGACTCAAAGGACTTTTCAAAGTTGTAATGTGAGAAACGGATAAGGTGAGATTTATTTGGGTAATTTAGTATAAAAGCCTTCAAGACTAGTGAAGTAAGAAAAATACTCAGTATAACATAAAGCACAAAAACCAACATTCACTCAAAACTATGTACATCAGCTGTGATGAATGCAAAAACTATGTTTCATAGCTTAAATTGAAGCATTCGCACCAACCAGATGAAGTATAAATTACTCACAAAAGTTGATCATAAAAATACTTTGTTACCATAAGGGGTGACCTTTGAAAACTACATCTCCCTCATTCACACCGTAATCAATTAACCCGTTCCATATAGCTTTAGGAGGAAAAATTAATCATGAAAATTTTGCAACACAATTGTATTTTCTCTTACATACTTTTATTGAAACATATTTTTTTTTTTATATTTCTTTCTTCTTTCTTCTTTTTATTTTTTCTTTTTCCTTTTCCTTTTTCATTTTTCTTTTTAATAAAAATTGAAAGAAGCTACATCAAAATTGGAATTCATTGATAAGAGATAAAATGACATTACAATAATTATAACCAACCTACACATATATATGCATACCCCCATACTTACACTTCTATAAATATACAAACATAAACAATCAACAAATGCTCCACTAGCTTTAAGGCTTGGGTAGGACATTTTATACGCCAAGTGATGTGGTTAACACAAAAAAAAGGCAATTAAAGCTCAAGAGGGCTTAACAAGGGAAAATTCATATTAATGGGTGGGCTATTTAGCTAGTGTAACTTATAAAACAAAAATTGCCTATATCATTTTCATTTTAATGCGTGATATTGAATAAAAAATCAAAGCAAAGTTTGGATGTACATGTCAAGATGGTCAAATACAAACAAAAGACAACCAGGCTGATATAGATTTGCCAGTCTATAAAGGCCCGAAATCTTACTGACTTGTATCTACCACTAGTTACTACTCTTTTAAAGATAATGTATATTGACTAATCACAAGATTAAAATTACATGCTTAAGTTTTCATGAATTTTCTAGTCAATTTACTCTCTAATTATGACTATATAGTCTTAAAAGCAATAGAAAACGAGAGAATGTTTATTTGCTTGTTTGATTTTGGAAACACCTAAGAACCACACATAAGCAACAAATAAACTTAAAATGTGCATGAAAATTAAGATCCCCTCCCCTACATTTAAAACTTATATTGTCCCCATTGTAACTGTAGCATCCCACTCTAGCAAGACCCAAACTCGACATCGTGAGTGATATCCGAGCCCGTGCCTCACGAGGGTGGTATGCTAGAGCAGTCAAAACGGTTCAAAAACTCAATAAGACATTTTTTTATTTTTGAGAACAATCGTATACGACAAATTCAGAAAACGATTTGGACCTGCTTAAATATGAAAATATTTCCAATCATAACACAATTTCAGTCATAAAAAGGCACTCAAAAGCGCTCAATCATATCATATACAGAAATCCGAAATCAAACTGGGCCCAATGATTTTCCTTAACAATTTCAGTGGTCACATTACAAATATAACATTAACC
>JANJEY010000007.1:9871652-9885162 GCA_024703695.1 Erythroxylum cataractarum | reverse complement strand
GTTTCTGGGGTCGCTACAATGAGGGTATGAACCGTGATCATTTCATAAGTTTCCCATGGTGTGCATACGACAAACTCCTCGACATTAAAAGGAGAAATAAAGCCAATATTGGGATGAATCTCCTAGCGTCTCAGCTCAATCATTCACTGAGGCTTTATGATACATAATTCATTTCCATTGAGGTCCTATCAGTAGTATCTTACCTGTACATTTGTGTGCCTGTTTTTGCCTCTGCTCGTGTACTATAATGATGTGCATCAGATTTGCTGGTGTTTGATTGTTGACGCAAGGTCTGAAATTGTTATGTGCTTAAACAGCGATCTGCCCTTAAAACTACTGCCTCAAGTCAATTAGACGAATGAAAGCAGCAGGGTTAATCGTATTGCTGAAACAGTCATTTCATCAATTTCCTTCTCATATTTAGTCATTTCATCTATTCGTAACTTTAAAATGACATTGTATTGAGTTCATCAACATCGTTTGTTCTAATTCTATATTCATCTTTGCCACATCTCCATTTTTGCTCTTGTATATCCCTCTCATGTTCTCCTCTTCTACTATTTTAGTATAGGGCTCCTTCTCCCTTTCCTTCCACCATTCCTTCCTCTGTGGAGTTGCTTAGAGTACGCAGTGACGTCGTTTAGTCCAATCTAAGGTTTCATGTACCTTTTAAGTTAAGCCTAAAAGAAAATAAAACATACAATTCACAAAACATATAAAATATCACTTCATGAAAAGTTATAAAAAAGAGCTAACATGATGGCTTAATTTATCTAGAAATTGTGTTTTTATCTGTCAAAAATAAGTTTATTGGTTTATTAAAGAAAGGGTATTTTTCTTGATTAAATTTGGAAAGATATTTACATTTATTGGTTAAGAAAAATGAGCATTATTTAATATTTTTGAAAATAATTTTCTAATTTACTGAAGAATGACTTTCTAATTAATTAAGAAATTAATCTCTATATAAATAATTTAATTTGACAAATTATGTCCTTGTTACTATCTTGCAATATATGGCTTATTTTTAGGCTACGAAATTCTTAATGGGGAAAAAAAGTGGAAGCCAGTCATTGATTATTGATCCATGATGACATTAAACGTGTAGGATATGTCAAGCTACCAACATTTAAAAAGTGGTGCATGGGAGGTAGCCTATGAGTTAGGTTTAATTTTATTTCAATGTTGATAACATCTTGTTTTAGTTTCCATGTTAGTATATGATTTTATTTTCTATTATGATAGTCCTTTTTTTTTCCTAATCCTTTTCTTTCATATTTTATAAGGATGTTAGTCTTACATTGGATGGATTCAAATCAAAAAATCACCATAATAAGGAAAGTACCAAACAACCCTCTTACTTTTCCACAAATGCTTATATTGTATACATTAAGGACAATGTACAAATTTAAGCATGGGGATGGATTTAACAATCTTAACCTGATTTCTTTAAGCTTATTATAATCTTGATTATAATATTTTATAAACTAATATCTTAAACTGGTTTAAATATGTCCATTAATACAGTACTTTATTGTTAAATATTGATTTGAATTGGTGTGCCAAAGGATGATGATTAGAATAAAATTATTTTTCTAAGTCTTGTTTTGTAATCATTGAAATATTCAAGTTGAATGAAATTACATATTATTTACACACATATACCTATTTTTTCATAGCTTTTGATCCTAAGAGCAAATTTTCAAAGCTCTTGTTATTCTTTCATGTATGATATCATTGTATAGTAAGATGATTCTAGAACTTGCTTTTATTATGCATGTTGTGACCATATTTGTGAAAATTAGAAGTGTTAATATAATCCAGACACTTAGTTTTACCAACTTGTTTTAGTCCATTTCTTTAAAATTTACCATACTCATAAAATTTACCTTTAAGAATAACTAAATTGAGTCTTAGCCTTAGAGTTTCAAATGTAGAGAGAGGGCCTCCTCCCTCTTATAGGAGTAGTTTGGTTTAACCCCTCATCCTTCACCGTCTTCACCTATCTTCCTCTTCTCCTCTTGCTTACTCCTTCAATCCACCACCACCTGCATCTTAACTTTTGGTCTTGCATCACTAGTGATATCACTGTCTTTCTCTCCCATAAAACATTTTCCCACCCACTTTTGTTACCATTACTTAACCAACACACTCTGAATCAACTTTTGCACTATTGCTACATTACCAAAATTAGCTTAATCTTTGATAATGACTGACATCTCACCTCTCACCCTATATGATTTTTCGGACTGACATCTCACCTCCCACCCTATCTAATTTTTCTCCTTTTCCCTCAAACACTTCACCATCGTCTTCCTCCCCGCCACCCCCTGTGCTCATGTCGTTCGAGCTTTAAAATTTATAAGCCCTCTAATACCACAAGTGCACTGGTCGTGACTGTAGTATAAGAGGTTTCAATCCTACAAGGAGGGAGACTAATCTAATTCTATGTTATCTAAGGCTAAGGGAAAAGAATAAAAAGAAATAAAAACTACACAAGTGAACATGAAAAGTAAATACGAGAAATTGATTCACGAATTGTAAAGAAAAAAATTAAAAAAAGCATAATCACACCGATTAGTCACATAGGTCACAATGGAAACCCGCCAAGAGAGTGAATCAAGTTATAGAAGAGGGGATTTTACCTATCATTAATGCTAATCTATCCATTTATGTCTTTAGGAGACGTTAGTTCTTGACGATTGTAGGGTTAATTACTCTCTCTCAAGTTATAATCATTAAACCTTAAATTGTAAATCCTAATCGAATTATAGAACTTGTAACCTCTCAATTCACAAAGCACTTACAATTCTAATTAGTTCTAAAGCTATGTAACAAACAGTCGGGTCTCACGTGGGATCTATCTCCATGATATTACTGACTAGATTGATTAAGTGGTCAATTAGATCACCTAACTGACATTAATTTGATCTAATCATTTTTATCTGGCTCACCCTCTCGATTTGTTATTGAATCATGCAAATATATTAATCAATCACAACACCTAAACCAATAAACAAAAAATAACTAAATCAACATTACCTCAAAATAAAATGCCGAAGGAGAGTTAGAATATTATCAACAATCTGAAATCCATTCCCATACAATCCAACTATACTTTATACATATAAATCAAAGGAAATGAAGAGAAAATGGAACTGATCACAATTTTTTGATATAAGTAAGTTTTAATAGTTAACCTTGATATTACACAAGTGTATAGGTCGTTCACGTAGTACCTAATGTGTCGATCCCATAAGGAGGATTAATCTAATCCTAAATTCTAAGGCTAAATTAATTACATAAATTCCAATTCAACTAAACTAAAAAAAATGCAATCCAATCAGTTAATTAAATCAACCAATTCATCTCAAGAATTAACCACAAAATATTCCCAAATCAGCAAATTGCAATGCACACACCAAGAATCAACCTAAGAAACTACCAATAGAGAGAAAGGAAATTTTTTACCTATTTTCGACACTAACCTAATTAATTATGAAATGTCGAATTATTTATCCTGATCTATCCTAGGGTTGATTACTTTTTCTCAAGTTATAAAAAAGCCCTAAATTATAAACCCTAATCAGATTATAGAAAATTACAATTTCTCAATTCGCTATTTATCCAAACTCAAATTAGATATGAAGTTTTTCACTAGACTACCAAAAACCTATATGAGATCTATCATTACATAATTACTGAATTAATTGATTCCTCGTTCTTATTAAATTACCTAACTCTCGTTAGTCCAATTTAATCATTTTTTATAGGTTCACCCTCTTATTCTATTACAGATTTATGAAATTGTAGAAATCAATCACAATTAACCTAAATAACATAAACAATTAGATTCTTTTTGAATCAAAGATGAGTTTAGACAATCCTCAACATTTGTAAATCCTATCTCATTAGCTAGTCCAATTCTATACATAAATAAAATTGGAAGTACACTAGATAATAGATCCGATTGGATGATGGAGACAATAATGATGGGAAACCTCTTATTCTGGGATGTACTTCGCGTAGGCTTCTTCTCCATGTCTCTCTTCCTTCATCCCTTTTTCGATCTCTTGAATAACTCTCTTTAGGGTTTCGTTAGTGGTGGCTAATGCAAGAAGCTCCTCTCTTCTTTTGTCTTATTCTTTTTTTTTTAATACTTGATGTGTTTGTGACAATCCTAGGGTTTTTTAAAGGCCGAAAGGTCTGAAAAATTCCTCAAAAGTTGACTTTTCTTTGTGCTTGTGCATCTGCTCGACACAGGCTATGATCCTGGGATACTTATAAGCTTTTTGTCATGATCGTGACAAGCAAGCCACGATCGTGGGCCAATTTTGATGTTTCTGTCACAATTGTGACAATTTGGCCAAGATCGTGGGCTATCTCCCTAGCTTCTGCCACGATCATGGGTTTTTGTTTCAGTCCAAGTCTCTAAAACTTCTTCATTCTTCTCTATTGACCCTGAAGCACTAACAAACACATCAAGATATCTCAAAGACATAATAATTTAGCTCAAATGCTTGTATTAACCTATAAAAATACTTAAACATAAATAATTCACAAACTAACACAATTCTACCAAAAATACATACTAAACAATCGAATAAAAAGACAAATACTTATCAAACTATACCCTAAAATATGATGCATTTCACACTTATCAATATCCTCATATTTAAACGTTTGCTTGTCCTCAAGCAAACAAATAACAAAGACTCAAAAATTCACACAGCACACAATGCAGTAATGAGACAATGGCTTCAACTTCATGAAATAAATTTAATTTAAAATACAATCATTCAAGTCATTTCAAATCATTAACATGTAGAATTCATGTCTTGGGGCTTTGACTAAATATACATATTAATCCAGACTCAAGTGTTAAATTGTTTACCCTTTTCAATTACACATACTCATTAATAATTCTTTGGTCATTCAACTCTATAAGTAATCTTAAGTATGTTCTTATGAAAAGTCAAACTATTAGAAGTTAGGTAGGTTTTATTTGAAAACACTTTTTTATTTTTATTTACCTTTTATGAACATAGATTTGGTTATTTTATGTAGAGGCAAGCATTAGTAATGAATGTCAATCCGATTACTCAACTAAGTCATTTTTTAACTGCTTGGTTGGAACCTCATTCTTACCTTTTTATGCGAAGACACACATTTGTGATGCTTGTCAATCCGGTTTCTCAGCTATATCACACTCTCAACTGACTTCTAACTCTATTCATAACCAAAAGGCCAACGGAATAGGTATGTATTCTTAAAAATGACAACATATCTTATTTTATTGCCTACCTTGTTGCTTTAGCTACTCGTTTCTATGAAAAAATACTAGCAAAGCTACTTAAGTTAAAAGGCCTCAAATTATGAATGACTGTGATAATTTAGAGGGCTACACTTAACACTAAATCCTAATTAAGATGCACATTTAATCAAAGAACCCCAATTCACCAATTTTGCAAGCTAATAATTCCCTATTACCTAATAGACCATGTTCAAAATTAAACCAATTTCAGTATATCTAAGCCATTGACAAATTCGCACGATTCACAAAATGCAACTTAACAACTATCATTTGCAAAATTCACATTCAAATAAAGCATATAACCCTCCCCGCACTTAAACACATTGTCTTTAATATGAGAAAGGGGCAAACAACCACATAAAGGCAAAAGAAACATAAATTAAATTAAACAAAAATGACAAGACAAAAAATAAAAATAAAAATAGGAATAAAATGAAAAATAAAGAAGAAATTTGAAAAAGAAAGTGGGTTAGAATAAGGTTTATGGTGATGAAGGTGGTGATGGGGTTAGAGGTGGCAATCGAATTCCCTGAGCCTTACCATAGCGATGCATACAACATATGTTCCAGCTCTAGCGTCGTTGTGTTCAGGCCATTGCCTTCATCCTTCTGGAGTTCTTCGCTAGTGTATCCATGATTGCCTTGTTGTTTGTGAATATCACGTCTAGTACTTTCTAACAACTTAGTTCTTCTACATTTTCTTCCTTCTCAGACTCTTCACTGATTGAATCCTTTTCTTGTTGTTGTTGGGTGCTTGAGCTTGCTTGACTAGTCCTGCCTTTGGCATGTGTCTTGGCACTAATATCCCGTAGTTCCATATTATAAGACTTCAGGATTTCAGCCCACTATAGATAATGGTAGTCTATGAATTCTGGATAGTAGACTATAGGTCCATTGCTCTAACTATATAGTAGTTAGCTATAGCGAAAACCAAGTAATCCATACCTAAATTATTGCTCCTCTTCTTACGAGTAGCAATAATTGCATTAAAGATGTAGGTAGTTGTACAAATTGGGATGCTATGATCCATGCACTACAACATAAATAGTTCCTTTGTCGAACACTTATTGGTTTCCATTTTGTCAAAAACAATTTGGCACATGAATTTGTGCATCAACAAGTGTTCTTGACTCCTAATAACATTGTTGTGTGCATTTTTAGCGTTGAAACACTCTAAATTAGTTATTTATGTGCAGTAGGGGCTGAGATGAAAATCGTCGTGTTAATCCACTACGAATTGCTTAAGGAATCCACAAATTTCATACATCATGCATAATCAAGCCTATAAGGTTGTCTTTACAACCTAAACCGTAGTTCCCTAGGTTTGTTGGATTCATATTAAAGAGATGTAAAAAATACTAAGGTCAGTTCTTCGGAGACTGGAAATTTAAATTGAATGAACT
This sequence comes from Erythroxylum cataractarum, assembly GCA_024703695.1. Lineage (NCBI taxonomy): Eukaryota > Viridiplantae > Streptophyta > Magnoliopsida > Malpighiales > Erythroxylaceae > Erythroxylum > Erythroxylum cataractarum. The sequence goes on along the minus strand of JANJEY010000007.1, from coordinate 9,878,446 downwards.
GACCCCATTGCATTTTATGTTTACTATGAATGGAATGGAAATTAGTACCTTCTTTATCAAGATTGGGAAAGGTGCTTCATACTCAGCTGCTCTGTTTCTCTTCCCTCATCCCAATACTTATGTGTACCCCACTGATTGATCACACTTTACTGTTTGCTTGATGCACAACATATTGGCTTGTGAGTCAGTGAAATTTGAAAGAAATTTTGAGGTTTGAAATTTTATAGAGAAAAGTGAGAGTGTTTTGAGAGATAAAGTGAAAATGAAAGTGAGTGAAAAAGTGAAGTTAGAAATGTATTTATAAGTGATTGGAGGGTAAAATGGTAAAAAGTTAAAATGAAATTCACACGTCTCTCATTTTTACCCTACCATAACCATGATTATGGCCTGTAATTTTTCCACCAATTTTAATTTTTGCTCTTCTTTGCTCCTTCTTTATTTTTCGAAATCACTTCCTAACTCTTTGTGGCCCTTTCACCTCTTTTTGCTTACTTCATCAATCATAGAATTCACGTCAATGTCCTTTGCCTTCTGAATTTATTTGAAAAAAATCCTAATTATGGAATTTAAACTTTCTAAGGACAATTTAAGAAAATTAAAATTCTATGGGTTGCCTCCCACGCAATGTTTATTTTAACATCAGCAGCACGATGCTCTTCTTTTGCTCATGGTGGTTCAAATGAGTGGTGCAATAGTCATGCAGCCATTAATCTAACAATTTGCACACGAGCTACCATGCCCTTGATTCCACCTTCCTTGTGGCTTTCCTTCTTTCGCCTTCTTTTATGCAATCGCTTGTTTCTAAAGGCACTCCCAGGATTTTAAATATCTTCCCATTTCCCTCAAGGTTTGGGTTCCTTGACATTAATTAGAGATAAAGAAGGACTATTGTCTCTCTTTAACACCTTGGAGGTTATTTGCTACTTTCCTACCTTCAGAGTTAGTTAACCCTAACATCATCAATGATTGAGCGAGCAATGGCCAAGAATGGTCGTCTAAGAACCATAGGGGTTTCCATATCTTATCTAATATACAATATATAGAAGTTGGTGGGAAAAGTAAAATTATCAATTTGTACTTGCACATCCTTAATAATCCTCTCTAGTTGATTGATTGTTTTGTCGGCCGTCTTTACTAACATCTTTGTAGGTACTAACTCTCTTAACCCTAATTTTTGACTAAAGATGTAAGACGTGTTATTGATACTCACTCCTAAATTCATGAATGCCTTATCTATGTTGACTCCATTTATACTACAAGGATTGTAAAAATCCTCCGGATCCTCTTTCTTCTATGCTATGTTGGGGTTTTCTTCCACTTTGTTGTCCTTAACCTTCTTCTTCACCGATTCCATTAATGTGAGTCTTGTTTGTAGATGTTTCGTTATCTCCTCACCCTTGTTTGACTCGACCTCCTCAGAATCCCTCATCACCCTACTTCATAATGATTTCTGTTGTGTTAGAATAAGGTGTTGTAATTTTGGTTGAGATTCCTTGATTGGCTCAATTTTGAGCTCACTCAGAAGAAGTTCCACAATTCTTATGTTTTCCCTTTATCTCCATTTGCGTTTGCGTGTTATAGCTCCTTCTCTAGGGTCTGAGTGATGACCATGATCCTTTCCTTTGGATTAGACTTAGTATTGTTTAGAAGGGTTCCCATATTCTAAGTAGATATCGCTTAAGCTAATTGACCTATTTAGACCTCCAAATTATGTATTGAAGAGGCTTGGTTCTTGGAAACTTACTCGAATTTGCTTTCAAGCCTCCTATGTGCATCCTCTATGCCTCTAATCATATCTAAAATCTTATCCAATTTAGATTCCATTGAGCTTGGCTTATCTTGTTGGAAGCTCGATTGTCCTTGAGGCCTGAATTGCCCTTCCACATTGTTTATCCAAGAGAAGTTGGTTTGATTCTTTCACCAAAGGTTGTAGGTGTTAGAGTAAGGATCTTCCCCCTTCCTCGTCCATATTGGGCTCCTATATAGTTCACTTGCTTTGGATCACCTTTTTTCATCAAGAAACAGTCCATTAAATCATGGTCTAATTGTTCACAGAGTTCACACTTGAGTTATACGGCCTTCACCTAAGCTAAGGATGAAGATTTCATGTTGTTGAGTTGTTAAGTTATCCATCTTTGCTTGCATTTTCATCATTTGATCAACAACTACAATTCCTTTTTATTCACAGAATGTAGTAGTCTATCTTCTCCGCTCATTCATCCATAAATAGTTATTACTCACAATCTCTTCTGTTAATTCTTCCGCGTCATCTACTGTCTTCCTCATCAAAGATTCACTTAAAGCTGCATCAATCGTGCCTTTCATATGCGAAGTAACTCCATTGTAGAACGTTTACAACAAAAAATTCTCTAGGTAAGTTATAATGTGGGAATTTTCGTTACAAATCCTTATATCGTTCCCACGCTTTGTAAATCGATTCCCCGTCACCTTATTGGAAGTTAGTAATTTCCTTGATGATTTTAGTGGTCTTAGTCAGGGAAAAATATTTATCTAAAAAGAAACATACTAACTAATCCCATAAGGTAACATTGACTACATTAATGGAGTGATACCAAGCCTTTGCTTTATCTCTAAGGGTAAAGGGAAAGATCCTAATTCTAACCGCATCTTCCAACATTTGATGATACCTAAAGGTATCACAGATTTCTAAGTCTCCCACTATGTGCACGTTGGGGTCTTCGTTCTTTAGTCTATAAAATTGCACATTCCCCAAAAGCATGTTCAGGAGATTTGGTTTAATTTCAAATGATGCGGCTTGTACAGGTGGCCTAGCCACTCCTTAATTAGTCACATTGAGCCCTAGTCTCATATAGTCTATAAGGGTCCTCTGTTGTCTTTGCGATTTCTTCTTCTTCATTATGTCGAGCTTTCCCAATGGTTCGTTCTAGTTGAGTGATATCTAAACCTAAAGTTTCAATTGCATGACTTGAACTTCTTGTGACTTTTGTGTTCATGCAAGAGCAAGATTCAGATGTGGAAGATAAAGAACAAAAATAAAAACAAAGAAAACTAACTTAACACCTTAAACTGTAGAATTAAATTATCACCTCCTGAATAATGACATCAAAAACTTGATCACAGTTTTCCAATACGAGTAAGTTTTAATATTTAACCTCAATATTCTGCAAGCATGCGGTTCGTTCGCGTAGTACCTAAGGTGTTGATCCCACAAGGAGGGTTAATTTAATCCTAAATTATAAGGCTAAACTAATTGCAGAAATTTCAACTAAACTAAAACAATAACGTAATTCAATCAATTAATTAAATCAACTAATTCAACTCAAGAATTAACCATGAAATATTCACAAATTAACAAATTGCAAGGCACAGACCAATAATCAACCTAAGAAACTACCAATAAAGAGAAAGAGGAAATTTTTACCTATTTTGAACACTAACCTAATTAATTATAAAATGTCAAATTATTGGTCCTGGACTGTCCTAGGCTTTATTACTTTCTCTCGAGTTATAACCAAAAACTCTAAATTATAAACCCTAATAAGATTATGGAAAACTACAATTTCTCAATTCATAATTTATGAAAACCCTAATTAGATATGAAGTTTCCCACTAGACTACCGGAAACCTATGTGGTATCTCTTGGCATATAATTACCAATTTGATTGATTCCTCATTCTTATTAAATTACCTAACTCTTATTAGCTCAATTTAATCATTTTTCATTAGTTCACCCTCTCAATCTATTACTGATTTATGAAATTGCATAAATGGATTACAATTAACCCAAATAGCATAAACAATCAGATTTTTATTGAATCAAAGATAAAAAACAACCTGAAGTTGAGTTTAGACAATCCTCAACATTTGTACATCCTATCTCAACAACTATTTCAATTCTATACATAAAAATGAAAATACATTGGAAAATAAATCCGAATGGATGATGGAGGCAGCAATGATGAGAAATCTCCTATTTTGGGAAGTACTTCATATAGGCTCCTTCTCCACAGCTCTCTTCCTGAATCTCTTTCTCGGCCTCTTGAAAAACTCTCTCTAAGGTTTCATTAGTGGTGGCTGATGCAAGAGGCTCCTCTCTTCTTTTTTCTTATTCTTTTTATACTTGATGTGTTTATGACAACCCTAAGGTTTTCTCGAGGTTGAAAAGGTTCAAAAAATCCCTCAAAACTTAACTTTTATGTGGGTCTGCATGTCTACCTGTTGTAGGCCACGATCGTGGGCCACTTGTAAGCTTTCTATCACGATCATGGTAGGTAGATCACAATCAAGAACTAAGGTTGGACAAATCAAAAAGGCATCGATGTCTGGATACCACCTGATCTAGGGAGCAGTGGCTTCGGGAGCCACATCTTCTTCCCCTTCTTCTTCTATTTCTCCCTCTTCCTTTTCTCTCCTTATAGGGTTTCCAATAATGGCTGAATGTAAAAATATCTTCTTTTCTCTCTTGTTGTTCTTTAAATAGTCTCTTATGTTTTGCGTAACCTAGGGCCTTTTTAGGGTTTGAAAGGTCTAAAAGGTTCCCCAAGACATGAAGTTCGTAAGTTTTTGCATATCAACCAGATGTAGGCCATGATCGTAGCTCACTTCTGAGCCTTCTATCACGATCGTGGCATGTAGGCCTTGTTTCAACCAAAATGTCTTTCAAAACTCCTCTGTTCTTCAATATTGAGCTTAAAACACTAGCAAATAGATCAAGGTACCTCAAAAATATAATATTTAAGCTCAAAAGCTCAAAAACATAATATTAAAAATTTCAGATGAAATTTTTTCGAATGGCTGATTCAAATTGTGGTTTTCAGATGCAATTTTTTATTTCAATGATTCAAATGGCTGATGTTGGAGCTGGTATAAGTGGACAAAAGGGTCGACAAGTTGTTATAGCATCAGATTTTGCAATGGGACAATTCAGATTTTTGGTTCCCCTTCTTTTGGTGCATGGACATTGCAATTACAATGGGTTACATGATATTATATAACTTTTAAGTATTTAATCTAGTTTTGTTTTGGTGAGTGATCCTTGTTTGAGTAATTTCATTTTCTTCAATTCCTTCTTTAGTTGAATCTGCATGTGAGGAACCATTATTTAAGTGCATTGTATGAAAGTTGTAGAGATCCATATCTAACCTTCTTGAATTTGTAGCATTATACCTAGTACTTTGTCGAAACTCAAACTTTTGGATTTGCATCCCACATTGATGTTCATTCCACATTGTTTTTGGTTTGATGTTCATTCCTAGATTCCACACATTTGGATTTGCCTCCCACATTGTATCAAGTAGAAAAAAAGGAACAATTGAATCGATGTTCGGTTAGTAATGTAGTTGTACCTCTAGCAGTTTCCTTTTAGAAAGTACACATACACCCCGAGCTTCACAATAATTATTAGAATAAGAGGTTAGAAACTGTTAGGATATAAACTTCATAAGATAGAGCAAATATACTAATAAAAGAAACTATGAGAAAAGAGACACTCAAATTTTAATTGAACAGCAAGGTACTCACCATTTTTGCGAAGATTAGGGATGACAATTCAGAATGTTTCTAATTTCTTCCAAATTCAAATTAACATCAAATTTAAGCAATGTTTTCAAAATTACACCAGACTAACCAATTTGATCAAAATAAACATAAACCAGCGTTAATTAATCGATTGATTTTACTAAAAAATTGGTCTATTTCTTTAAAACAGGTTAAAATAAAACCAAGCCATCTTTTTAAACAAGCGGGACCCCGATCTTTTAAAACACGTGGGTCTGCACAAATTTATATCTCCTCTTCTTTAACATTAAGACATGCATACGAAGAAGCCCCTCCAAGCCATTAGTAATATATTAATTTGGAATAGCTAGAATTCTAATCTTATGTTAGGACCTACAAGCTAATGATTGCTTTAGGTAGACAGTCTCTACAGAGCATAGGAGTCACTGCGACTAAGTAATTTGGTTATTTTCAATCATTTAGGTAAACAGACTAAGTAATTTAGTTGTTTTCATATTTACTTCTCCATAAGCAAACCATGGGATGACAAGTTGTTTTTTTGACAAAAAATGTGAAATTGGAAAGCAATTGCTCAATCAACGACATATTAAAATTTTACTAATATTTTGAAAATAAATACTCTAAACAAATTTAATAAATAAAATATAATTTGATTAACTTAAATTTGGACTTAACGAATTTTAAAGTCATATTAATAGTAATAAATTAGTTGGGTATTGTTTGGAATTAATAAATTAAATTAATTTTAAATTTTAAAATTTAAGATAAAATTTTAATTTAAGCAAACCCAAACAAACTGATTGTCAATAAGAGCGGTAACAAGAAAAAAATATGACAGTTTGACTCGAAGCTTGTCCAGGTTGGAAAAAATATTAGTAACATTGTGTGAAGATAAACCGTTTCGTCACAACCAGAAAAAAATATTAGTGACAAAATAATGTTTTGTTATAATAAAAATAAAATATTATTCATCAACATATGTTTTGTCACAATTATAATTAATTCTTGCCAAAATTATTTTTCCGCCAAATTTTATAAACTTTTAGTGACAAAACTTAGAAAGTTTAACACTATTTATATATTAATAGTAACAATTTAGTTGTGAAACATTCTAAATTGCCACAGTTACCTTTGCATTAGTGACAAAACATATAAATCATTACAAATAATCCAAAAAATTGTGTCAATCAATTATCTTGGCAATAAAAATATCGTATTTTTGATGACAAAAATATTTTGTCACAAACAATTGTCACTAAATTACGAATAGTTGTCACCGTAATTATAGTTTGGTT
>JANJEY010000007.1:9786657-9813540 GCA_024703695.1 Erythroxylum cataractarum | reverse complement strand
TTATTAATAATATGAAAATATTATTATTAATTATTTAATAAAATTTATTATATTAAATATTACTATATTCTATTTGACATATTAATATTATGATTTGGTCAGAGTTGATATTAAGAAGAATTATTGATAATATATTAGGTATTATGTATTTATTAGGTTACGTTTCATCCTAAACCTTCCAAATCGGAGGTTTCTTATTTTCACTGTTTAGGATGGAATGGAACGTAACATGAAATCTTCCGCTTCTATCTCATTCCATTCAATTCTATTATAAAATTTTCAAACAAACGATGGAAGTGTGTTACGTTCCATTCTATTCCATAATTAGCCCTCAAACCAAACAGGGTCTTAGTTGGACGGTGAAAGGCCATTTGCATTTGCGTGAGGAGTATATATGTTGTGTATTAGCCTAATTGCTCGGATACCTTTTACAACCAAAATAGAAGGGTCAAACTCAGGGATTTGTTACATTCAAAAGAGAATATATAGAAAATCAAGACCTAAATGGCAAACCTACCTTGCACAAGCCGGACCTTTTGTCTATTTGTATAGTACAAATCAAGCTATCAATATCTCATTGTTATTCTGCTGTTCACACAGACTTGCATAAATTTAAAAGAAAACCTCTTCTAAAAGCAACTAGATTGGATGTTAGTAGGTATTTAATGCTGGACAACAGATTTAAGTGGGAGAGAGGTGGAGGGAACAAGCATGGATTCATTGACAGTAAACCAAAACACATTTATGAACGGACACTTTCTTTCTTCGGGTACCGAGCAGTCACTTCAATTCTCGCAGGGCCTTCTTTGCACGGAGATGTGACACCCCTCATTTTTTTTCTCTTACAAGTTGTCTTAAAAGGGTCTTAATTATAAAAAGATACCTTTAAATTATTCACTCTTATATTAATCCCTACTCAAATAAGGTAGGTTACTAGTTAAAGCTCTGACACCCCTCATTAGTTGCACACTTTCTTGTTAAAAGAGGTTTGATGTTGTAGTAAAAACAAATCGCAAAGCTACAAAGTATCCATTGTCAATCACATGCAATGCACAGGGTGAATAGGATAGGAGATGACAAGTAGTTGATTATATCTGGTAAATGCTTATTTTATGTGATCAAAATCAGATACAAACACGCGTTGAAAGGCCCCAAAGACCTTGTGTTGTCAGGCCAAACTTATGCCCTGAAAGAGGTTTCTCCTCTATCTCATAAAAAATTAAAAACCCAAAAAGAAAATACACACGTCTAATTTACCACGTCACACGTGTGGACACTTTTTATAGAAGAATTTTTAGTTGGTCAGGCCGAAGGTGAAGAAGGCCAGTAGAAAGAGGCAAAATCCCGCCAAAACACACACACACTTCACACTTGTGTGCCATGCAACCCTACGTACCCTACAGTTCATCAGCACACGGATCACCCATTTTGAAGACTATAAACATATATCAACAAGTGTTGGGAGCTAGATTTCAAGAGAGGGAAATGCCGGTGTCAATAAGAAGCAGTCTTCAATATCTTATGTCCCGTTTGTTGAGTTGCTCCACTTGGAAAGTTTTCTTCCCTATTTTCACCGACCCAGTTGTTTTCTTTTTCTTTTTGCTTCCTTCTCCCCAACTCTGTTCCAAAAAGGTCCCACCATTTGCTTCCCGCTCTCGTTCAATAATCCATGCTTGCATTTCACTATTAAAACACTTCTTCCTCTGTCTTTCTCAAGCCTAAGATAATTAATGCAACAAATCCCATTTCCCTTGGGAATCCGCAATGCCATTAGATGTCATGAATGGCAAAGCCGACTAAAAAAATTAATAAATATACCAAACTCGCCAAACTCTCACATATTTATATATACACACCTCTATAATACATACCACTCATGTCAATTTGCTCTCCAGCCCCCAAGGAAATATTTGAGGATTCTAGATGACTTAGGACCACCATTTGATCTCTCTTTCCTTAGTTTTGTTTTCCAAGAAGACTTTTTTTTTTTTTCTCGTTATCATCTCTTTTCCTCACTGAGAGCTTCCTTTGTCATCATCTACCCACAAACAGTTATTTAATTTTCTCCTTCTAAAAGACGGTGACGAGGACGAGGATGATGAATCACTGGACCTCATTCTGGCCCGAATCGTTACTCGAAACTGTGGTATGACTTTTGAGGGTTTCCTCCGGCTGTTGCCCATCTGAAGATCTTGCATTAACAGGTAGCAGCCGAGGATGTTTTCCTGCAAAAATTGGAAGTATTTTGGGAGTTGGGATACTTGTTTGTACTTAATTGGTAAACATACGCATGCCCAATCGCAGCCATAATCATTGAATTGTATTGCATGTGTGTATATGTATATATACATATCCTTACTTTGCTTAGCCCTTCACACCATGATTCAACATGCTCGGGATTAGCAAGGGACAAGTTTGGAATTTCGTTGGCCGCACATAGAATAGCCGCCGCAGCTATACTCGATGGCCAGTACTCAAGAAAGCTGGCTTCTGTCGACATCGACCAAAAATCACATTTCACTAAACAATCGACTACGAAAAAGTGCTTGTACTATATCAGTTCTGCCACGTAAAAAGTTAATTTGTATCCGAATATGTACCTTTGAACAGGTTATGTACCTACCTTGAATATTAGATAAAATGATCTCTGTGGCCCTTGATATCAGAAATCCGATATCGGTTCCTGCTGGATCGAGTTTGGTGGCAAAGAAATCAATGAAACTAAACGGTGTCACAGATCGTAGTCTCCAATCCAAAACACTCAGAACGAGAAGCTCCATCCGGAGGATAGTTCTGGGTTCAAATATGTACTTAGTCCCTTCAACCTAAGTTAGAGAAACAACATCGGATAAGATTGTGAGTCAAATCTCTTCAAACATAGTATATAGACAGTTGATAGAGCTTTGAAAACCTGCAGATCCAATAAAGAAGGAACAAGAGGTTCCTCCATTTTAGCTGCCAAAGACAAGCAAGCAATGGACAAGAGCTGCATTGGCCACCCTTTTTCCTGCTGAAAATATAAACACCAAGATCCATAGTCAGGACCCAGTTATTTACTTTGGTACATAGGACGTCCAAAGTGGAATAACATATTATTCAAGATTTAAAATTATATTCAATTATGAAGAACCACTAAAGTATATAACTTTAGTAATCAAAATAATGAGTACCCTAAAGAAATGATGTTAAACTGAATATAAACTCAATCTTGACATAAGAAATAGAAAAGAATACACAATAATTGTCCGGTCGGATCATGTTTCCGACATGTGTAACAATTACCTTTAAATTAGTCACCAAAAGTACTACCATATTAGTACCTCCTCTTCTAGCACTAAATACGAAACGTATTAGTTTGGTACGTACCACCGGCGGTTCAAGGTTTGAAAAGTTAAAATTTAATTACCCAGTCAAGTTGTTTAGTTGAGTTAATGTAACAGGTTCAATGAGTTGTAATTAACTGGACGCTTACTGGCAAACGGCAGGAGTAAAGAAACCGATCTAAGTAGTTGACGGAGAGATACGTCGTCAGTGGCTGGAACCTATAGTACGCCTGCACCTGCAAAAATATTCTCATGAGGACCAGATGAAACGATATTTCCATTTTTACACGTCGACGAACAAAAAGATTCTACAGAACTCAACGATACAATGGCTAACGGATGGATCCAACGGTGGATAACTTCAGATGAGAGTGGTGTGTGGGTGTGATGGCAGTATAGTAGTATCGGTGAACTTGAATACTCTATTTTTAATACCTTGAGAATCAAAGCAATGGATTGTTCTCGAGCCAACGCGTCGTGGGACTGAGACTTAAATCTAGACAGATAGTCGAATCCAGGAACGAACTTTCTTTCGTCTTCTAAGAAACCGGTGATTGATTGTTCGGTACAAGAGGAGGATTCGAGGTCAGACGAATACTCCGGCGACTCGCCGGAAAAAATTTCGGAGGAGTCCTCGGAGCAGAGAAGGTCAGAGAAGCAATCAGAGCACGACATGGACATGATCGTTTCGGCAAACAGTTTCTCATTATCCTCTCATCAGGGGTACAACTTCAGCGGAAGTCAAAATGACTTTGAATCTTGCGGAATAATTGCCAGAAATCGCCGAATGTGATAGAATAAGTGGAGGGGATAGGTGTTGAGTAGGAGGATTGTAAAATAAATATGATATTTTAAGATTGTTTTTTTATAATAAAATTTTATTTATTTTCTAAGGATTTTACGGGAAAGCGAAAGAAAAGGTGAGAGTGAGAGTGAGACTTGAGAGGCGCGGGGTTGTGACAGGTTTCCCGGGAAAATCCATTCGAGGAGAGGAGGGAAAACTGATGCAACTGTTATTCTTAGAATGCCCGCTGTGATCTTTGTGAAGATAACGGCCAAACCTTGTGGCGCCATGTGCTCACTCAGACAGACTTACTATTTTTATTTTCTTTTCAGGAACACAATTTACTCGGTTTTTTTTTTCCTGATTTAGTATAACCGCGTTAAAATGATAAATTTTGACAAATCTATAGATGTGATCAGTTTCACGGATCCTATTAAATAATAATTTTTATTGGAACCATGTTTCACCAATTTCTTTCAAATTTAAAAAATATATATATGTTAGATATATAAGAATTACATATTAGATCAATTTTAAAGAAAAATTATTTTTAGATAAATAAATTTATTTTAATTTTTATATAATATTTATTGAAAAATATTAATAAAATTATTTTATTTGTAATTATTAAATCAAATTTTATTTGAAATTTTATATATTTTAAATATATTTTAAATTTATTGATAATTATTTAATTAAGTTTATTTTATTTTATTACTAAAATTAAATGAAATTATTCATATTAATTTTAATTAAATATATAATATTAAACTAAATTATTCATAATTCTTATTATAAAATTAATATATTGGATAAATAAATCATATTATGAAAATATAGAATAAGAAAACATTTTTATGGTTTTTTCTAAATGTTGAAAACTATTAAAAAACAAAATTACAAAGTCAAACAAACAGATTATTTACTGAATTTAAAAAATAAGATAAAAAACTAATAATTAAAAAAAAACGAACAAGCCCTTAATCAAAGGGGAATAGAAAAACATAACTAAAGTTTACCAATCGTACAGTAAGATATAACATTTAAAGCTAATTCCAAGTTCTTATGTTTTAAATATATTCTTATTAAAATTTTCCTTGCATTTAGTATAATGACTTTGACTTTGCCAAATCAGGAATAAATTCTAAATAATTTCATTAAAAAAAACAGCTTTTAATATTTGCACCCATAAAAGAAAATAAAACTATCTTCTGATTCAATACGAGTATTGGTCTGTGGATCACGTGATTTTAGAATTTAAGTTAGTCAATGATAAATATTCAACAATAATACTTTACTATCATTTATTTATTTATTTTTGCTGTCTCGTAGATTACGGTAAGGATATGTTCAAACTTCATTTAGTATTACAATTTCAAAAGAATGCATTACATTCCTTTAAAATTTCATAACATTACCTTCCCAAGCTCCATTTTGTTGGAAATTTTATTTATAAAAATGTAAATGATATTTCAATTTTTAATTATTTTTTGTGCCGTGTAACTATGCCTAATTATAGTATTGTCAAAGTGAAAATATAGAGAGAAAAAAAATCAAAGATGTATTATTTAATTTCCACAAATAGAATGGCAAAGGAAGGTCCGCGTGATAGGCAGTCAATCAATTATTTTCATGCTGAGCCACCAGAATAAGATGATTAGAATAATAGTAAGGACTAAGGAGGTCTCCTTCCCGCTAAATTTGGACCATCTTATATGTCTAAGTCGCCAACTCTCCCATTATCTGCGTATAAAATTGTAAAGTAAACAAAAACACTTGACTTTTGGCTTAATTGTTAAGTAAAGTTGTCCGAATACAATTCAAATGTTACAATAGGAATAATATGATGAAGAGGAAGAGGAAGAGGAAGAGGAAGAAGGAAGGGGAAATAAACGGGCTCCGTATTTTTCTTTTACTATTTTCATATTTCTAAAACAAAATCTTTAAAAGGTTAGAAATATAAACCCTTGGACTTTGGAGTACAGAACATTGAGATTGAGAAAATTTTTAACTTAAAAAAGGACAGCATCGCTGTAACTTTAGTCTTAAACGTTTGTCAGTGAATCCTAGACCTCAAAAGTTGTGGGCTACCTCAACCTGACCGTAGATGGTCTGTTTAAAATAACTTTATCTTAGTCTGTCTAAAAATAAATAAGTGTCGTTTTTCCTTTAAATTTTAACAGATATGTAAAGCCTGTGTTAAAGTTTTTAGTTTTCTTTCAAAGTCACTTTTGAAACAACTTCTAATATTTAACTGCCACTATTATGATACTTACTTCTTAATATTATGAAATTTTTTGTAAAATATTATAATTATCATAATTTAAAACAATTAAATATTATTAAATATTATAATAAATCACCAGGGCGATCCTCGCCCTGGCGATATGGCTATTTCGCTAGGGCGAGCCAATGGCCATTTTTCACCGGGGCAAGGGATCGCCCTGGCAGTTGTAAATAATAATAAATATATAGTATGTATTTAAATAATAAATAATATTTAATAATATTATAAATTATTAAAGAACATTATTTAATAAACTATTAGAATAATCATAAAACTATTACAATTATAACTATTATTATTATTATTATTATTATAAATCTATAAATAAATATTTATAAATTAAACCCGATATTATTAATAAATAAATAATTTATTAATTATAAGGAATTTAATAATGATATGAATAATAATAACAATAATAATAATAATAACAATAACAATAAATACACTTTCTAATAATAAGGAATTTAATAATGATATGAATAATTATAAACATTTTTAATAATAATAATAATAATAATAATAATAAGGAATTTAATATTAATAATAATACTAATATTAATAATAAACCGTTTGTATTATATTATTAAGATTTATAATAATAAGTATATATACTCCAGTTGGAAAATAACAACATAATAATAAAAATAGTAATAATGATAAGAAGAAGAAGAAGATAAAATTAATTATAATAATTTTAATAATTTTAAGATAATAAAAATAATCCTTATAATAATAATGATAATAATAATAATAATAATAATAACAATTATTATTATTATTATTATAAGAGAAGATAATAATCAACCCACTAAATTATTTATTATTAAGTACAATAATAATAATAATAATAATAATAATAATAATAACAATAACTATAAACTTCTAGTATTAATAAGGGATTTAATATTATTAATAATAAATTTAACAAATACTCTACAATAAATTTAATAATAAAATTTACGTTTTAATTAATATTTATAATTATTAATATAATACAAAAGTATACACTTAATATCAACAACAAAATTAATCAAGTCTATGAATTATAATAAACATATTATTAATAATAACCCTGTACATCTAACCGAAGGTGAAGAAGAAAATATAATATATTTTGATACATGGCTTCCCTGGCACGATTTCAAGTAAACAAGCTTTATTTTGCTCTTGGCTTGTTTACTTTCATCTTTTCCCTGTAAAGCCGCAAACGTGGTTTAAATTTTTTAAGAAAAACGACGTCATGTTACTCTTGGACAGAGTGATCTATTCTCCGGACCAAATCATAGTTCAAGCCGCCTGCCCCGAACAAATAGGAACATACAGATGCACACGCCTCCTTGTAAAATATTCATCTTCATTGGAGCTTTTTGGTGTCATCTTCAATTTCAACCAAGTTCCTGGGACATAACTATCAATTAGGCCTTAGGAGTTAGGTACATTAATCTCCAAGACCTCTCAATCTTAGCCATGGAATATAGGTGTCATAGAGAGAGTAAATTGTTACCAAGAGTCTCCACCTCAACTGTTCTTATGATGGATACAAAGACTGAAACTTCTTTAACAGGAACCGCGGTGGATGTGAACTTGTTAGGGATCTAGAACTGAAGTGGAATGTAAGCTGAGATGCTCACCTTCAGTCATTTGATCTGACTTATTTCCCGTCTTCTATCTCCAGAAGTAGCTAAGCAACCGTGTTCCTTTTTGCTAGTCAACTGATTGTATTGTGGTCTAGAAGATAATGTCGTGTCTCCTAGATGCCTATATGTAGCCCGTTTTGAATATGCTTGGTCCTCTTCATTCTAATATCAAAATATTGGATTTAAAGGATTATAGGGAATGGAGATTTCTCTCGTTTAAGTCATGAAAACCTTTTTACGATCCTCCTCGCTGGTACATCTCTTCTTCCCCATCTCATATTCTTTTAAGCATGAAAAGTCCAGACTTTGTCCGTGCACTGGCCAACCTTTACGCAGTCCAACTTCATTTGTGTTCCGCACGAAGCCCCAGTTCTTACACCTTGGCACGTTCTGTACATGCCCACATGATAGCTTCTGGGTTCAAGCCACGTGCGCATGTATTCAATCGTTTGGTCGACATTTATTGTAAGTCGTACAACCTTGTCTATGCCCAGTACCTGTTCGATGAATGCCCTCAACCAGATGTTATTGCGAGAACGACAATGATTGCTGCGTATTCTGCAGCGGGGAAATTGAAGCTTGCGGGAGAGATATTTGGTGGGACTTCGTTTTGTATGAGAGATACTGTTTTTTATAATGCAATGATCACTGCCTATTCGCATAATGACGATGGTCACGCTGCAATTCAACTGTTCTGTGATATGAGAAGGGATGGCTTTAGGGCTAATGATTATTCGTTTTCTAGTGTTCTTAGTGCTTTGGCGCTTGTCATAGAAAATGTAAAACAGTGCCAACAATTGCACAGTGCAATAGTGAAGTCGGGAGCAGGACTGACTTCTACAGTGTTTAATGCATTGTTGTCTGTTTACATAAAATGTGCAACCTCACTGCAATTGTCGTCGTCGTTGATGGTTGCTGCTAGGAAGTTGTTTGAGGAGATGCCTGAGAGAGATGATCCGTCGTGGACAACAATGATTACTGGGTATGTAAAGAATGATGATCTACTTACAGCGAAAGAGTTACTGGATGGGATGAATGAAAAATTCGGGGGCGGGTGGAATGCGATGATGTCTGGTTACATGCATCATGGGTTATATCATGAAGCACTGGACGTATTTAGAAAGATGCTTTCATCCGAAATTCAATTGGATGAGTACGCTTACACTAACGTGATTAGTGCTTGTGCAAATGCTGGTTTCTTCAACTTTGGAAAGCAGGTTCACGCCTATATTCTAAAAAATGTGGTCACGCCTACACCAGCATTTTCATTACCTGTTAATAATGCCTTAATCACATTGTACTGGAGATGCGGTAAAATTGAACAAGCTCATGAGATATTTAATAGGATGACCGTGCAAGACCTTGTCTCATGGAATGCAATTCTATCAGGCTATGTAAATGTTGGGCGTATTGATGAAGCCAAAAACTTTTTTGAGGTAATGCCAGAGAAGAACCTTTTGACGTGGACCGTGATGATATCAGGATTAGCACATAGTGGTTGCGGAGAAGAGGGTTTAAAGTTGTTCAACCAGATGAAGTTACTTGGTTTTAAACCATGTGATTATGCATTTGCAGGAGCAATTACTTCTTGTTCTGTGCTCGGATCATTCGAGCAAGGTCGTCAGCTTCATGCCCAACTTCTCAGATTTGGTTTTGAATCAAGTCTTTCAGCGGGAAATGCACTGATAACTATGTATGCAAGATGTGGCGTTGTTGATGATGCGCATAGCCTTTTCCTTAAAATGCCTTGTGTGGATTCTGTATCATGGAATGCTATGATTGCTGCACTTGGGCAACATGGACATGGTGCCCAAGCAATTGAATTTTTTCAACAGATGTTGAAGGCTGGCATATTGCCTGATCGTATTACATTTCTCACTGTTCTCTCTGCTTGTAGCCATGCAGGTTTGGTAAACGAAGGGCGTCAATATTTTGATATAATGTACAAGTGTTATAATATAAGCCCTGGTGAAGATCATTATGCTCGTCTGATTGATTTGTTATGTCGAGCTGGAAAATTCTCTGAGGCAAAGGAAGTGATGAAATTAATGCCTTTTGAGCCTGGAGTACAAATATGGGAGGCTCTCCTTGCCGGCTGTCGCATTCATGGGAATATCGATTTGGGAATTGAAGCTGCAGACCGACTCCTGCAATTGATACCTCAACATGATGGAACTCATGTATTGTTGTCAAACATGTACGCTGTAGTGGGTCGATGGGAAGATGTGGCCAAGGTGCGCAAGTTAATGAGGGATCGGGGGATTAAGAAGGAGCCTGGCTGTAGTTGGATTGAGGTTGATAGTAAGGTCCATGTCTTCCTGGTTGATGATGCTGTGCACCCTGAGGTCCAACTAGTTTATGACTATCTTCAGAATATGGTCCATGAAATGAGAAAAATAGGCTATGTGCCTGATACAAAGTTTGTGTTGCATGATATGGAGTTTGACCAGAAGGAATCAGCCTTGTCTACTCACAGTGAGAAGCTTGCAGTTGCTTTTGGCCTAATGAAGCTTCCTCGACAAGCCACAGTCAGAGTTTTTAAGAACCTAAGGATATGTGGTGATTGCCATAATGCATTCAAGTATATGTCTAAACTTGTGGACAGAGAGATTGTAGTGAGAGATGGAAAGAGGTTTCATCACTTTAGGGATGGAAAATGCTCTTGCGGCGATTACTGGTAATCAGAGTTCTATAGATCAAGGTGAAGCTTGGAGTTTGAAACAAAAATGTGCTTGGCCATTGTGAGGATGCCAAAGTAACAGGTTTGTAACATAGGTGAATTTATATATTATGTGTTTTTTAACCAGTTTCTGTCACTTTTGTGTGCCATATTCTTCAATGATATCAAACAAAAGCGGTGTTATCATTTCAAACAATGGTTGCATTGATTGCTATCTATTGTTTTCTTTCTATTTCATCGAGGCATATGCTCATACAGTGATTATTAAAGTTATTAGAGGCGTAGCTTAGATTTTGAAAGAGAAATGTATTTGGTAGTTTGGGGGATATTGAAGGGACAAGTTCCTACCAAAATTTCTGTTTCAGATTGTTGCATGATTTTCCTCTCGTGATAGTGCAACTGTACGATTTTTGTTATTTCTATGTATGTTGAAATCCTTAAACAAAAGCAAAAGAAGTAATACTGTTTAAATTGATGGCTGTTGGATTCTGCATCTATGTTTACTTGGCATTTCTTAGATGCAGTGATTGCTGATAGTTACAATTTCTGTTCATGCGGGAGAAGGTTATAGTAGCAGAAATATTTTGGCAGTTTTGAAGGATACTGAGGTAAAAAATTCTCATCAAGATGCATGATTATGGGAAATACGTGGTTTCTCTCCTTATGATTCTACGAATGCGTAGCAATAATCAATGATATTTGTTGTTTTATATGTGGAAGCACAAGAAGTAATATTATTGAAACAATAGTTTGGTTGCTTCTTATGTTTGTTTGGTAATTATTTGGAATGATGATTTTGAAAAAGAAATCACTTATACATGGTGTGGAAGGAGTTTTTGAAGTCATGTACTTTTCAATCTTTTCCCTCCACTGGTTGCTGAATCTTTTCTTATAGAAAGGCTGAAACTGTAAAAGACCATGCCATGCTACTGGATTTGCGTGTTAGAAACTGTTCAGACATGGCTTCCCAGTTCCCATCTTCAAATGGAGGGCTTCTATTGGATTTTAGTGGAATCTGATTATCAAAAAGCAACCAGATGGTCTTTTCTTCTATGATTAGTTTCGTAAAAATTAGTGAGCTCAGGCAGAGTAGGGAGCAGTAGTTGAAACAGGTGGACGGTGGGATTTACTTATGATGAAAGAGTTTTTTGGATAACTGACACCAATTGTGCCTCGTAATACATGCTTGAACTTTCAAATCCATGACATGTTCTGCTAATGTGAGTAGATGGAACTGGATGTTCTCAAAGGAAATTCTGGACAAGTTGCTTTTAGTTTTATAGCCAATTCTTTCATAGTCATGTACGAAGTGTTTAGGATATGTAACTATCAGAATATGCCTTGCAGATCTGCAATGTTTCTTCCTTGTCTATTGCATGATCAGGTAAAAAACTATATATTGGACTCCTGAGGTTAATAACCTACTTCACATGCTGATTGATCAAGGGAAAATAATTTCAAAAGAACCATCGTGAAGGATCACGTAAGTTTCCTTTAAATATTTCTAAATTTCAAAAATATAACTTATATATTATGCCATTAGATCTTGCATCTCCCACAACTATTTGTAGTTATGTTTTGAGTAGTTTCATATCCTTTATTTTGAATATGCTTATATAAATCTTACACCGATTCAATTGCTGTTAATAATATATGGGAAATTTCCTTCCGTCTTCCTAATACAACAACAGTTCAAATTGGTCTCACCATAATGATTTTAGATTATAGGGATATATGTCTTAACTAGTCTATTATACTGTATTGCATCACATAAAACCAAACGATTCATAAAATATGGCAAATGATTGTGAATTTTTCTCTCCTCTATATGTCTGCAGTTTGTTGATGCTTCTGCAAGATGTATCAGGAACTTGTTATTCTAAACAAAACAAGATAAAAGAGCTTATGCTACGACAAGTTTTATAGATTTATTAAAAACTCTTGAACAATTTCTTTAAAATAAATGTGTCAAGTCAGAAGTGTCAGTCTTTAGATGGTAGTTACTTTCTATCTTATTCATAAATATGTGTTCACTTTTTGCTCTGTTTCTAAACTAATGAATGGCCATGACTTTCATTTAATGATTTTATAACAAACACAATAATTGTAAGAGAGTAAAGAGAGATAAAATCGATTTGTAGTAGTTCAAATGAAATAACTATTGACTTATATTCACTCTCCAAATTCTACTTGAGGATTCAATACCTTCTTCCTTTAATAGGTGATCCTCCATAAAACATCTTTGTCAAGAGTGAAGCAGTATAATTACATTCATCTTACTTTGCCATGAGTGAACAATAATCCATTATAAATTTTATTCAAGGTTAGGATGAACTCTTAAAAAGTGTAATCAACTAATTTTTTCAATTGTAATAATTATACAGCTTAAATACTTATTTTCTTGTTCACACCAATGAGTGAAGGCCTAATAGCATTATGTTATATACACATGCACTCTCTAACTTCTGAAAGCTTTTAAAAATTCTTAAGTATGCCCAACCTTCTGTTTATAACTTATATATGGTTTATTTATACTCAAAACAACTTAAAATATTTGTTAGATGTAAAAACTAGTCATTACAGTGATTAGAACAGTAGCGTTGGTCGAACATTCCACGCATTAGTTAATAATTGTATGCATTAGATAATAATTGTACTTGAATGATCAACAAATGAGGTTATTAACTTGTGTTATATTTTTCAAAAGAAAATGGTCAACCATATTTACCACACTAGTTGATAAATTTATCCAAAACCTTAACATTAGTCACCCAAATTCACCATACCTGTCAACTAAACTTCCTAAAATAAAATTTTAAAGCCTATCAATTTCTTCAAAGATCAAAATGCAAATTTCTTTATACTCCTGATTTAAAATCATTTAAAAAATTTGTTTGAAGCTTGTTATGTTTTCTTTAATGGTAAAAAATTTATCTTTATTATGATAGGATTTATACATTATTTAATATATGAAATTGATTATACACTGGAGATAGACTGAAGTTCCATGTTGAAGATCTTTTCTGTGTTTTGTGCGAAGTTGAGTAGGAAATATATGACTACCTATTCTTCTCATGTGCATTTTCCTCAGCTCCGCGGAACCATCTACTAGCCATCCTTGGAATAAAACGCCCAAGTAGAGGTTGGAGGAACACACTAACTTGGGTAAAAAGTGCAAATTTCAAGAGTAATGGTGACAGGAAGATCTTCAGGTTTCCATTTGGAATGATCACTTACCATATATAGAAAGAAAGAAATAATGTAATATTTGGAATCAAGGAAGTGGATGTTCAATCAAGTTAAGGCAAGGTTATGCTAAGGCTAAGGCTAACAATTCTAGCAAGGAACCTGACATTTGAAATTTCGGTGGGATTGAGATGTAGACAGTGTTTGTAACTTAACCATCAATACCTCAATATAGTGTTGTTCTGGTTGTAATTTTCCTAGCTACCTTGCTTCTTTTGTTCTTCTATGTCTAAAACTCTTTGGTTATGAATTTAATTTTAACATTCAAAAAATAATTATGCAATTACAAGTAAGATTATAATGATTTGCTCAAGTATTGATATGTTTGGTTCCTCTTTATTTGAATTGCATATGTTCTCCATAGTTCTCATTTTCTTTATCCTTTCATTTCTTAATTGATTCAGATGGATCCTTTTTCTCACTTTACCATTCTATTTAGCTTGATCTTTCACATGTTAATTTACTAATATCTCCAAAGATAAAGACATTAGTAGTAATGATAATTGCTAACTAGGTTATGCTTTTTATCATTATTTTGAGAGCATTTTACTTTTGCTTGGATTATTTCTATTAGATTTGGTACTCTATATAGATTGTTTTTCCTTTATAAGATTTATTTTAGCTCTTCAATGAATA
Source organism: Erythroxylum cataractarum (assembly GCA_024703695.1). Classification (NCBI taxonomy): domain Eukaryota; kingdom Viridiplantae; phylum Streptophyta; class Magnoliopsida; order Malpighiales; family Erythroxylaceae; genus Erythroxylum; species Erythroxylum cataractarum. The sequence continues at coordinate 9,798,944 of JANJEY010000007.1, read as the reverse complement.
AGAAATGAATTCGGGCAACTTAGAGCCAGGTTAGTGAAGTTTTAGGTGACTTAGATGAACACTGCTTTAACTTGGTCTCATATTCGATACACATCCTAAACAACTTTTTGGCATGCGTTGATTGTGATCTTTACGTAAATTAGGATTTTTAACGATTGTGATAAATATATGACCAATATGGCCTCGTATTGGTTAAAATTTTGAGGTTTTTTTTTTTTTTTAAGCCTACGAGGTGTCCTAAAAGGGTCTCAACTCATGAGAAGACGCCTTTAAGTCATCCACTCCTAGACTAATCCCCGCTCGCACCGGGTCAGCTCGTAAGGGATAAAGTGTTGGCCAAACAGATTTTTCCATTCCCAGGACTCAAATTCAAGACCTCTTATTTAAGGGATGAGAGTGTTGAACCACTCACACCAATAAAATAGCCATCTACGAGGGAAGAGAGAGATAAGTGACATCTAGGGGATGAAAGGACAATTGTAGTAATCAAGGAAGAAGTAACCATGTAAAAAAGGAAAGAGGCCCCATCAAAATTCACTCAATGAGCATCAATCTTTTAAGATCCAAGCCAATGCTATTATTTAACCTTGTTTTCTTATTATTTATTGTTTATTTTCGTCACTTTTTTATGAACAAAATTAGGATAGATCTAGGTGAGATGGAACTCTAAACTTACTATTTAGTTTGATTTCTTTGATTTAATGATTCATTCAAGTTTTTCTTTTAGAATTATTCATGAGTATATATTATGTTAAACTTAAGTAGCAAATTGAAGAATCAATTTTGGATCTCATATGTAAGGATTGAGAATTCATATCTATAAATAGATTAAGGCAAGAAAAGTGAGGGTTATATAGAATCCTAGAGATAGAATTGCATAAATCTCATAGGTTAAGTCAAATATATTAAAGGAATTCATAGAATGAATTAATGCATCCATAAAGGTTTTGATTAGAAGAAATTTTAATTAATTAAGGATATAATTTATATTTCTTTTTCAAAAATATGGTTGTGACTTCAAAATTTCTACTGTTAAAACATATTATGATTAATCATTTAATCAAGATAAATTCAAGCATAAGAAAGGCTTTACGGGCATTCTACATCTAAATCTTCACTATCAATTAGATGGTTTATTCTTGTCTATAGCTTTGATTGGTTATTTCTTATTTTAGTTTAGTTAATTATTTTCTTTAAAATCAATCTTTCTTTTTATTAAGTTAGATAATAGAAAAACAATTAATACTAGTAGTTATACTCCTTGTGGGATAGACACTCACATGTCCCAAACTATACTATAAGAATGATATATGTGCTTGCCCTACTGATTTTCTTTTAGTATTATTTTGTATTTTGAATATATCATATTAAATTTTTGGTATCATTATTAGGGAAAAGAATATTATAAAAGCTTTATTTTTTAATCTAATTCCTTTTCCTTTCTTTTACATTATCTATTTTATTAATATAGTCATTTTTATTTAAATATTTGTAGAATTTTCTACCTATATGTTTGTGGCTAAATTTTAGGGTTTGGATCTTTAATGTATGACTAAGAGTTTTCTTATAGTACTACTTGAGCCAAATCTAGAAATATGGTTTAAAATAGTTTAAAATTTGAGGAAAAAAACCTAATAGTTCAAACGTAGCTGACAAATAAAATCATAGGATAGGGAGGAAATTGAACTTTCAGTGTCTATACTAGATCATCACTCACTAGGAAAAAGTCTAGCATGTGTAGACTAAGGATAAAGGCCAATAATTTTGAGATCAGAAGTAATAAGATTCAAATGGTACAACAACTCATATAGTTTGTTAGATTATCTAATAAGGGCCCTCAAGGGGTGTGGCTTGGTGGTTGAGAGTCGGGCTTGACTTTGGCTAGATCCCAGGTTCGATTCCATGCTAGCCCCTCTTGTAAGAGCCTGGGGCAGCTGGGGTTTTACCTGTAGATGGAGAACTAGTTGGGCCCTCAATGATGAGGTGCATCCGCTTGACCCGCCTATGAGGTAGTATGCCAGTTGGACCTTCAAAGAAGTGTGCCCGTTTTGCCCGCCTACCGGGTTTTCTCGAATCAAAAAAAAATATCTAATAAGGATCCAAATGTGTACATTATAATTTTTTTTGGATGCAATACTCTTAAGATTGATGGAGCCTTAGAGGATGTGATTTGGTAAAGGCTATTCCACTTTACATTAAGGCAAAAAGCTAAATTATGGTTGAAGTCTCTACCTCTTAGATATATTACCGCTTGGAATGGGCTAGCTAAGAAGCTTTAGCCAAGTATTTTTCCCTAGCACAAACAATAATGTCATCTTCTCTTTCCATCAATTAAAGGATAAGAAATTTTATGTCATATAGGGGAGATGGAAGGAGTTATCATGAATGTGCCCACATTATAGACTCAACTTAGGATTATAGATGTAAACATTTTGAATGGGTTAAATTACCTAACTAAGCATTTGATCAAGACATCTTCAATTAAATATTCTAAGCATTCAATTTGTAAGTAGATTAATTAAATTTTCTAAGGGCCTAGATAAGATATTTTAGTTAAGGTTAAGAACTTCATCTTTTTTTATAGATTTTATAGTTTTGTTTATAAAGGATGATGTTGAGGTTTTCTTGATCTTAGGACAATCTTTTCTAGCTTACTACTAAGGATATAATAGATGTGTATGATGGAACACTAATCCTAAAGGTAAGAAATAAGAAAGTAGATTTTGAAATATCCAAATCCATAAAAAAATTTCCTTGACAAAGATGGTACTTATTTCTAAATAGATGTGGTTGATTCTGATGCTTCTCCTACTATATAGGAAATAGTCACTTAAGAGCCACCATAAGCTTGTATCATATCAAGAGAAAAAGAGAATATGTGTAACTCTATTTTAATAAATCATGTGATATAATATAACTAGAAGTAAATGAGTCATTGGTTAGGAAAAAATAGTATAATCAAGCCTTCAATTAAGGATTTTGGATAAATGAAGGGCACCAGGAGTCCAACAAAGAGGCTATTGGGAGAAAACCTAATATTTAGAATTTCGTTTTAGTTTGATAGTTTTATGATCTTTAGAAATAGTTTTAATTTGTTTTTATAGTCTTAAAATCATGGATTTAGGTTTATCTTTATAATATCTTTATATTATAGTCTTTCGATCCTTCTTATCTAGAACTTCTTAATGATTTCTTCCTTCTTAATTTCCTATACTTGGAATTCTTGGTCGATATTTCCTCACTGATGTGTTTACCTTACTCTCTTCTACCCATTGTTATCCATAATATTAAGCTTTAGTAGGATACAATTTTAAAATTTAAAAAAAAAAGAGATTTTAATTTAATATCTTCTTTCTTAGAATAAGTTAAAACGAAATGAAAAGAGTTATAGAATATTTATACCTTTTTCTTTTAAAATTATTTTATTAAAACTTTAATGAAAGTTAGAATGAACAAATTAAATTTTAAAAAATGTTAGATTTTAATTTTAAATAAGAAATTTAAAGAAAAAATTTATATTTTAATTTCTTCTTTCTTTTTATGTATTTATTTAGATATTTTACTCCATTAATCTTAATAAAGGTTGGAATTTGAAATATGAAATCCCTCAGGAATTAATAAAATGTCTGTTATAAACTTATAACTTTGCTGTTAATCTCCTTAAAAATATTTTAAGCATTTTGAAATTAATAAAAATCATTCCATAAAAATATATTAACAAAAAATTAAAAGAATTATTGTTCATCTTTTAGAAACTATTACTTTATCTCTTAATTGATTGAAATCCTTAAATTAATAACACTTCATATATGTATATTAATATTGAAATAAAATAATGACTTGCTTCAATTAAAAGTTTGTTTCTAATTTAAAAAATAAAATTTTGAAAATTCAGTGATGAGAAAAATTAGATATCAAATTAATTACATTTAATTCCCAGTAAATCATATTAAATCTTTACCTCTAATAAAATAATACAATTTTAAAAAGAGAAAAAATTAATAATTTTCATAATTTTATGATAAATATTATTTAAATTACTCTTACACAATTTTGCTAGTGTATATTTTAATTATTTTAACGATAAAAATTGCCAAAATAATCTTACTTCAAAACATGTTAACCCAAAAATATAGATATAGATGAGATGACGTGTTCTGCCACGTCAAACGTATGTATGTACCGTATAAGACTTAAGGCCATCGTCAGCGGATAATGGTATCCCACTCGAGTCCTGGGAAATGATCAGTTTGATAGATAACGAAATAGAAAGAACATCAACTACATACACACAAAGAAATGGCAACAGTGTCTTTCCCACTCGCGCGAAACGCATTTTCTCATCCTTACTCATCTCTCAATCGTCGCCATTTCCTAATTTCGGAGTCTAATGCACCTCTCAAAATCAGCTGTTCTGGTAAGACATCATCATGCCACTCGGTTTTCGTAGTTCCTTGTTCTCTGTCTGTCTCTCTCTTTTTTTTTTTAAAAAAATTCCCTTTTAATGTTATTTCCTTCTGAAAGAATCAAATTTCCAGCTTTTGGCAACCGACTTGATTTCTTAGCTTTACCATTTTCCATGAATTGTAATGGGTTACCATGGGATTTGTAATTCGGACTTTGGAGCTCAGAATTGCTATAAAGGAATGTTAATTTTTTATTTTTGTGAGTAGCTACAAGGGATGGATGTAAATCCAGTGTAAACCTGTTTCATTCAAAGGAACTTAACTGCGTAACATGTGGGATTCTTGCTGCTTGGACCATTACTACTGCAACGCCTGTAATTGCTGCTAGTCAGGTAACTATCACACCTTTGAAGTTCACTGTTTTACTTTTTGTCAGAAGAGACATTTACAGGTTAGCTCTTGGTGCAAAAGTAGGTTGTTTTTTTTTCCCAATTTGGAATTACGGGAATGAGATCTTAGAAACAGCTTTTCCGTGGAAGTGGAGAGTCTTATCCATCCTAAACTTAGCCTAATAATACTAAAAAACATCTTAAGATACTATGGATTCCCAGATAAGTACAAAGCAGATGCTTTTCTAGGCTCCTCTATGAATCGTTAACCGTTTGTATCAGGTACTCTGCTCTATTCTGATGGATGAAGTAGATTGGTCATTGGTTTCAAAACTCAATTCGTCTACATAAAAGTTTGTTGAATGAAAGTTTTGGAATTAACGATTTATTGGGAAAGGAACTGTTTTATCGTATGTTTCTCTAGTAAAGTTCTTTTAGCAAGTTTGGCGAAAATGATTTTGTCATTCTAGGTAAGTATGGTAAAGTAGTATTGATCTTTGCTTTACTTTTTTCCGTAAGAAACAACAGCACGAAGCACACATTTGATAGGTTTTCTTCTCTGACTTCATGGGTATAGTGTGAGATCTTTCTGTAAATTTCTACATCATTATAAAAAGCTCCCTCTCACAATCATCTATAGGAAAATAAGCTGCTTTTGAAGTCCTTGAATTTAAAAGTGGCTACATGATTTCATGAATAATGAAATAGCAGGAAGCTTTAGCTTGGATTTGATTATCCTCATTCCCCCTTGCTCCTTGCGCAGTCACGATCCCTCATAAATCAAAAGAACTTGTGAAACGCTTTTAAAAAACATTGAACTGATGTTTTAGTTTCTCGATATAATAATATTATTGGAAATTGGAAAGTGGTTTTTTTTCTAGGTAATAGGATTGCTGATAATGGTAGTTATGCTTCACTTTCCAAATCATAATATTTTTTTCTAGATTTTTATGTTCTTATCCTTCAGGTAATTATTGCTAAATTTCATAGGTGTTCTGTCAAGCTTTGTACTCCACCAATTTTAATCCTATTCTCTTAATTTCTTGTTTGTCGTACCAAGATTGTTATTTTCCTTTAAAATGCCAACCTTATTTATCGGTATGGGTGTCCAATCCAGAAAAGGGATGCTTTGTTGGATGGTTTTAATAGCATCAAAATTGATTGGAGAAACTTATTGACTTCTTTTTTCTTTCTTTTGTGTCTTGGGATCCTAGGCATCTTTAGTCCCTTTCTTCTGAGATTAGATAATGATTCTTACCCCAGAAAGATTTGTTCATTTTCACTTCATCAAATGCTAATCCCTGTTGAAAATTCTCTTGCATCTTTGACAAAGGTAATCTTTTCTTTTCCTTTTTTACTTTCATTTTCTTTTCATGTCACCTTTTGTAAATTTCAGGTATGACTTTATTGTGAATACTAAGAACATGTATATTTGAGGTGATAATGCTACCATTATGGCTATAGCACTTGTAATTTGCATGCCTTCACAACATTCAAAATGTGATGGTTAACTTGCAGAGGTTGCCCCCATTATCAACAGAGCCTAATCGATGTGAGCGAGCATTTGTGGGAAACACAATTGGCCAAGCAAATGGTGTTTATGACAAGCCAATAGATCTTCGATTTTGTGATTATACAAATGACAAGTCCAATCTGAAGGGGAAGTCACTTGCAGCTGCACTAATGTCTGATGCCAAGTTTGATGGTGCTGACATGTCAGAAGTAGTAATGTCCAAGGCTTATGCTGTTGGAGCTAGCTTCAAAGGTATCTTATCATTTCATCGTTAGATATATGCATTTGCTTGTATTATTTTCCATCACCAAATGCTTTTGATATGTGTTTAAAGTCTTACTAGAGGGAAACATAAAATACCTTGGTTCATTTTCATAGATTGATAATCAACGTATTTCTTGCACATGAACAACTTATGAAGTAGATACTTTCTGGTTGATCAATAATTGGTTCACTGGTATCTTGACGCACAAGTGCATTTAACTAATGGATGTAAGTATGCAATGACATACATCGTAGACACACAATAAACCTTATTTAAAACTGAAACTTCCTAGCTTTTGCTTCTTATTTAAGTGTCTATTTGCTTGTAGAGATGACGAAGGTCATGAGAATAATGTGTTTATCTATTAAAGAAAAATAAAATGAATTGTAGTTGTTAGCTGAAAGCAATATCAGGTATATCATATAGATGCCTGAGTTATCTTCGTCTGGTTCAATGGCTATGTGCAACAGGAACTGGGATCATTCATAGTAGGATGTTTGATTGTCTGATGGGTAGAAGGTGCGGAAAAGGAAAACCATAATTCTGTAATATCTGTAGTCTTTGAACATCAGCACAGATAAAATTTCAGTTTTCAATCTGTTGGCAGTAGGGTTGGTTTTTTTATTTTACCTTCCTTTCTTTTTTTTTAGAAAACCAAATTGTATGAAGGCCAATAATCAAATGTTGGATAACACACTGCCACAATTCTTTCTAGGTGTGGACTTCTCCAACGCTGTTTTGGATCGGGTTAATTTTGGGAAAGCCGAACTTGAAGGAGCTATCTTTAAGAATGCTGTATTATCTGGCTCTACATTTGACGAAGCTCATTTGGAAAATGCTGTTTTTGAGGACACCATCATAGGTTACATTGATCTTCAGAAGCTTTGCACAAATACCACCATTAGCACTGAAGGAAGAGCTGATCTGGGATGTCGATGACCTCAGTTTGCTTTTGTAGTACTAATCTATATTATCCGTATTTGTTGATCAACACAAAACAAGATTAGTTTTGGTGATCATGAAGAGATACATAGTGCAGGCAACGTTTCAGTCTGTTATGACTGTTAAATATACAACGCGTTTTACTTCTGATTGTTGTCGATGTCCCTTCGACGTCGTTTGTGTTCTCTTCATTTGTTACGTACGGTCGCTAATTATTCGTAACATACTCTTACTTCTTGAATGCTTCTTGATACAAAACCTAACAGTCTCGGTACTCTGGCAATTCTTTAATGGCTATGAATCACATGTAAATAAAGAAACCAGGACAACAGCAACGAATTTCAATTTTTGTAGACAGGATTACATCCTTAAAACGCACCATGAGCAGTCCGCATACATTTCAGTAACTCCAAAAACCAAAACATGAGTTCTAGGTGTGAGCTCCTGAATAGCAATAGCAGCTTTCCAATCATGATATGTACTTCTCCTGATGCTCTTGAAGTAGCTTTGCCAAAGACATGGCGTCTAGATATAGTGCACTTACTTCCTCAACGTCAGCCTGTACGGGAAACCAAAATAAACATGAAATTCTCTGTATTTTTGTAGACAGGATTACATCCTTAAAACGCATCATGAGCGCTCTGCATACATTTCAGTAATTCCAAAAACCAATACATGAGTTCTAGGTGTGAGCTCCTGAATAGCGATAGCAGCTTTCCAATCATGATATGTACTTCTCCTGATGCTCTTGAAGTAGCTTTGCCGAAGACTTGGCGTCAAGATATAATGCACTTACTTCCTCAACGTCAGCCTGTACGAGAAACCAAAATAAACATGAAATTCTCTGTATTCACCAAAAGAAAATTTCATCCAAGCAGTCAAAGCTTAGGTGTTGCAGCAGTCAGGAAGATCTTGAAGTTCTATCCTATAACAAGAACCAATCATGTTCTACGACAAAACTCACCTTGCAAATCTTGTCTCGACCATTCATTTTTGTCACAATGCTGGCAGGTGATAACAGCTGAACCGCGTGCCTGCAAAATTCATGATTGAATATACTGGTGATGTGATCGAGAATAAACTGCACTCGTAATGACTTCACTAATAAAAACCTCAAGGATGTGTGTTGTCCAATCTCTCCCAAGAACGCAAGACTTTCTTCATCAAGGGACAATTCCTCCACCTGGGCACGAATTGCTAATATCTGCCGAATGAACAAGGCGGCATTTTATATATGCTTTAGATTTAAAAAGTTGATCCATAGAAGGCACAATAAAAACATCAGTTGGCACAACCTGTATCATTTCAGCAGGACCATAAATTTGAGTTCTGATAATAACCAATCGATCCAAGAGGTCAACAGGTATACCATGAGGACTATTCATATCAGTACCTCTGCAATAAGTTAACATCAGAAGTAAGAAACCATGGTAAAGTCCAAAGCATTTGAAAGAAAAAATATCCAACTGGAAGGTCTACATAATTGTTAACTTGAAGTATTACACATTCATGATGTAGACTAGGCCATTAAAAATTACCGTGCATGCCAGAAGGTACAAAATAAAAACAAAAGATACACGGTAGAGTACAGTGAGGATATCACTGACAACGAAGCACATCTTTCACTTAAATCTTCAACATTTGCTTACCTTACATTACATATTCCTCTATTTGTAGCAAAGATCACAATTGGCGACAATGAGCTTTCCAAAGCACGATTTAAGTACGAAAAGCACTCCATATCCAGCATATGAACCTGTGAAATGTGTTTGTGATTAGACAAAAGAAAGCGTGGAATGCAAACAACAGATAAATATCACTAAAGAGACAGGAGGACCTCATCAATGAATAGGACACCAGGTACAAGCTCAGCGATTCCTTCATCAATATATCGATTCACAACCTATCATCAACAGAAATTTGTCATACATTAAGGAATTTGAAAGTTTGAAAAGCATGTCCATCAGAGGACGACACCTCACATAAATAAAGGCATTCTGGCAATGCCAAAGAAATAGCTTATTTATTAGGCAAAGGAGTACCTTATTTATTTCCTGTCGCAGCTTATCAGTGATTTCTGTCTTTCTGGGCTTCATCATCTGACCCATCAAAGACAATATATCTTGCCCACCTTGGGGCCTTGCATTTGCAGCATCCAAGTCATGCAGTGTTACATCCTGAAGTCAAAAACCCGTTGACAAATTGGACCATTGTATTAAGACGAGTTAGAAAACATAACTGCATTATAGAATACTGATACTACAAACATGTCATATTGGTTTTCTTAACTAGTATGAGCTTCGCATCCCTACATATACGACGGTTATTTAGACCCAAAAAAAGTTATACAAACATTGGTTCCAATATGAGCTTCACATCCCTGCATATGCAAAGGTTATTTGCACCAAAAAAAAAACTTATTAAAACACTGTTAGGACCATAATTCTCCAAAATAGTGAAGCAAATATGCCAACAGAGTTCTCAATTTCTATTCTATTGGTGCAAATACTGAAATTAGTTATATTATGACACGGAAATAACAAGAATATTGATTATCCCATATTACAAAAGGCACACAAATAACCTTCAAGCTTCTCACTGTAGATACCATGCCATGTGTATAGTATCCAAATGAGGTGTGAAGCTATAAGTACAAAATTATAAATGAAATACCTGAACTATCTCCTTTTTTTTGTGGACATCCCCCTTAGGAAGGGGGACATATTCTTCTGCTTCAAGGTCAAATTCTGTGGCAAAAGCATCACTTCTACCCACCCTTTTGACTGCTCCACTATTTGCCTCTATGTATATAACATCTCCAACTGCCACCTAGATGAAACGTTACAAATATATCAAGTTAAGTCTGTGGTAAATTCATTACCATAAGGATAACAAAAGCCTAATCATCCAAAAGTCTAAGAGAGAACCGAATTACCTAGTGTGAAAAACCCAGCCAAGCCAGGCAGGTCAAACCAGAAAACTTGGGACCCAATGCACAAGCCTGGCTGGGACACTCCTGAAACCTTAATTGCAACAACACGAGCAAGTCAACTCAAAACCCGATGTTCAATTGTGACACTTAATTAGGTTCAATCTGATTCAACTCTTCAAACAATGTCTTACATATTTTCATACTAATTCAGCACTAAAGCCAACATTGGCATGGATCCACTTTAAAACTCAGACTGGGACAACCTCCAGGTCACATTTCACATCACTGAAAATAATAATAGATAAACAATGCATAAATATTGAGAATTCATATGCAAAAAGATTGAGGACCTTACCTTCTCCTTAATTAAGGCATCATATATAGTAGGGTCCAACTTCAGTTGCTTGGTTCCTTTCACAGTTTTTAATCCAATAATGACATGGCTGATGCTTTTACCATAGCCCCCTGTCATGCTTTCTGCCTCTTCTGGGGAGAGTTCTGTAACCTGAAACAATTATTAAATAAATGTCAGCATAAATAATAAAGTCTGGGATAGCTCTAAGAAGATGGGTTAATAAGCTCTTTGCAAAAGACTGTATTGAAGTTGACTTGCCTCTCCTTCATAGACCTCTTTATTTTCTTTGATACGTAGACCAATTGCTCTTCTAAAATTTTCCATCAAAACCTCAGTTTTCTTCACCTCTGAAGAGTATACTTCTGATCCAACCATTGGACAGAAAGGAACCTACAAGCAGAAAAGGCCCAAAAAGGTATATAGTTAAATATGTAATCACAAGCCAATAGCCATGAATTGCATTAAAAAGATATGCAGCAATGTCTAAAGGAATTTCATGCAAGGAGTTATATTATTATTGAGAAATGGACGTGCCTTGCTCCCAAGTTCTTGAGATATCCCTAGGGCTAAAGCTGTCTTTCCAGTACCGGGAGGTCCAGCCAGTAAAAGAGCCCGACCAGCCATCTTTTTCTGTTTTATCATATCAACTACTAGTCCAGCTGCTTCCCTGGCCTCAACTTGCCCAACAAATCCAGAAGCCAAAGGTATTGCAACTCCACTAGGCTAGAACCAGAAAGAGCTATGTTAGAGGAGTCCGAAGAACAAGAACCAATCAAAGACAGAGAGTAACTAGAAATGTGACTCCACAAGTTAGTGGTTAAAATATCACAACCAGGGCTAGAGGACCTAGCAATTTATAGCTTATTTTTTCTTTCACATTACTCGGGAAAAAGCTAAGAAGTCAACAACACTTCTCCAATATGACAATCCTAAATACCTTCATATGTTAAGTTGCAGTCTCCATGGGAACCGAACCACTCAAACCAATATCAACATGAAGTGATAAATATGTGAAATTAGAAGAGATAAACTTGAATTGGGTGCTTTACAGAACTTCATAGGAAAAAGTGAAGTGGTGTTACCTCAAGGCCAAGGCCTTTGATGTGGGTGTGAGTGGCAATTCTTTGCTTCTTGGCTGTTGACTGTACCTCCTCTATCTTCATTATTTTCTACTTTTTTTAAATTTAAATATATGCAACTCCAAGCTAATACACCCAAACCACACCAATTAGCAACCAAAAGTTCACAGGAGAGAAAGACAGCAAGTGTGCGACTGAACCAGGCGAGCACGATGAAACGGTACGCTAGTCAGACACTGAGAAGAATGGATAACCTTTTGAAACTTGATGGTTTAAGGAAACTCGGAGAGCGACAAATCGACCATGTAAGCTTACTTGCTCTATTCACGGAAAAAGAAATAGGAAGGGGAAAGAAGAACAACAGTATACAAGAAAAGCAGTTACTATATAAGAGAATCTCCCTAGG
>JANJEY010000007.1:9649274-9665998 GCA_024703695.1 Erythroxylum cataractarum | reverse complement strand
TGCTTAAAGATCTATTCAACCCCCCTTCTAGATCGCTAACATTGTTCATTATAGAGGGGCAACTGGAACGTCAACCTCCAGACATTGTCGAATCTTCCAGGCACTAGCTCCGGAAATAACTTGTGAGTAACCTAGACGGTCTCACTTAATTAACTGTTTGCTTTATAATATGCTTTGAATAATGACATTGATGTGGCTTGATTGTGTTGATTCCAGACAAGGAAGGTCCGGTGATTCTAGTGTATGAATGAATTATTAGAGTGCTCCTTGTATGTGAACATGACGAAACAAATGCTTCAAATGTACAAATTTGTGAATATGCATATGAATGCAAAATTGTGCTCAACACTTCTGTTGAATGCCGGATTACGGTCCAATGATGAATGTGGTCTAAAATGTGAATGTGCATCCATGTGATTGACCGAGGTTATGTTATGACAAACATTCATTACATGAATGCATGCAAGATAAAGGAAGTTATGACTGGGGTCGCCAGGATAAAGATTTAAATCTCAGAATGTGATTAGAGCCTCGGGCTCGAGTGCGACTGTACCTGATATCCACTAAGTGATATGGAACGTTATATGACACAGTTCAGTATCCATTAAGGGATATGAGTTAGTAAAAAGACACTTGGTCATAACGACAATAATAAATGAAAGTGAGTCTCACGTGCATTGCAATTATAATTGATATGTGTGTTTTGTATGAATGATATGACTATTTTGAATGTGGGATGTGATATATTATGAATTTGCAATGAAGTGAATATTATGTTACGTCTGATAGTGTAATACATGAATTGAGTGAACCATCAATAATGGTTACCTCATTGAGTTCACAAAACTCACCAAAATTGCAACATTGTCTTTTCAGGATCGAGAGATGACTCAAGCTACTAAGGGACTCTACCAGCTGTATAGATTGTGTTTTGGCAGGAAGAGTCATGGTTCAAAGGTCGGTCAGCTAGAATCTGTGGACAATTTAGATAGATTACTTATATCTTCCTCTCTCATGTAGTCCTTTTGTATTAAATTTGATGTTGTATCTATGGAAAACGTTGAAAGACAATGTAGACTTCGATTGTTGTGAAATGAAACGAGGAAAAAGTTAGGTTTTTAAAATATTGTGATCTTTTTATGATATTTTTTAAGTAACTTGTGATGCCATGTCATTTGAAGTAAATATAGTGATCGAACGTAGCTCGCCCTTATCGTAGGATATATACCGGAATGACCTTCGGGTGTCTCGGTGTGTACCCTGCGATAAGAAGGCGCTACACGTGCCATGGTCCTGCCTGAAGAACCTTCTTGGTATCATCCAGATAGGAAAACTTAAACAGAAATACAACATTAGTATTTATAAGGATATCTTCTAGTCCCATAGATTTCCGATTATACATGACACATTGCTTTATTATAGGGAATGCCACTTGCCAATCAATAAAGAAACCAAGAAGTGAGGAGTTTCACGTGCTAGCTCCTACTATGAGAACTTCCAAAGGTGGGGTAAATAATCATGGAATCAGATGCCTAGAGGGAGGAGAGTAATTAAGCTCATAATCAAACAATTAGTTGTAGGACATAAACTAACAATAAGAACTAGATGTGCTACAATTACTTACACAAGTAGAATCTTAGCAAACCAACTTGAACGCTTAATCCTGAACTAGGAAATTAACTGTTGTTCGGATAAGATTATTATCATACTAACTAATCTATTTAGAAGACTCTCACATTGAATAATTGACCCCCTTTTTGTATTAATATATGGCCTTGTGAGGTCTTTAAATTAAAAAAAAGAGTAATAAAATGTCTAAAATGTTGTCATCTCAAATACGGCCTTTTATTTAGGAGAAATTAGCATCCGAATGATTGAAAGCAAAGGCTACAAATTACAATTAAAATATTCAATAATCTCCTTTATAAAATAAGGTACTTTTGGAGGATCTTAAATTAAAAAATAAAAAGGAAATCAGCGGCTTTGTAAGCACTTTTGTGATACATCATAAACTGTGAGAGGTTAGCAAACTACACTGCACGGTCAAATTTTAGGCCCAAGCCTTGCCGCAGGCTGTTAGTGTTAGGCCTAATAACGCCATCACTTCTCTCAATGTTTTTCTGCACAAAGTAAACCGTATTCTACGTCATTTCCCTCCCTGCTCATCTAACTTCTTCCCATTTCTAGGGTTTTGGATTATGTTTTCCAGTTTTATCTTCTATTAGGATTTCATTTTGTCTGTTTGATCCACCGCCATGGCTGAGTGGCACCAGTTTCTCCAATCTATCTTTATTGGCCTTCTTTTTTCTTATCTTCTCGCTAAACTCATCTCCGTTGTCGTTTCATTCAAGGACGACAATCTCACCCTCAGCCGTAACTCCACCCCTAACCGGACTCAAGCCAAACCCGACTCACTCTCCTCCGCAGCTCCTACACCGCAAGCCAAGCTCTCTCATCCCCGAGATTTCGACTCTGGGGAGACCGAATCGATGATAGCCGAGCATGGCAGTGTGAGGAACGAGAGCGCACCTGGCAGCGACGCCGATGCTGACGACGATGATGACTGGGAGGGGGTTGAGAGTACGGAATTGGACGAGTTGTTCAGTGCGGCGACGGCTTTTGTTGCGGCGACGGCGGCGGATCGTCTGTCGCTGAAGGTATCGAATGAGCAGCAATTGCAACTTTACGGGTTGTACAAGATCGCCACTGAGGGGCCTTGCAGTGTTCCCCCTCCTTCCGCCATTAAAATGACTGCTCGTGCCAAGTGGTACTTATGTTTATCAATTTAAACTAGGATTTTTTTTGTTAGTTTTTTCCTTCACAGAAGCAGGAGCGAGATAAAGAGTGAAAGACATGTGCTTCTGTTCGAAGAACGATTGGCTTGTTGATGATGCAATCATTTTTGTGTTGTTTCTGATGTTTAGGCAAGCATGGCAGAAGTTGGGTGCAATGCCTCCAGAAGATGCCATGCAGAAGTACATTGATATTGTCACTGATCTGTATCCCTCTTGGGCTTCTGGTTCGACAGTGGTAAGTCTTAAATCTTGTTTTTGGACAGTGGGCCTGTTCTCCTTAGAACTCGTACATCTTGCTTTTTTCTGCTGAATCATTTCTATTTATGTTTTTCCTGTTTTTTTTTTTCCCATATTTGAACACATACATGTTCAGAAGAACAAAGGTGGGAGGGATGATGCACGGTTTAAAGATTCAAAAGGACCTATGGGACCAGTGTTTAGCACTTTTGTCTATGAGGAGGAATCTGTAAATGAGTTGTAAGGATCTTTAAACTTCAGCATAAGGAGGCCCATTTTAAGTTCTTCAACGTTTGAAAGTTAATTGTATCAGCTTCCTAATGGGTGCTTCCACATTTGTAGAAGTGCAATTCATGAGTTTCTAATTTTGACATTTAATTTTTGTTCTTCAAGATCTGTTGTCAGTTACTAGTGTTGTTTAGTACCTCCCGAGTATTATGTGCTAGTTTATGCTATAAATTTTCAATCTGTGGATTATATGCGTTATTGACTCTCTCATACATGTTAAGGTTGAATCAACATTCTCCTTATGATTTAAAAGCTCATTTCTTTACGTTCCCTAGGACAATGGACGCTATTCATGCTTTTGCTCGAGAAGGACAAGTGGAAAATTTGCTCAAATGCATTGAAAGCGGGGTTTCAGTGAACTTGAAAGGTATCATAAGATGCTCGTTCTGATACTGAAGTTTTATAAATTTAGACTTCTTGGAATGGACTGCTCATCAATATGTCCTTTCAGCTCAGGTTTTTGTTTCTCTTTATTTGTTTCTATTTCAGCATCATAAGATGCTTGTGCTGATATTGAAGTTTTATATATTTAGACTTCTCGGAATGGCCTGCTCACCATTATGGCCTTCTAGAACAGGTTTTTGATTGTCCTGGTCCAAAGAGTCTTCTGAATTATTTCATTTAAGCTGAAATCAGCTGGATTTAAGTGACACTGGTCATTGCAATACTAAGGTTGATTTTCCTTGTAGTGATGCTAACCGCAGAAGAATATTTAGTGTACAATCCAGAAAATGGTTTATGTTTAATTTGTCATAGTGAGAAAAAAAGATCTTTTTAGATATCCTCAATGGAACAGGGATTTTGCTTTAGTAGTGGCCATTTTATCTAAGACCTATTAATTAACAGCTAATGAGGTGGGCTGACTCTCTTTAATCAAAGTTTACCCCTAACAAATTACTCTCTCCCTATCAAATTGAAATATAGGACTTCATTTAGATACTCATGCGCCTTAATTCTAGTAAGGAATATAATGAAACTTAATTTTACCTAATAGATAATCTCAAAATAAACCTATTCTGAAATGGAAAAGGAAATCTAATTATTAAAGAAAAATATTTGTCGAACCTATTTAGCTGAACTCCTAGAAAGTAAAACTGACTAGGTTATAAAATAACCTTAAACTACCATTCTCCATCATTTTTTGCACTTAAAAGTCCCCTTTTATTATTTCATTTAAATTCTATCCCATTGTATCAGGCACTTGTTTATTAGGCAAACAGAACTCCATTGCTGTATCTGGTATTGTTATTATAGTACTTCACTTTTTTGAGGAAGCGTACAGCCTTGAATAAATCAATTGGGCGGCTGTTAGCTAAAATTTTGTTTTACCATTTATAGTGCTTGTGAAATATTAAGCAACTGGTGACGATTTAATTTTTAACCTTTTAAATTCTTTTATATGCATCACCCACCAATCGATTAAAAGAAGTTTTAGGTGACTTAATTATCTAATCAGGACCATGATTTTTCTCACTGAGCAATTTGTCGTTGATCATTTGCAGATAGTGAAGGAAGGACACCTTTACATTGGGCTGTGGATCGAGGCCATCTTAGAATTGTGAAAGAACTTCTTGGAAGAAACTCTGATATAAATTCAAAGGTGAGTTAGTAAAGATTTGGTTTTTAGATTGCCTGCAACTTTGAATGATGTTCTGCCTCTTTCATTTATGGATTTTGATGTTCTGTGAATTGTGGAGGAAATAGGAATGGGAGTTTCTACCATTCATTTCTGTCTAATTTGTAGAAAGTGCACAGTTTCCTTCATGGTCTGGAAATATTCCATTTTCCTTCTCTTTTAGCATGGAGATTTATGGTTTGCTTTTCCTTAATTTCATCTCCTCCTTGCTTTTAGTTCAAGCTGAGATAAAATGGGTTTTATCCGGTTGCTTTTGGGCCTTTCTGCGTGGTAGGTTGATTGGGCAATGATATGCTTTCTGCCTCAATTAGTAATTCTCGACTTGTGATAAGCCAGATCTTGCAAGTGCTAGGTTATGCCATAGTTGCTAACGTATGCTTTGAGCTTTTAATCCATTGTTAGGATAATGAAGGCCAAACCGCATTACATTATGCTTCTGTATGTGAGAGAGAAGACATAGCGGAGTTTCTTGTGAATCAAAATGCAGACACAAATGTGAAAGACAACGAGGGAAAGTCACCTCGTGATCTCTGTGAACTGGATTGGCCTTGCATGCGACATCAGAGAACACATGCTGACTGATTGTTAGTTGGGAGGGTTTCCACCAATTCCTCGTGGATGTATACGGTTATGTTTTGTAAAAACTTTTTAACGTCATCTATAATAGCGCTAATTTATCTTTGGCAATGGCTTTCTTTCTTCTTCTCTCAGGTCCCAAAAATTGCATGCTAGCGTTGAAATTTGTGGTTTGACTGATATGCACATTCTTTCTTCATCTTTGTATCTTAAGGAGCTAACAAGACAGTTTATAGTGATAGAAATTGGATGGAATTAGAGGACCACAAAATAATTAGGTTTTCTTGATTATGAATTTAAGTTGTAATGAAGGAAGTTTGTATTAAACAATACTCGAACTCAATTTTAAGGAAAAATACTTTAATAATTTCACTTATATGAAAAAAAAATTACAATATAATATTTTACTGAATTTTATTTCTGTTGCATAATTTTTACAAGTAGTATATTATATGATTAACAATTAAGTAAATTTTTATAACATTTTATTTAAATAATTTTAAAAATTAGTAAAAGGTTCTTTAAATATTTTTAGTACTTAAAACATAGGTCAGTTTGAAAATTCCCAAGTCCACAAGTCAAAGTCGAGAAATACAGCCTATGATTGATTCGGATAGGCTTTGATTCCAATATCCCTTTCAAATTGCTTCGAATTTCATTTGCTCCTTCCTCACATGGTTTGCTGCTATCTGGATGCTATTATTTCTAGTTCAGCCCCACCTTAAATTCTTTTCAGCTTTGTTATAATCCTTATAACTTCTGGAATTGACTTGAAACGTTTTAAAATCAATCTCATATGTCTTCCTGTTGATGAGATAAGTTATGTTTGGACTGTTTACTGTTTCCAGCTCTATCTTCAAATCCCTTTGCCAATTGTGCCGACGCATGAAAATCAAGTTTTTCAGATACAGCATCACCATAATACAACAATCTTAGTAAATCATCAGCAAGTGAAGCTTGCTTGCCTTCAATGCAATTGGATAGTTTATAATTCCACAAATCCCTATTTAGTATTTGCAAACTTAAGCACAAACAATAGACATTCTAGCTTCAACTACCTCGGGAGTAACACTAGGATTAATCTTTTGAATGCTACAATGGCATTGTAAAAGATACTCTGCTCGTCCCATATAAGTGGTACAACCCATGAGTTTCTTGCAAAAGACAGTTGAAAATCATATTTTTAATTAGAAATCCTGCTACGAGTAAAAGTAGCACAAAATGCCTCCATGAGCATAGACAGGAACATAAAATGCAAATACCTTCAAAGAAATAACCACGTCTGCCCTATGGTTTTCCTCATTCTTTAATGACATTTGCTAAAGAATACGAATTCTTGTTGGACACAACAGGTGTATTTTTTGAAAAGGAAAAATAAAATAAGCAAAATGGATACAAAAATATTTAACGTGATTTATCCTTAATTTTATGTTATATCCACAGACAAAACTCAAAATAATTCTTCTACTATTATAAATAGTAGGTATACAAAGATAAAACTAAAATCATGGCTCACAAGGTACTTTCCAACTTAAAAATACTAACTTAACTATTTTTCCACTTATCAATCCTTTAAAAAAAATATTTCCTAACTTTAGAACAATACTTTGCTCAGGTTTTCCTTTGTTTTTTTTGTTGTGTTGTAATTTTTTATGAAGTGGCACTCTGCTGCATGAGACAACTGTCTTGCAGTTATTTTCTTTCATTTTTCAACTATTGATGCCACATTTGTTGAACAAATTGGCGTCCCTCCATGTTGAGGGACCCATATCCAACAAATCAGTCCCTCTCGATTACATGGAGGGCTCTATCATACTTACTACTGATTGACAATACTCGAATTTACATTTTAGTATAATATTGGTTAACATGTCTGATCCATTTTTATCGGTATGGATCTTTTCTAATTGTAATTGTTTCGTCTCTATCACATCTTTGATCCAGTGATATCTCATATCAATGTGTTTTGATCGTAAGTGAAAAGAAGTATTCTTACCAAGATGAATAACGCTCTGATTGTCACAAAACAACTGATACTGTTCTTGCTTGATACTAAGTTCATTAAAGAACTTCTTCATCCATAGCAACTCCTTACAGGCTTCCGTTGTTGCAATAAACTCTGCTTCAGTTGTAAAAAGTGCAACACACTTTTGTAACTTTGACTGCTATGTCACAGCTTCCCTTGCAAAAGTAATCAAGTAACTTGATGTAGACTTTCTTGAGTCAATATCTCCAGCCATATCTGCATCTATGTAACTAGCTAACACAGGTTTTGCTCTTCCAAAATATAAGTATATTTTGGATGACCCTCGAAGATACCTGATAATCTACTTGACTGTAGCCTAATGTTCCTTTCTAGGATTTTAAAGGAAATGATTCACAACTCTAACTGCGTGAGCAATATCTAGCCGTATATAAACCATAGCATACATTAAACTTCTAACTGCTAAAGGGTATGAAATTTTGGACATTTATTCCTTTTCTTCATTTATAGAAGGGCACTTAATGGAACTCAATTTAAAGTGATTAGCAAGAGGATAACTAACCGCTTTAGTTTTGTCTAGTTTGAATCTCTGAAGTACTTTATCATTGTACTTCTCTTGTAACAAACATAGTTTCTTGGCGCTTCTGTCTCTAATAATTTGCACGTCAATAATTTACTTTGCTGATCCCACGTCTTTCATAGAAAAAGACTTATGCAATTATTTCTTCAGATTGTTGATTCTAGAAACATTCTTACCAACAATCAATATGTCATCTACATAGAGCAATAAAATAATGAAATCATTATCAGAAAATTTCGAACATTACTCAGGATGTCAGGTATATGTCTTACAAGAGTGTGGTGCTACAAATTGTGGTAGTCTTCTTCTTAAGTTTTCATATACTTATCTGGTCTCTCACTTTCACTCTCTCTCTCTCTCTCTCTTTCTTGTTTTCTTTTTATGTTCTACGTGTAAAACTTTTATCGGATCGAAAGATTTCGACATACCTATATCCATGCTCTCGTGTTCATTAGATGTCGATTTCGTTAAACGTTTTTATTACCTCTCGTCTTCTTTCATTCTTGATTTTCTCAATGGTTAAGAATCATTCGTTTCATAAGTTTTTTCAACTTATATACCATGACCAAAGGACACGTCTTTTGGAATTAGAAGAGAGAGGAAAAGGGTTTTTGACCCAGTTGAGACCCATTCAATAATACCCAATAACCATTATCTTGAGTGCATTGCATAGGACTCAATACGATAAATTACATGGGACATAAAATAGTCTAACAATCTCCCATTTGGCCCATGTCACGACTTGGTGATCCAACAACTTTCAGTACACACAATACATGGAATCGATCAAGTCATCCTTAACTGAATTAAGCTGATGGGATCATGGCAGTCATAAGTTATATAACCTGATTCCTTCCATGTATCACAAAATTAACTTAACTCAACAAACTTAAAGTGGGTAACTCGGTAATTGTTATTTACAAATAATAATTATTATATACAACATAATGTGGATAAACAATAAGTGAGCAAAATCATAAGACTGTAATTGAATTCAACAAGTGTCATAACAATTCGAGCAAGACAATGTTATGTATATATACATGTCTGAATACTATACTAACAAAGACTTATCTATAAGGCCCATACGTGCAACATGACTAATAAATATTTTAGGCGGTAACCCTTTCGTTAACAGATCCGCTATCATGAGATCGGTACCAATATGCTCAATTGACACTTTATGTTTTTGCACTTCTTCTTTCACAGACAAATACTTCAAATTCATGTGTTTCGCACCCTTGGAATATTTTTCATTCTTAGAGAAGAATACGGCTGCAGAATTATCAAAATAAATTCTTAGCGGTCTAGCAATACTGTCGACAAGACCAAGACCTAAGATAAAGTTTCGTATCCATAATCTATGAACTGTGGCCTCAAAGCACACCACAAATTCAGCCTCTATAGTGAAAGTAGCAATGACGGACTGCTTTCCACTTTTTAACGAAATGACTCCTCCTGCTAATAGGAACATGTAACCGAATGTAGATTTCCGTGAGTCTACACAACTGGCATAGTCTGAATCCGAGTAACCTATCACTTCAAGATGGGTTGATTTGCTATATGTGAGCATATAGTCCTTAGTTCCTTGTAAATGCCTAATGACTTTCTTTGCAGCTTTCTAGTGATCCAGTCCAGGATCACTTTGATATCGTCCTAGCATTCCAACAACAAAACTGATATTTGGCCTAGTGCATGTTTGAGCATACATTAAGCTCCAAACTACTGACGCATAAGGAATAGACTCCATGTCTTTATGTTCCAAATCATTTCGTAGACATTGCATTAGACTAAATTTGTCCCCTTTCTGAATTGGAACTATCCCTGCGGAGCATTTTTTTTAGTTGAAATCTTTCTAATATTTTCTCGATATAACCTTTCTGAGACAATCCTAACAATCCTTGTGATCTATCCTGGAATATTTCTATTTCTATCACATAGGATGCCTCACCCATATCTTTCATTTCGAAATTATTAGAAAGAAAATTCTTTACATCATGTAACAAAATAACATTATTCGCAGCAAGAAGAATATCGTCAACATATAGGACTAATATTATGAACTTGCTCCCACTCACCTTCATGTAGATACACCGATCAATGGTGTTTTCTACAAAACCATAAGACGTAATGATATCATTAAACTTAAGATACCATTGTCGAGAAGCTTGTTTCAGTCCATATATTGACTTTTTTAATTAACACAATAATTGTTCATTTCTTGTGGTCACAAAACCTTCCGGTTGATCCATATAAACTTCTTCTTCTAAGTCACTATTTAGAAAATAGGTTTTTACATTCATTTAGTGAATCTCTAAATTATAATGAGCCACCAGGGTCATAACAATTCTTAAAGAGTCTTTTTTTGAAACTAGAGAGAAAGTCTCTTTGTAGTCAATACCATCTTTTTGAGTGTAACTTTTGGCAACAAGTTTGGCTTTATACCTTTTAATGTTTCCTTGTGAGTCATGTTTGGTCTTAAAGACCCATTTACAACCCACTTTGCACCTTCCGACAACTTAACTAATTCTCAAATATTGTTGTCATCTATTGATTTCAACTCTTCTTTCATAGCATTAAACCATTTTTTAAAATTGCTACATTCTATGGCTTGTTTGAACGAGATTGGATCCTGATCAATGCTCAAATCACATTCATGTTCAAGTGAGTAAACTTCATAGTCACTCGAAATAGCAGATATTCTCTGCCTTACAGACCTTCATAATGCTACTTCTTGTGGCATCACTTGATCATTTGTAATTTGAACATCATTAGTTGGTTCTACATTAATATGTTCAATTTGTTGTATTGGAACATTAATTTGTTGTTCCAGTATATTGCATATCCGTGATGCACCAAGAGGAATAACCACCAGTGGAATCATATTTTATGTAGTAGTTTCTACTCGAGTTGGAGTATTTTTTACTTAACTCTCGTGAATATCCACTTTTCTCGATTCTCCACTCCTAATCACCGTTCTCAACGAACCAAGCATTACTAGACTTAATTATTCTTGTACTATGATTAGGACAATAAAATCTATACCCTTTTTGGGATAATCGATGAAATAACTACTGACGATTCTCATATCAAGCTTCTTTTTATGTGGATTATACAACCTTACTTCTGGCAGACAACCCTAAATGTGAAGATGTCGTAAACTAGGTTTCCTTCTTGTCCATAATTCACAAGGTGTCTTAGGAACTGTCTTACTAGGAATCTTATTAAGTAGATACGCATCGTTTCTTAATGCATGCATCCACAATGATGAAGGTAGAGTACTATAACTTAACATACTCCTAACTATATTCATAAGAGTACAATTCTGCCTTTCAGCTATACCATTTTGTTGCGATATACCAGGCATTGT
Organism: Erythroxylum cataractarum; assembly: GCA_024703695.1. Lineage (NCBI taxonomy): Eukaryota > Viridiplantae > Streptophyta > Magnoliopsida > Malpighiales > Erythroxylaceae > Erythroxylum > Erythroxylum cataractarum. Next base: position 9,654,532 of record JANJEY010000007.1, on the reverse strand, counting down.
GTAAGGGCACATATACCTCGGATTGCAAGAAACTTTGCAAATGGACTTGGACATTGTCCATTTTCATCAAAATTTTCATAATATTCACCACCTCTATCAGACCTCACTATCTTTACTTTTCTATCTAACTGCCTTTCTATCTCATTAACGAATACCTCTAGGATGTCCACAGATGAGACTTCTCATATAGCAGATAAATATAACTATATCGTGAGAAGTCATCAATAAAGGTAATAAAATATTTTTCACCGCCCTAAGAAGAAACGTCAAAAGAACCTGTCAGTGTGTATTAATTTAAATAATTTGCTACTTATTGGGCTCGATTCCTTAATATATGTTTGGTTTGCTTACCTTTAATGCAATCCACACATATATCCCAGTCAACAAAATCCAATTGAGGTAAGATTTCATTTTTCACTAACCTCTGTACCTTTTCCTTTGATATATTACCAAATCTTTTATGCCACAAAAAAGAAAAACATTCATTATGTGCACTACGTTTATTTCCTGTAATATAGTCAACATGAAGCAGAGATTCAACAAAATCAATATCAGGATTGAAACGATATAAACAATTAATTAAAGTATCAGAACCATAATAGTACTTGTGTTTATATAAAGAAAACACACAGTTTCCAATCTTAAAGTTAAAACCATTATCATCCAACTTTGTAATAGAAACTAAATTTCTAACACAGTCAGGAACATAAAGACAATTTTTTAGATCCAAATGACACCCAGTGTCAAAGATCAATCTGTATATCCCAATGCCCTCTATTCGTGCCTTCATTCTATTCCCCATATACAAAAATTTATTAGTTCCGCTTATGGTCTTAATTGAAAAGATTTCTATTTAACATGTGACATATGAGTAGTTGCACTATAATCTAACCACCATGTATTATTAGGTACTTTAATAAGATTTGATTCAAAACATACTAAGATATAGTATATATCTTTCTTTTTGAACTAAGCCTTTCATTTAGGGCAATGTTTTTTAAGTGATTAGTCGTTTTACAGAAGGGACATCTCTTATCTTTATGGATTTGACCCTCATTAACTTTGCTGAGAGATTTGTCCTTATCTTTGCCTTTCTTTCTTAGTTTGTTCTTGCTGCTACTAGCTCCTTAATGAAACGTGAGATGAACGGAGTGTTCCTTCATTTTCTTCAATCTCCCTTCCTCCTAAACCAACATGGCTATAATTTGTTGAAGGTTCCATTTTTCTTTAATGGTGTTATAATTCACCTAGAACTGGCCTAATTCAAGAGGAAGTGAGTTGATAATGAACTGTACAAGGAAAGAGTCACTTACATCCATACTTATGGATTTCAGCTTTGCAGCTATATTTGACATATGTGTTACATGATCATGAATAGGCTGTGACTAGTTAAACTTTTTGGTCCTCAGCTCACTCATTAAAGTCCCTACTATAGACTTGTTAACTATATCAGATTGGGAGTATTCTTTAAGCTTTAACATGAACTCCTTTACATAGTTCGTTTTAGGTATTGATGACTTTACATTTTTTGTGATCATCATTCGCATCAAATTCAAGCTTAGCCTCATAGACCGTTCCTAAGTCTCATAATAAGACTTGTCAACTTCAGAACTAGTCTCAGTTATGATTGCGGGCCTTGCATCTGAGGCTATGACCAAGTCCAAATCTATTACACCTAGTTGGAATTGGATTTGTTTGGACCAATTAGCATAGTTCAGACCATTGAATTTGATTACCCCATTTCCTAAAGCAAACAAATTAGTAGATGCTGCAAACACAACATATAACTCACATATTAATGCTTTGAGTAAACCTATATGGATTCAAACTAACTAATACACTTTGCTTATGCATTTAAATTCTCCTTTGGGGTAAAATTTAAATACATAGTTGTAACCTATTATGATGCATATATATTTCACTATAATGGACAATCAGTCATATTCTAGTCAACATGCATGTAACCTTTGAAAATGCAATCATATTAACCAAATATGTTGATAAAGTCTCTTTAATATCATTAATTATAAATAATAGTCTACCTTGGGGTGACTTCCTAGCGTTATAATTAATAATCTCAATTGTTCACTTCAACCTTTATGTCATTTCAGCATCATATTATAATGAACAATTTAAACATTCACAATTAAATGATCATGATTTCAAGGTAGGTCACTTTGGTGACTAATAAGCTTTCCATGCAATAAACATTTAATCGAACAATTATCATATATGACAAACTTTAGTTTAGTTAGTTTGGTCACTTTGGTAACTAACAAACGATTATAAATTACCATAATACCATGTAGCACATTCAACATATAATAAGAAAATGTAATTCCAAGGATGACATAATATAAATGGTTAAAGTACCAATTAAAACATAATATGACACAAAATTATATTATGCACAACAAACATATGTGCAACTTTTATGCATATAAACCTAAATCAATTAATTGATTACTTCATTAATTAATTTGTATTATCAATTAATTAATGAATTACAAGTGATGACTCAAAATTAAAAAACCTTAAATAGGAACAATATTCAAACCATAATTTTAAAAAAAATTATAAAATATATATCTATGACTCGACAGGCACAGAGGCACGTGCGTTCATCTTCCTCACGATGAACATTGATTTTGTTTATTTTTTTGTTTTTCTTCATATAGTTGCTCTTCATACCGAAAACCATCCCAAGCCTTACCAAGAGCATCTCTTGCCAACATTATAATCACAGAGTATGGTTTATCTCTAAACCGAAAACTATCCCAAGCCTTACCAAGAGCATCCTCATTTGGTTTTGTATTTTTGATTCTCTCTACTGTGTCTTACTCTCACTCTAACCCGTAACAGAAATTCGTATAAAAAACTGCCCTTTCGTTTCCAAGAGCAAACACAAAACCCTTGTCCATCACATATCAACACTGAAAGTCATCAAAACTTTCGTGGCAATGCAACATGTTGTAAACAAACAAAAATCACTGTCTACGTTTCTATGTCTATTTCGTATACGAAGAAAACAATGTCATGAAAAATATAGAATAATGCAACACTCCATCCATATAAAAACAAACATAAAAAAATCATACAGAAACAACACATGGTAGAAAACAAATCATGCAACACCGTGACTCTGATACCAATTGCAAGACATTTTATGGATCGATATATTTATACATACATAAATCCATGATTGTTTTTTGTACTGATTTATTCCCTCTCTTCTTTGATTCTTCTTTGACGTGTTTCTTTGAATGGTACAGACAGTGTCGGCCCTGGGCAGGGGCCAGCAGGGCACCTGCTCAGGGCCCATGATGAGAGGGCCCCCCTCTTCAACAGCCCTCTCTCTTGCTACTTTTCTATTATTGGTAAATTTTTACGTATAGCCAAACAAATTTTAACTCTGCTTTCCCAATAGGCAATAGCCTCCTTTCTAACTAAAGCAACAAACGCAAGCAACACTCAACAACCTCCTCCCTCCCAAGAAATTTTAACGTTATAAGTTAACGTTAATGTATACATGTTGGCTTTAAATGATTTTAACGTTATAAGTTGACATTTTTTTTGAAGTAAAGATAACTTTGTGGTCCTCATACTTATAAATAGTCTTAAAATATTTAAGTAATTTTTACCTTCTAATTTCTTTATTTTCATCAATATATATACTCAAAAATTAACAACAAAAAATTTTACGATTATGTCTTCTGAGTTCTGAGTATAATTTAAAGGTAAAGTTTCTGATTTTTTAATATATTTTTACTCTTTGTTTTCTATTTTTAATATTAGATATTAAATTTTGCTATTTATTATCAAATTCTATTGACTATACCTGTGACTGTAGCATCAGCTGAGAGAAGTTTTCAAAGTTAAAATTATTGAAAACCTACTTGAGGTCATCAATGCCACAAGAAAGGTTGAATGATTTAGCTATGTTATGTATTGAGAAGGATATGTTGGACAATATTAATCTTGATAATATTATTAATGATTTTACATCTAGAAATATACGGAGAAATTGTTTTTCATAAATTATGATCCTCTGTGTATTTGTTAGTGTTATAATCATTTAATATTTAGTTGATTACGTAAACTTATAGATTGAATCATTTATATTTTATACAAATATGTAAACTTAAGCATATTATCAATTTTTTTAGGCTCTTTTTATTAATTTCGTCCAAGGCTTATAAAACTATATGTACGGCTCTGCTTTGAGCTATGGTAGAAGAAAAGCGATGGCCAGTGTTAGAGCATATCCACTGATTCTGCACCAAAGTCCAGCTCAACCTGTTGACTGACTTGTAACCGATCTTATAATGAATTGCTATCATCGAGAGAGACTTGAACAATTTGGGTTTGTCGCCAAGGGATTCTTACATTTTTATTTTATACCAAATTTGTGCACTAGTGGTGAAAGGATGAAACTTTCAAGTCTCTTTCTTCCAGGACAAAACCACTCCCGGAGTAATAGCTGTTTCGCGTTCAAACTTGATCTATCCTCCACGACACCCTCTAACCTATCAAACTATACTATATTGTGGATTATAGGTAGACATCAAGTCAAGAAGAGGACGTACAAATCAAACAAGAATCCAGAACTTCTGTTTCTTGTGAACCAGCTTATCCAAAACCTCAGAATAGAGAGAGTATTGGATGAATTACAGGAGCATTGACTTGTACGATTTTACCCTGTAGGAATGAATGGAAGTGAAGAATCTGAAATTATCTGATTAGCTCGTGAAATCCTAAACATTACATACTTTGATATCTACGATGGAGAAAATGTTTAAGTAGCAGGAGATCAATGTTCCTAATATATGAGATTTATGCCACTTTTCTTTTTCCCATAGAGTAAGCATAAGATGAGTTTATATACCAGCTGTACGAAGAGTTGAATCCATGCCTCCAGATTTCTGATAACTAAAACATTGCACTGATTCTCATTTAAGTATCTACAGAAAATTCTAAGCTCTTAACAGTTCTTTGCACGAGTGGAGACATTAGCTATCTTTTAAAAGAAATGAGTAAGAGCCTAACATTATGAACCAGAAGTCAGAAGTGGCTAAATTCGTCTCATAAATATGTCCACAAGCTTAATATCATAACCATAAAGATCTAGAAATTTATACAAAATTACAAGTCAGGGTACATCCCACAGAGAGCAACCTGAAGAACACAATATTCATTAAGCCTCCATACTTCAACTATTATAGAGTTCAGCAGGGAGGCGTGGATAAAGGAGAACCTCT